>CM053749.1:29592858-29604105 GCA_028658305.1 Pachyuromys duprasi
AAAAAAAAGCTCACCTTCTTTCTTATCTTAGCCCCAGTAACAATGCCTCTAACAGTGTTAACAGTTGGTACTTCAGTTAACCTTGCCATGCTCCACAGGCATGCCTAGGAAATATGGACCTTATCAACTCTAATACTGAGATTAAGTATCACAATGCCCACAAACTGTTGTGGTCCTTTTGGGCTTTTATTCTATTGTAAACAAGGGTCTTTCACTGTGGTCCAGATGATGCATAAGTAAATGTCATTGCCCTGGTCTCTTGGAACTTTTGTAGATGAGCCTTCTTGGCCCTCTCTTCACCATTTAGTCTACTTTATAGGACATCCACAGGTTAGACTTCCATATAGGTAGCACATTTCTCTAGTCTGGCCTTCCTTCAACACTATCGATTCCCTAACATGTAAAGGCCTAATGCATGTCTTTAGCTTTTAGCAGTATATGTGCCTGACAGTGGACTGGCATGCTAGGTGATTGAGTCATTGAGGTTAGAGGCTGACATCTATCTTTGACCCTTTGACTACATGGTTAAGAAAGGGTCTACAACTGCCCCATTCTTTTAAAGGCACCTTTGTTTAGTCTCCAAGATGCAAAGGCTGGGTTTGTGAGTTCTCCTAAAATACTGTCATTGTTCCTCAGGATAAAGGATATGGGCTTCTGAGGTCAGCTCTCCAGGCATCCATCTGGCCATAGGATGTGTCTGTCTCCTGTGCTGACACTCCATGAGTCTCTCACCCTTGACATGGTTTGATCTGTCTCCTCTTTTATGGGGACATGAGGTCTTAATCCAAGGAATCTCCGTTCTATGTGGCTTCAGTATAATTTCTTTATTTTTATTATAATTTATTCACTTTCTATCCCAGTTGTAACTCCCTTCCTTGTTCCCTCCCACTCTATCCCCCTCCCTCTTCTCCTATGTCCTTTACCAAGTCCTCTGGTGGGTAGGTCATCCTCCCATTTTCGTCTGACTGTAACCTATCAGGTCTCATCAGTACTGGCTGCATTGTCTTCCTCTCTTGCCTGGTAAGGCTGATCCCCCTAGGGCAGGTGATCCAAGAGCCAGCCACTGAGTTCATGTCAGAGACAGCCATTCTTCCTCTTACTAAAGTACCTATATATTTTTAGTAGTCTCACAGCTTGGGTTTCTTAGAAGTGTGTTTGCTTCTCTTGAATTTTCTCAGTCTTTACTTTCTTCTGGATCTCTTTTATAGATTATGTATATTCAATGCATGGTGTCTAGGTGCTTCTGGACCCTATATGCCAGAGACCTAGGATTCAAGGTCTAGTCTGTTCCTTTCAATCTCCTTTCTTTTTACCTCATGCTCCTATCCTTCTGCAGCCATTTCTCCTCATTTCTAGTTGTTATGGTGACTCTGAACTTTATGTCTGCCAACCCATGAAAGCCTATATGAGCTGTTTCCTAATTGTTGATACTGTATACTAGAACACATTGTCCATGCATTATGGACTAACTCCCCATATCCCCAGCTCTAGCCCTGGACATACTAGGTCTTTCTATATTCACTAAATATCTCTCCATCACAAAGCTCATTATACTGACAAGATCACTGGAAAAGAACAGAAAAGAACCCTTCTCAGGAAGAACATGCTTGGAAAGGCCACTGACTCTCAGTAGGCCATATGAGTCCAACTTTTACTGTATGGACAAAGGTAAAAGACTGCTGGTGGCCATCTGATGCAGAAGAGACTAGCAATTATCCCGTGCTCAAAATCATCTCAGGAACTGACTGTAATCTGTGGTTTTTATTATTATAAGATTTGTTTTATGGGACCAGTGAGATACTTCAACAGTCAGGCACTTGCTGTAAAGACTGAAGACAGGAATCAGGATTGTTTACTGAGAGAACTGCATACAGGAGAGTCACCTCTGCCTGAAGCACACCCATCTATTAAGCTTCCCAAACAAAAGAAATATAAAATAATATTTGGAAGATTTATTTAATCTTTACATTATTTAACAGATTCTTTCACATTTAGATGTAAATTCCCTGGAAAGCAAATAATTCTGTTCCTCATTTTGTTATAGGGTCTCTTGGATCCAACACTACTCAAACACCAGGTCAGTGCAGATGAGAAAAAAATGTTTTAATCAAGCCACTACCTATCAATCAGGGTTGCAGAAAAGACTCATGAGCTGAACTGTGATATGCCACCCCGCCCCACACAGCCATACAGAGTATTTAAGCTTAAAAATCACAAACATCTGTGCCAAGTTATTGCTGCATTTTTTTTCACCAATTAGGATTTAAGGAAAAAAGCCTTCTCCTTAACAGGTTTTATTTTATTTTTACTAAAGTATTTTGGACTGTTCTTGAGTAGACTGTTCCTGGCATAAAAACAAGTTTCCCCCAAAGGGAGTTTTCTTTTGACTTAGCATTTCAGCCTGTTAAAGGAGGCAGGTTCCTTCTCCTTCCAGTTGAAACTGAGGCATTGACTGTCTGAGCCCAGGAAGGCTGAAAGACTAGTATAATGGGATAATGGGACATTTTTCAGAAGCATCTGATTAGCTGACCCAGCTGAAGAGACAGGAGCAATCACATTGGCTGTAATTGTGGATATCAGCTTTCTGCAAGGCCAGTGCTTAGCAGTTTGCATTCTGCAGGTGCTCCCTGGATGGTGTCAGTCAAGTGGGAATCTCAGTAGGGACAAAGGTTAACATTTTCTAGCAATTAGAGAAGCAGCCCAACCATCTTGTTCCCTATATTAATTCATATGTACTAAGTCCGTGCACATTTACCCACATCAAAAGCCCAGTGTAAGTAATAAGCAGTATTTGGATATGACAGTCATTTTTCTTTTCCCCTAGTTTTAAGGACCAAGAGAGTAACTGTACGATTTTACAAGCCAAAGCCATCACTGAGGATGGTGAAGGTAAGAGGGCCTTTTCTTTCTCTAATGTAGAGAGGTTACCTTACTGATCCCTTTATGTCTCAGTGGGTAACACATTTAAATCATGAAACTCTTCAGATGCATCATAGGTGTTAGAGTATTTATTTTGAAAGAGGACGGAATGAAACCATACCAACTTGGTCTTGATTCAAGATAGCATACATCAAACTATAGCCCAAATTTGTGAGACTCATCCATTTCAGGTTGGTGCCTCTAATTTATACTAGTCCTCATGTTTTAAAGAACTTATCAGGTGAACACTCAACATCCACATGCTAGACACATTAAGCTTCTAACACATCAAAGTTTGGGTCGTATACTCAGTATACTCAAAGTATTTCTAGACTACAGACCCTAGAAATGGAATTGTCTTATATTACTCAGCAATGAAAAACAAGGATATCATGAAATTTGCAGGTAAATGGTCGGCACTGGAAAGGATCATCCTGAGTGAGCTATCCCAGAAGCAGAAAGGCACACACAATATATACTTAATTACATAGACATATACTATAGGATGAACCTACTAAAATCTGTACACCTAAAGAAATTAAGAGGGAGGATTCTGGCTAAAATGCCCAACCCCTATCCAGAAGGGCAAAGGGGATGGACATCAGAAGAAGAGGGCAGGGAATGGGTCAGAAGCCTGCCACGGAGGGCCTCAGAAGGGCTCTGCCCTGCAAACTATCAAAGCAGATGCTGAGACTTATGGCCAACACTTGGGCAGAGTGCAGGGAATCTTATGAGGGGAGTGGGAAATAGTGGGATCTGGAGAGGACAGGAATTCCATAAGGAGAGCAACAGAACCAAATGGTCTGAGCACAGGGGTCTTTCCTGAGACTGATGGTCCAAACAGGTACCATGCATGGAGATAGCCTAGGACCCCTGCACAGGTGTGGCCCATGGCAGTTCAGTGTCCAAGTGGGTTCCATAGTAATGGGAACAGGGACTATCTCTGACATGAACTGATTGGCCTGCTTTTTGATTACCTCCCTCTGAGAGGGGAGCAGCCTTGCAGGGCCAAAGAGGAAGACAATGTATCCACTCCTGATGGGACCTGATGGACTGGGATCAGAGGGAGGGAAAGGAGGACCTCCCCTATTGGTGGTCTTGGGGAGGGACATGGGTGTAGAGGGAGGAGGAAGGGAGGGATTGGGACGGGAGGAGGGAAGGAACTACAGGGGTATATAAGGTGAATAAAGTGTAATTAATAAAGAATTAATTAATTAATTAATAAAGTAAATAAATATAGTTGCTATTAAATTATTAAAAAAAGAAAAATGCAAGTTGTCAGAGATGGTGTGTGATATAAGTTTTGGAACCATCTAGAAGCCAGACAGGTTTGCCTGGTCTACCTTTGAATCAGAAGAAATATGAAAGTATAGAGCCCCAGATCTTCCTTGACAACCTAATATAATGCATCCATTAATACAGTCTCCACTTGACTGCTCTTTTTAATCCTGACTGCAATTACACTATGTAAATGGATGAATAAAAAACCTTTGCAGATTTCACTCTGCATGATTTTTTTGAGTTAAAGTATTTTTTTTTTTCTATCAATTGCAGGTTGTTGGTAGAAAAAGCAGATTTGGTACGTACTTTGGAATCACTGAGACATGGCTTAGATAGGAACTGTGTAAACACAGACTGTCTTTTGTTTGATATGTGCCATTGTAATATAAGAGGCAAAATGATAATTAGAACTGTGGTTTTGAGGTGTGTGTGCATGTGTGTGTGCGTGCACGCATGTGTATTAAATTAAAGAGGAGAAGAAAACACCAAGTAAAACCTCATGGAAATACCTGTGACTGTTGTGTTCATCAGTGAACCCCTTGGTTACTTGGTGCACTGTACTTCAACTTATACCTTAATCTTACACACACACACACACACACACACACACACACACCAAAAATTAGCATGCCATTTACTCAGTCCAATCTCCAGTGACAAATTGGTAAATTCAAAACTCAGAATACAATTTATCAACACAAATGTGTTCACACTTCACACCCAGCCATGCTTGGTTAGGTCTATGCTTTTGTGTTCCATGGATGAATAAAGCAGATCTTAGAAGTATTGATGAATCTCTCTTGCTAGGCATCTCAAGAGCCACTTTTGCCCAACAATTGCTGGGGTCAAGCCTTGGGTAAGGTCAGGGCCTGAAGAAGGGTGGATGCAACAGAAGCAAGGGAGGAATGGGTCAGGCATAAGGATCTGGAGGAATTTTATATCCTTACCTACTTTATACAGAACTCAGTAGGCAGGTGTAGATTCATGTTGTTCCAATGCTAGATCATATCATTTTTGTCTCCAGACACGTGTTTTAACTTCCATTTGGTCATAAGTTTAATCGTCATTGCTAAACCATGACAGACCAGAATTATCTTTACATGATTTTCCCTCAACAAAACCCACACTCAACTTTTAACAATATTGTAGTTTCAAAGGCATATTTTGCCAAAGCATGGCATTCTGTTCTTAGGCTGGTAGATCTTGCTGTTTCAAGGGCGCTATAAAGAAAGAAAATCTCCAAACCAGCCTGAGAAAATTGTCATGTCCCAAGTAGTGTATTATCTGCTTTTAATAGTCAGATTGCTAATTGTCATTAGGCCCAGGAAAGGTCTTCAGAGGTAGTCACTACCTCTATCTAATTTAATTTCTGCCATAATAAGATTAGACATATAAATAAATTCTACAAATATATAAAATGTAAACATTGTATTATGTATTATTGTTATTATTTTCTTCCTTGATCATATAACACCACAGTGGCCCTGTGTGAGTTAACTTTTTCTAAGAAAGGTAGGTCTTAATATTTTATTTTTTTAATCATTTATCCACACCATTTTTTTGTATATCTGCAATAGGAAGAGGCTTTTAATCTGATCTGCTGCCAGCTTCTCTAGCCTACTGAATATTGTTTACCTTTTCAGGTTTACTTTGTCCTGATTATTTTGTTCCTCAGTAAGTGCAGGGAGAGATGTACCAACAGTGTCTTTGAGTCAGAGCCTCATAAGGAGGTCTCTGGCATAATTGAGTCACAGCCCCCAGGGAGAACCCAAGTCGGCCCAGATAAGGCTTATCTCCCTAAAAATAGGAGGGGTAGTATGGTCAGGACATTCTTGGGAAAGCTTAGAAGCATTACTCCAGGGAGAAGATATAAATGATTCATAAGAAAATTTCCATCGATATCCCCAAGTTGTACAAATAAAAAAAACGCCCCCCCCAAGCATGCGACATGTAGAGATCAAGGCCAAAAGAGTGAGAGACTGTACCACAGTGATTGCATCACTCTGCTCAGCTTCACTGGATCTTTGTCAAGCAGATATACTGGCTTTATGATTTTTGCTGTCCCCTTTAGCTATGGCGGTGCCACACAATCTCTGTGGAAGAATCCCAGCTTTTCTAGCATCTGCCTGCAACAAAGCAAAGCAAATCTTCAGGGATCTCAAGTACTATCATGACTGCTGCAGTGGTTAGAAGTTCTAGGCAGTGTCATTCAGCAGGTGACAGTCCGTTTTGAAAGATAGAGAAGCGCGCATAATTTTCAGGTGACAGAGCCTGAAAATGAAACACTATACATGGGAATAGGAACTTGGGGCAGGAGGGTTTCTCATAGACATTACTCATTCTAATAAGGTCTACATAAAAGCTTAAGGGGATTGACAATATTGATACAGACAAATAAGCAACACAGTTTAGGCACAGTGTTAATTGAGTCACCGTCTGGATGTTGATCAGTGTTACCTCATTCTTTAGGAAATTTAGGGTTTTGTTTTGTCTTTTGTTTTCAAGACATGGAATATATATATATATTATATATTTATATATGGAATATATAAAATTATATCCTTTCTGGCATAGGCATATATATATATATATATATATATATATATATATATATATATATATCCTGATATATATCATTTGCCCAAGTTTACAGGGTACTAAAGAAGTACATGCTCAATGGGATGGACCTTTAAAAGTCAGGTACACTCTGTGCTCTAGGAGTTTTATCTCTGAGTGGTGGTCAGTCTACATATTTTGAGTGTGAGTACTTAGTAGATACATCTTTTCAGCAGTGAAACACGTGACTCACTATTTCAAGGGTTTTCATAGTGCAACTACACTTTCAGTACTTTGTTGTGCTGTAGTTTGACTAAGGGAAGCTACTATGTCAATGTGGACTGGAGCTTTCAGCCCAGTTGGTTCAGTTGCATGCTTAGCATGTCCAGGACCTGGAGCTTGTATCTTAGTTCTACATGAAATATGCTCAGGATGCCTCAATCCTATTAATCCTGATCCTTGAGAAGTGAAGGAAAGAGAAACATAAGTTCAAAGTCGTTCTTTTTTGTACAGAAGAATTTCAGGATAGATTAGAATAGAGATATTTTCTGGAAAAAAAAGGAAAAAAATATAGAGAAGGTAGGACTTTGGTGAGGAAGGCCTGAAAAGGTACTCAAGGTGCCCCTGTAGTCACTACCTCCACCTAATCTAGAATTAATAAAAGCTGTACAGATAGTCAGTGAAGATGTCATCTATGCAGTGATGCCAGTGATGCCAGTTCACCAGGTAGCTGTTCTTGTTAGTTCACAGTGAGGACATATCCAGGCTTGGCTAGTTAAGGGGAAGTTTCTTTTCAGCCCAACTATCATTTGACAAAGTAGTTCTGAGTGACTTTGAAATGGAGCATTTCCAGAAAATATTTCAATATAGTCATCGATTATAGAATCACTCACTGAGAGGCATCAGGCAGGTTGAAGATCTTAGAGAAAGACCATATATTTCTACTAAGCTAAGGCCCTCCTACAGCTTCTTAAGTAAACAGTGAAAATTTTCTACGTCCATGAGTAACCAACTGAAACCTCACCCTAGATTCATTTATATGTAGTTGGTTCTTCTGTTGTGTAACAAATACCACAAAGCAATTCTGTAATATATGTGCTTTTCCTTCAAGACTAGCTTGTGTGAGTGTTTGTTTGTGTGTTTGTGTGTGTGTGTGTGTGTGCATGCGTCTATACACTTGTATAGGTGTAACCAAATGAAACCTCACCCTACCTAGACTCATTCATATATAACTGACCCATTTGGTCCTTTAGCAGATACCACAAAATTATATATATATATATATATATATATCCATATTTCTTAAACTGAGAAGTCCCAGAGGGTATCAAGTATATAGCATCAACAGTGATTACCACTCAGAAATGAAATAGTGCATAAATTTCAATATACATATACATGCATATATACTTGTGCATTCATATATTTTGCAATGAAGTCTCACAGGAAGTTAAATATTAATCATCCTAGTAAAAACCAAACAGAAGTGAATGTATAAATTTCACTGTGTTATTCTTCTAAGAGAGAACTGGATGCTGTTTCTCAAGTACAACACCATTGTAACATAGTCCTGTTGCTCTTTCTTTTACATTGTCATGTTGACATGAATTTATGACTTACCTACACCATCAGTGTAATGCATGCTGAAGTATACAGTTCACTCAGTGATCCTCCCAAAACACCACTGAGACTTTGTTGATGGTGCCTGGAGAGTGGTCATGAGGTGGAATGGACATATATACAACCGTTACCAGTTTCCTCTGTTTCTCTGCCATGAAGCTGATATAACTGTCTCTATTGTGAATGCATTCCCAGGACCCAGAATGTGGAGAAAATTTCTTCGGAGACGCAGTCGTTTTCGAAGAAATATAGAAACACTTCAAGTGCAAGCAGAAACAACCATGAACACCTCACAACTTGAAAGTAATGCAGAAATGCAGTGATGAATTATGTTTCATAGTTGATACTGTATGATCCATGAAAAACTAGGACTATGTTAGCAGTATTTTCCTTTTTAGATATTGTTAATTTGCATATTTCATCAGTTGAAATTCAATTTAAAAATGAATTTAAATTTCACCATTTGTTCTCATTGAGTAACAAAAAAGAGAGGAAAGGTGAGCTCAGTCTTGTCTGTCTCACTGTCGCTTCACCTGGTGCAGGCAGGAAAATGTGAACCACCCCCTCTATTACTTTCTCCTACAAACCTGCAATGTGCATGGACTGAATATAAATAATCTCAAGAGTGCCGTTGAGATTGTCAAAAGTCTCAAGAATGAAGAAAAGTTTGAATAAGATAACATAATTTCTGGTCTGATCCAATGGGAGTGGGTCCCTGGAGTACAGTGTTAACACCGTGTTTAGGAGGCTTAAGGGAGTGGGAGAGTGACAGGGAAGTGACAAGAGGTTTCTGTGGTTTTCCTCTTTCAAAGGCATCGTGGCAAGCCATGTCAGGTATTCAGGTATTCTTTGCCTCTGGCTCTGACATTTGAAGGCAGTCTTTTATTTTATTTTATTTTTTTATTAATTACAGTTTATTCCCAGCTGTAGCCCTCTCCCCAATCCCCTCCCAAACCCACCCTCCCTCCTCCTATTCCTCTCCCCAAGTTCAATGATAATGGAGGTCCTACTGCCCTTCCATCTGACCCTAGCCTATCAGGTCTCATCAGGACTGGCTTCTTTGTCTTCCTTTGTGGACTGGTAAGGCTGCTCCCCCCTCAGGTGGAGGCAGCCCATGAGTTCGTGTCAAAGATGGTCTCAGAAAAGACCCCTGTGCCCAGATTTTTGACCCCTTCTTTCATAAGATTCCCTGCACTCTGCCCAAAATTTGGCTATGAATGTCAGCATATGTTTTAATACCCTGCTAGGTAGAGTCTTTCAGAGGCCCTCTGTGGTAGGTTCCTGTCCTATCCCCTGTTTTTCTCCCTCTTCTGATATCTGTCTTGTTGCCTTTCTGAATGAAGATTGGGCATCTTACCCAGGGTCCTGTTCCTTGATTAGCTTCCTTAGGTGTACAGATCTTAGTATGATTATCCTATATTATATGTCTAGTATCCACTTATAAGTGATTATATACGATGTATATCTTTCTGCTCCTGTGATAACTCACTCAGGATGATCTTTTCTAGATCCCACCATTTATCTGCAAAATTCATGATTTCTTTGTTTTTAATTGCTGAGTAGTATTCCTAACACTTAATACTTTTCAGCCTATGTCACTACCAAACACCCAAACCTGTCACTGTGCTTAATAGCTCTCTGTGGGAATTGTACCTGAAGGTACTTCCCCCGATTGTGTGATGAAATGCTGTGACCAAAACATGCCAGAGAAGAAGGGTTTGTTTAACTATGGTGCCCTGAGTGTGGAGTGCATACTTCCTGAGAGCCAGAGATAAGGGAGCTTGAGGCAGAGTCCAGACAAGAGGAAAGAAAAGGAGTGTTTTTGCTCAGCTCACCTATTCCTTTTTATGCAGTCATGGGTCTCAGCCCCAAGAACAATGCCACTAACTGTGACACAGTTTGGTACCTCAGTTAATCACCTCAACATAATGTCCCACAGGCATGTCCAGGGATCTGACTATTGAGATTAATGATCATGGTGCCCACAAACTATTAAGGACATGTTTTGGGTTTTAATCTGTGATAGAACCAGTCTCTACCATACCTCTCTATAGAAGAGAGGGTAACCCTCTCCTGTACACTCAAATGTGCCTATCAATAAAGACCTTCTATTGGGTCCTGATGATGGAAAATAAGCAAATCCTGTTCCTATGGTCCCTTGGGACTTTTGTAGTCATATCTTCTTAGTCCTTGTGACCATTTAGTCATGCTTTAAAAGATGTCCACAGGTTAGACTGCCAAAAAGCTAGAAGGGTTCTTTAATGTGGCTTCACTGCAACACCAGCAATGTTTTGACAAGTAAAGGCCTATGTATGCCTTTAGATTTTAGCAGTGTTTAGTCAATTTAACTAGCATGCTGAGTAATAGTAAGGGAGGTTGAAGACTGACATCATCTTGGACCCTGTGACTTAGTGAAAAAGTGTCTGCGCTCTGGCCCATCCTTGGTGCTTTTTGAGGTATCCAGCCTCTGCATCTGAGAGTTCTCCTGAAATACTTCCCATGTTCCTCAGGACAAAGGACATGGACTGCTGGAGATCAAATCTCCAGTAAAACCATCTGGCCATAGGATGTATTTGTCCTCTGGGCTGTCAGTACTTGAGTCTCTCACTCTTGGCATGGTCTGACCCACCTCATCTTTTATGGGCACATGAAGTTATAATCTAAGGAGTCTTTTTTTTCTCAAAATGGGTTCACTATATTTATCAGTAGGCTTACAGCCATAGGCTCCTCAGAAGGTTGCCTGCTTCTCCAGACTCTCTCATTGTGCAAGTAGGTTTGGCATCAATTTTAGGTGATGCTTGTATGTTTAGTGCACATTGTTTATTGACTCAGGCTACTTCTTTTGGAGCCATATGTACTAGTGAAAAAGGA
>CM053749.1:29610507-29652316 GCA_028658305.1 Pachyuromys duprasi
TATTCTGATGCATGGTATGATACTTGAAGACTCATAACCATTTGGAATTACATCATGTCAATGTGTTCAAGACCACCTTCCCCCACCGAAAAAGCAAATCTCATCATAAGACAGGCAAGAGACCATTTTCTTTTCTCTGAATTTCAGGTGCCATCTAAGAGATGCCGGCGCAGTATGTATTTTGGAATCTCTTCCTTTACGTACATCTTAGAAATAAATTGTATAAATTCTGGGTGTTCTTACATCTAACACACCACTGTCATACAGGCCATCTATTGGGAGAACCCTAGACTTTAGGTTTTAAAAACTAACACCTAAGTCAAAAACTGGGGCCTCTTGTCTATACCCACCACATTCAGTTATGATCCCTATCATTTATTTGGTATATAATATACAAGGCTGGGTCTGAATCTGTTTTCCCTAGATAGATATACAAAATACCCAGCCCAATCTCCAGTGACACTATTGAATTCCCTTAATAGGAAAAGCACTTTACATACAACACATGTATTCAAACTCTATCACATGTGGCATATCATACATTTGTTTGTGTGGTACTCTCCTGAAGAATAAACCAGGGCACAGAGGTAAGTGATGAAGCTCTTCGTGCAGATCAAGAGACACTCTGTAGCCCAAGGTCTTAGTAATTCCACAGTTCAATCTTCCCAGCATCTGCCTTCAGTAGGTCAAAACTGCAGAGGTCCCAGGCACACTCATGGCTATTGCAGTGGGTGAAAGCACAGGGCATTCATTGCTCTTCATCTGCATGCAGACATCCACAAGCCTGAAAGATAGAGAAAGCCCCATTGCTTCTAGGTAATAGATGCTGAGAATGGGAGACAATCAATTATTGCATGGGAAGATGAGACAAGTGATTTTCACATAGGCATTTACAATAGATGGCACATTCCAGTAAGAACTAATGAAAAA
Organism: Pachyuromys duprasi; assembly: GCA_028658305.1. NCBI lineage: Eukaryota > Metazoa > Chordata > Mammalia > Rodentia > Muridae > Pachyuromys > Pachyuromys duprasi. The sequence continues at coordinate 29,611,438 of CM053749.1, forward strand.
GAAAAATCATCTCCAGGACACAGAACACCAATCGTCTATGCTCAAAACTAAATACAGATACATGCATGTAAGGTTACACAGAATGAACTACTTCCATTTATAGAATTAGGAACACACAAACACACACAGCAAGGGAGTGAGTGTGAGAAAGAGACAGAGAGAGGTAACAACAGTCAAAGAAAGGAGTGGGAGTGTGTAGAGAGAACAAAAGGTGGTAAATGATGTAATTATATTAAAATCTCTGAAAACTAAGGAAATAGTGTTTAAGCTACTAATGAGAAGTTTAAGAATATTGATGATATTAACGTTAGCACAAGGAGCTGCTCAGTTTAAAGACAGTGTCTGCTATGATCTCCAGTCATTACTTGGTATGAACTGGTGTTGAATTTTTTAATTTAGCAATGTATTTCATATTTATGTTATGTACATAAGTATTCACCTAAATATATGTACATCACTTGCATCTATGTTCACATGTAGGCTCAACCAGGCTGTCGGGATCCTTGGAAGTAAAGTCATAGACAGTTGTGTCTATAGCAGTCTGTGTTTTAGAATCAGAACCAGCCTATGTCCTCTATAGGAACAGTAGGCATTGGAATCTCTAAGTGATCTCCTCAGCCCTGGCAATAAGTTTTGATATGTGAGCTAGACTCTGACCTCACAGAGGATTTCCTTGCAGGCAGTCTCCATGTTGCCTAGGAGTGTGAACACTCAGTGGATATATATAGGCAAGAGTTAGTAAGAAGGCATCCTTATGTGGAAAAGCTTTGTGTGTGGTTGTGGTTTTATGTTCAGGCCTGTGCTTTGGAAGGCTTTGGAATACTGAAGCTAGTTTTGGAGACAGAATGTGGTTCATTGTTGGGTCCCATCTCTATAGCATTGGGCTTGATCACCTGTTGTGCATAGAATGTGCTGTGTTAGCACAGCTCTGTAAACTATTCCTTCAGAGGTGCTGACATGAGAATGACAAGTGGCATCACACCTGGTCTCTGAAAATAAAAAGATCAAAGAGAACACAGGAGGGGGAGTGGGGTTTTGTCAATTGCCACTCTGATGTCTGGGCAGGCAATGAGAGATCTGAAAAACTGAACTTTTATGAGGAATGGATAAAGAGCATCTTACACACATAGAACCGCTGTGGGTTCTGCCATTCTCTTAGCTAGACTTGGTTCAGGGGATATTTGTAACTGACAATAACACCAAGGTACTTTGTCAGTCTCTTCCTGTTGAGGGCTTATTCAGAGAAAACAACTTTCTTTTTTTCCCCAAACTTCATGTGACAACTTTATTTAAAAGACTAGAAGAAGTCTAAATCATCATGCAAGCATTGGTTCTTCTGAATTTTGTTCCCTGATAATCAGACTAACAAGCTCAGAAGAAGCTAGAGAAAGGCTGTATTAACTGATATTTTCTGTCTGGGAAGATGGTCATTTTTGCATGAATGTAGCGATTATTGTATCCTTGGGTGAAAAGTCAGAAGTTTTCATGACTTCTGAACTTCGTTCCTAGAGTAAACAGGCATTCTCCAGTGTTCTAGAGTACATGGATGCAGTTGCTTCTGTGTAGCTGAGGTCTTCTGGCATCTCACAGACATACAGGACGCATCTGCAATACCTGTGGTTTTTCCTTTAGTATATATGACAAATATCTGTTCTAGCCTGCTGAGTCTCATGGGTAGCCCTTAAGAAAGTCTTAGTATCCTAGGGAACATTTGTTTAGTGAAAGGCATTGCATGGGTGTCACCGTGTCTATGTGGCTCAGAAAACAATTAGAGTGAAACCCATCTGACAGCACACTCACACCATGTGCTCAGCAGGTGGCCCTTCCTTCTGCATTTTCACACCTGCATATGTTTAGACTTTACATGTGATGTCCATGTAATGCCCAGAGGTTGTACACTGCAGCCAGTGATACTCCTGAACTGTCAACCTCACTCTGATGAGTGAAAGCAGCCGTCAGATCAACAGTACAAATCCACAGTAATTGTTAGTTTTCTTTGCCTTTTCTGCCATGAGAATGACATGACTTCCTGTTATAACTGTGTTCTCAGTTTCGGCACTCATCAGTAGAATTTGTCAAAAGCAAGATGTCACCTCCCAAGGAGTGGAAAACCCTCCAGTCCTTAAGGCTCCTTGTGTTGAAAATCTCCAAAAGGACACTGAAGGTACCTTGGGAATTCTATAATTTTGTCTAATTATGTATTTTAGTTAAAATTATTTTGTTTCACATGTAAATCTATATTTAACTTTAAGTTCATATCTGAATAATGTTCATTTACATATTATCTACATATGTTTGTGTGTAGATACACAAATATGTATATATATATATATATATATATATGAAATTTTAAAGGTTAATATAAACACAGCATTGAAAATGCATTTAGTGTGGACCTTGGGCTCCCATTCAATAGCATGGGCAGTGTAAAGTTGAGGCTTATCTTCTCTGAGTCTTTTTGGTGTCACAAGCTATAGGAATGGTAAATACCCTCTGTAATACTTTCTCTCACATATGGATGATGATGGACTTACATAGTGTCTCATGATGGATGGTGAAATTCAAGTTAAGTAATAATTTCTGTTTTTATCCAAGTGGCTAGGGTCCTAGCAATGTTCATGTTATACACTATACCTAGTCTGCTGATAGTGGAGGACCTCTTCTCCTTCTATCTAACCCTATCTAGTCAGGTCTCATCAAAGCTATCTGCATCATCTTCCTCTGCACCCTGGCAAGGCTTCAACTCCCTAGTGGACGTGATAAAAGAGCCTGTAACTGAGTTCATGTCAGAGACAGGCCCTGGCCACCTAGTAGGGAATCCACTTGGAAACTGAGCAATGGGCTTCCTTTGAACAAGGGGTCTAGGTGCTCTCCATGCATGGCCATGGTTTGTATATCGGTCTCTGCAAGCCTCTCTTCCTCCAGGTATTTTGGCTGTGTTCTTCTCCTTGTGGAGTTCCTGACACTTCCAGGTCTTTCTATCTCCCTCTTCTTCTATAAGGATTCCTGCCCTTGGGTCAAAGTTTGGCTATGAGTCTCAATATATCTGTTGATATCCTGGTGGATAGAGTCTTTCAGAAGTGCTCTATGGAAGGCTCCTGTTCTAGTCCTTGTCTTCTCTTATTTCCAATATCTATCTTGTTTGCCTTTCTGAATGAGGATTAAGCATCTTCCCTAGAATCATCTTTGTTGTTTAGCTTCCTTAGGAATATAAAGTTTAGTATGTTAATCCTACATTATAAGTGATTTTAGTATGTTTATCCCATTTATTGGTGAGAGAAAAATGTCATGCAGTATTCATCCATCGTCCCACCTCAACTAACCTAATAGCTATAATGTAATAAATACTTGCATGCCCAGTATCTGCATATCAAGTGGACAATTGAGGTTGACCATGGCAATGTCCATGATGTACTATTTTCAGGTTGAGCACTAACCTGTGATAGAGCCAATCTGTCTGGTGAGGGATAAGGTTCTCTCTTGTAGTCAGAGGAACCTGTAGGTGATAATCTAGCAGTGTGGGCCCAATGATGCAGGAGGAACAGAACAACTCCCTCCAGTCCTTGATCACTTGGAGCAGCCCATGCATGGTCTTCTGTTCAGTGCTAACTCTTGGTTCATGAGGTACCAAGAGTACCTTGGTGGAGTCATTAGATTGCTAAAAATGGCTGCTTACTCTTACAGAAATACCTACCACATCAGCAATGTCCTGGAAATGAAAGGCCTGGTGTTAATCTGTAGCTCATTTCCAGCCTAGCTCTTCAAGTTGGACTGCCATTCAAGTTAATGAAGATCTTGGAGCCTCTGATATACCAAGAGAGGAGAGACTTGATCCCTGGGCCCTGCATTGGCTCTTTTTATGAGTAACTGGGTTCAGGCTCTAAGATGCAGAGGGTGACTTAGGGAGTTACTATAAACAACTATCCATATTAGGAGGCTAAAGACATGGGCAATATATTTCTGCTCTACTGGCACCAATCTTTCCATAGACTGCCACTGTCTTCTGTGTTGGCCATGTCAGTGATTTTTTCTCTTACAATAATCTGACCTGCTTGACTTTAAAGGGAAATATGAAAAGAGAAGCAGGAGTTGAGCCTAAAATCAGAAGTCTTGTAATGAAGTGATAGAAAATATAGTAAAAGAAAACTACAATATACAAAAAAGATAAAATCTGAAAAAAGATTGTCCTAAACCTTATGGTGAGTGAAAAAGAAAATCACTGACATGTGATGGTCAGTTTGGACCCATTTGAATCCCCTGAGCATTTGAAAACTACTAGCACAATTTCTGTACCTTGATCCTGTAGAGACTCTTATATATATACTTGGCAGGCCCATCTTCAGCAGTGGTATATTTGAGTCTTGTCTAGGAAAAGTCATTTATCTTGGGCCTGCAAAATTCTACAACTTATAATCGTATTTTATGAGTTTTGTTATGTTTGAGGGTTTGCAGATATGCTTTCCAAAACAGAAAAGCTATAACGATCAGAAGACTCCATATGTTCATAAACTCCCATAACACAGGTACATCACCAATTTTGCAATTTATATTCATAAAATGTATATGATACAATGTATAGATTTTCCCCTTTTATTCACACTGAAGAAAAGGGAGTCATACACCACCTTTGAGAGACAATGTAACAGATTATGGACATTCACTTTTAAAAAGTTGTATAAAGTTAAGTACAGGGTGTGCAGATGGCACAGTGGGTAAGAACACTTGCTGTCCACACAACAGTACTCTGTTTGAATTCCCACTGCACATAAAACTATCAGGCATATCCATGTGCACAGGTATCCAAAACAGTGAAAGGCAGAGAAACAGAGATACTGGGGCCAGCTGGCTGCAATCTGGGTCCCTCCTCAAATAGAGACAAGCAAGGAAGGAAGGAAAGGAAGGAAGGAAGGAAGGAAGGAAGGAAGGAAGGAAGGAAGGAAGGAAGAAGTGAAAGAACCAGTATTGTTTTAATTTAAATTTATAATTTTTTGAATATTTAATGAGACTACAGTATTTACAACATTCTCTCCTACTTTTTGTGCAGTCCAAATCTCATGTGCTCCTTTCACATATATGATCTCTCTGTGTTAACTATTCTATTTTTGTTATGTAAACATGAGTCCATTTAATTATGCTCTTATGTATACTTACTACTAGATATTTAATTTTTGAGGCTACTGTGAATGGCAGTGTTTCCTTGATCTCTCTTTCAGCATGCTTTTTATTGGTATGTTGAAAAGTTTCTGCTTTTTAAAAGTTGAATTTGCTAGCGTTGCTTATTTCTCTTGGCATTTTGGAGATATATACTTACCAAAAACATCATCACACAATAGAGATAATTTTATTCTTTTTCTAATTTTAGCCACATGGGTGGAGGTTCTGGCTCAGTTTCAGTGAGTCAGAACGCATATATGCATATCCCACAGTGGTCCTAGGGATAGGCAGCAGGGAAAGAGGGAAAGGAGTCAGATTCACCAAGAGAGCTAGGAGATCCAGCTTCTACCTGGGTCTTGAGGGAATTTGTTGCTCTGGACTTACAGGGTGACAGTCCTCTTTCAGATGAGTCCAGAATGCAAATGGCTTTGGCTACTGCCTGGGTCTAAAACTGAGTGGAGAGGTGAGGTATGTGTCTTAGAGGTCAGACTAGACAAGGCAGCCCATCATTGCAGACTCCTCCTGTCTCTGGAACTTCAATGGCTGTGTAGAGAGGCAGATTCCCACAGGGTGACAGGTGTGCATCCTAGGTCACACTGTCATGAGAGGTTGTCCTTCCCAAGGATGACTTCTCTGAGCCCCGTGTCCTGAAGTTGAAATTCCCAGGTCATACATGGCAAAAGGAAAGAAACAGATCCCACAAATGGTCCTCTGACCTCCATATGCAAACTGGGATACAAAAGTGCACCTCCAAGCAGAAAACACATGAGAAATTAAAAGTGCATAGATATAAAGACAGGTTATGTTATGTAGTTTTGCATTCTCACTCTCCATAAATACAACATTTCTGTTCCTGATATTTCTCCATATCTTGCTTTGCTTTAATTTGCCTTTAGGGGAAGACAGTTAAGCAGCAGCCCAACCGTCCTGTTCATTAGGTCTAGTCACATGTGGTAGTCCACACACACTTTTATGCACACCATGAAGGATGCTGCATATGTAGTAAGAGGTACCGGAAGCTAGCTGACTGTCACTTTCTGTACCCCTAGATTTACCGGAGAATACTGATTTTACACCTTTGCCGGATGACCAAGGAAAGGAGACTCCGCTGAAAGTAAGAAGGTCTTTCTTTCTTGTAAGAGAGAAATATTGCTTTAGTATTCTTATGTGTCTATCAAAATCCCCTTTGAGCAACAAAACTGATCGAGGATATCTTAGGTATTAAAAGACTTAGTTTAAGCAAGGGAGAAAGTAGAATTTTACCATTCTCATCCTGACTGAACAGAACATCAAACATCCAATGTCAAGTATCAAAGTCTGTGTGAGAGAGTCTTTTCTTCTGGAGAAAAAAGTCTCCTCCTTAGATAAAATTACAATTTTCATGTAGAAATTGACAGACACTTCAGGTTCCCTTGATTTGTATGCATTATCTTCTTCTAAAAAATTCAGTGTAGAGGAAGCTTCATATGTCCTGTATGGAGATGCTGAGGTAGGTAATACAAGCTTTAGATCAAATGATTGAAACCACAATGTAAAAGGGATTAATTTCACAGCTGAGTTATAAAGATGCTCAGGCATGTTTCAGTGTGTCTTAGAAAACACTCAGCAGATCACAGTTATTGGTACCTAATGTGTCCTTTGAACCAGCAAAAATAGGAAGTGGGACAAATCTAGCAGCCCCAGTACTTCTGTGACACCTTCACATAGTAGACTAATACAGTCTTTAACCTGAAGACCATTGCCATTCTTATTGGCATTAAAACATTTTGATGAACGCTTGAATAGGTCACTTGAGAAGGCTCCTGACCCTAAATCTGAGAGTCCAGGGTTCAGTTCCCTGCTACCTCTTTAATCTGGCCACAGTAACTCATACCTATAATCCCAACACTCAGGGAGGCAGAAGCAATTGGATCTCCATGAGTTCAAGGCCAGCCTGATATACAAAGCAAGTCCAGGACAGCCAAAGCTACACAGAGGAAAAACACACACACACACATACACACACACACACACACACAGAAAAACAAATTACAAAAACATGTTGACATGTATTCCAAAGACCAATCTAAGGAGAAATTAACATGACCTGTACCTCATACTGTTTCCTTTTCTTTAAATTTCAGGGAAAGTCTGAAAATCAGAAACGCAGTATGTATCATAGTATATATTATGAAATTAAGACATATTTTAGAAACTAATTGTATAAGTACTAAGTATGATTATATTAAATGAAACACTGCAATTTAAGCTACCTCTTAGGGGGAATTTGAATTTTAAAAATAGTATATATATATGTACATATATATTAGAAAATTACTATTATAATTTATATCATAAATCATATGCCATGTCATACCATATCATATCATATTATATATGGGCCATTTGTCTATAGTCACTGGATTCAGCTATGATCCCTGTAGTTAGTTTGAAATAATGTACACTAGACTGCATCTAAACCTAGTTTTGTCCAAGAATAGGTATCCAGATTACCCATTCCAATCTCAAGCGACAAGCTGTTGAATTACCATGATAGGGTATATACTTCACCTACAATATGTGTGTTCAAGCTTCCTCACATGTGGTACTTTCATTTGTGTGGTACTATACTGAAGAATAAACCAGGGCACAGAGGTAAGTGATGAAGCTTTTCATGTAGAGCAAGACACTTGGAATCCCCTAATTTCCATCTTCCCAGCATCTGCCTTCAATAGCTCAAACCTGCAGAGATCCCAGACACTGTCATGGCTACTGTAGTGGTCAAAAGCTCAGGGCATTCATTGCTCTTCATCTGCCTGCAGACATCCATAAGCCTGAAAAGTGTAAAAGCCCCATTGCTTCTAGATCACAGATGCTGAGAATGCGAGACAGACACTGCATAAGGAGGCAGGATGTGCTATTTTCATATACACTTTTATTATACATGGGTCATCTGAGGAAGAACTATTTTTTAAAAAGTGGGAGAATAATTCTCAGAAAATGCATTGCCAAATGTTCAGTTCTAACACACACACACACACACACACGTAACAACAATTAATGGAAAAGGTAGCCCTGATTTGAAAGAGGGAAAGAAGAGGTGTGCAAAAGGGTTCGCATATATGGTATGGGAGGAAACAGACACGGGATATGATGCAAATAGTATATAAAAACAAATTATTTTGAAAATAAACAAGGAGATATGATTTTTTCTTATTTTATTTTGTCATGTTTGGTTATTAACTTTTAGAAACCTGTCTTATTTTTCTAATGAGAGACTGAAAATGAGTGTATCAGGAGGTATGGTGAGGTAGGAATTGACTGAGGAGTGCAGGGAGAAGAGACTATAATTAGTGTGTATTTTATGAGAAAATAATTTCAAAACAGTGAAAAATTATAAATTAAAAAATCACCTCGTGAATTTAAGATAAACTTTAATAGAACCAAAGTAAAAGTAATAATATATATATATATATACGTTATATATACCTTTATATATATATATATATATATATATATATATATATATATATATATATATATATATGAAATAAACAGATTCTACCACAAGGCTGACACAACTCCTTGTTTTTAACACATTCCCAGTTGTTGCACTATTAAAGCGAATTCGTCAAAAGGAAGAGATGGGCCATCAAGATGGATTGGCACCACAAGCCAGTGCTTCACCCATAGCAGCCCAAAAGAAACCGACAGGTACTATGGGAATTCTGTAATTCTGTCTAATTGTCTAATAATGGTTGATAATTATCTTGTCTCAGATGTAAATCTATATAGTTTAAGACTATTTTCTTATGTAGATAATGCTAATATGTCTAGGTCAAAATACAAGCACAGAATTTAAAAATGAATTTCAATGCTACCTTGGTCTCTCATTCAAAAGCCTGAACCAGTGTGATACTGCAGCTCATCTTATATGAGTCAGTGTGGCCTCACCTGCTATACACAGGAATTGGGTGAAGTGTCCTCTCTAATGCTTTCTTTAATATGCAGATGATATAAAGTGATTAAAATTTACCCTTGAGGGATTTTTTAACAGAATACAAACAGTAACATTTAAATTGTTGTGTGAAGTGAACTTCAGGGTGTACAAATGGCTCTAATATACAAACATTAGTGCCTTGTTTTTGAATCCCCGGGGATTCAGGCTGGCATTTCTGTGTACACTTGTAACCCAGCATAGACTGGGCAGAGAAAGGAAGATTCTAGGTCTTCCTGACATCCTGTCTTGTCCCGAATCTGCAGGAGACCTTGATTGAAGGAAGGAATTCAGATCAGTAAAAGATCAGGGATAGATCAGTAAAAGATCAGGATTGTTTTAATTTACATTTTTAATTCTTTGAGAATTTTAAAGTGACTACTTCATTTCCAAACAAAGATTACGTTATATTGCTTTAGTTTCTTGCCATCTGAAAACACAGCACTTCTGGAACTCATATCTCTCTAGATCTTGCTTTGCTTTAATTTGCCTTTAGGGAAGACAGTTTAGCAGCAGCCCAACCATCCTGTTCACTAGTTCTAGTCACATGTGCTAGTCCACACACTTTTATATACACGAAGCAAAGATGCTGCATAAGTAGTAAGCAGAAACCATGAGCTTATTGACATTTTTGTCCCCCTTGTCTTACCAGAGAATGCTGTTTCTGGTTCGCCAGATGAGCAAGGAGAGAGTACAGAAACAAAGGTAAGAAGGCCTCTCCTTTCTCTGAGATATGATCATTAAAGTAAACTGTATGTTTCTGTTGAAATTCCATTTGAACAATACAAGAGCAGGGGCATCATGGGTATTAGAGAGTTAGCAAATAGAAGAGGGGGAAATGGAATTGCATGGGCTTGTTTCCTGACTAAATAGAGCATAAAATCTTTTGGTGTCAGGTAACATAGTTTGTGTACAGTCAGATAAAGGGTGTGTAATATTTATTCAGAAGTTAACAGGTGTGTTTGTTTCTTTTTCTTTTTCTTTTTTCTTCATAATTTATTCATTACATATTTAAGCCCCTTCTCTCACCTCCCCTTAGTCCTACCCTCCCTCTCTCTTCCCTCCATCCCCTTCCCCTAGTGCACTGGAAGGGGAGTTCTCCACTGTTGCCCTCTGCCCATAGTTTGTTAAATCTCATCAGGACTGCCTGGATCCTCTTCCTCCATTGCCTAGCAAGTCTGCATCAGTTGTTTCTTGAGTCTGTCATCTAGACGGAGTTTGAGTTGTTCTTTAAAAGTCTATGTGAGTAGTGGGAAGCTTCATGCATCCAACATTTGAATACCCAGAGTATAATACATTTAAAGTGTGAGCATTCATGCACATAGTTGGAGGCTTTTCATAGATGGGTTTTTCTCACAAATAAGGCTATAAATAAAGTTGGTCTGCCAGGTTGTGATGTAGCTTAGGGAATCCTCAATGGAGGCCAACAGAAAAGGTGCCCTGCTCTTGCCTTGAGTCAACATGTTTTTGTCATAAAGCATATAGCCCAGGTTTTCTGTGACGTCATCATATAATGTATTAGTAAGAGTCATTTTTAAATATCCTTTCCTATCTCACTTTACACTGTGCTGTGTCACAGGTCAAACAAAAGAACCGTGTAAAGAAACCTCAGCATGACCTAAGCCTCACAAGTGTTTTCTTTCTTTTCAATTGCAGGTGGATGATAAAAAAAGTGAACACAGTATGTATTATGAGATCTTTCTCAGATAATGTTCTTTTAAATGTTGGCTGTCTTTTGTCTGGTACACAATTGTGTGATATAAGACACTGTAATATAAGGGTTAATAGGAGTGAAATTTGGGGATTTAAGGGGTACCCTATGTAACCAATCATGGTCATGTGTCTATGTGTCACTGCCTTCAGTTCTGATGCTTTTCATTACTTTGTAGACCAGCCAGTGACTAAACAGGTTCTTTTTCAAGACAGTTATTCCCAATACACAATCTACTTCCCAATAACAAATTTGCCAATTCAAAAAGCAAGGCATGTGGCATTGGTGGGATAGGGATGAGCATTGCTGCCTTCCAAAAAGCAAGATACATGTCTTACCTACATGAATGTGTTCAATCCTCACCAGGCAGATGTGTGAGAGACTTATTTCTTTGTGTAGTTCTCTGGAAAATCATAACCGAAAGTGTAGAGATGTGTCATCAGTCTCTGTGGCCATGGAGCTCGAGGAGAAGTATAAACAGGAATCAGTAATCCTTGTGAGAATGTTCCAGCTTCCCAGGAGCTGCCTAAAATAACACAGACTTAGGGATTCCAAACACTGATGAGCCCCGCAGTTGGCAAAAGCCCAGGGAAGAGCTCTTCATCTCTCTGCAATCATTCACAAGTGTTATAGAGGGGGAAGTCCATGTGCCTGATCAGATCACAGAGTTTGGCTATGGGAAAACAATACATGGAAAACCAGGTTGGATGTGTTTGATAATTGGACATATGGCAAGGATGTCTCATTCCCGTAAGACCTCGTGGAAAGGCTCAAAACAGATTAGTCAACCTAAACATGAACACAAAGAACCACACAACTTATGGGAAAAATTTGCTAAGAACTCCAGTCATCCCATCAGTTATTGAGCTGTGCCAAATCATGCTTTTGGATACACACACACACACACACACACACACACACACACACACACACACACACATTCACCTTTAAAGGTGAGCTCAAGTTTGTGTTCCAATATTACTTCGATTGCTGGTGGTCAGTCTTCATGCTGCCTGCTGAGTCCAAGTACTCAGTGAAACAATATAGACAGCTGGAAGTTATATAGGCAGAGCATAGTTGTGTATCATCATTTTGAAGAGGCTGGTTGGGTTGGAGAGCCTTTACAGTCAGGCCTATGCTATGAAGAGGATTTATCACAAAGAGCTAATACGGTCAGGAATGTGTAGTCCAGTTGGCTTAGTGTATCCTTAGCATGTGAAGGCTCTGTTTTTCATCCGAATGACTGTAATTTGTGTGTATGGTGGCACACTTTTGTAAACCCAGGTCTTCTGAGGACAATCATAAATTCAAACTCTTTATTTTATACATAGGTATTTTAAGCCTAATTTTGGTTTAGAGCTATTTCTGGAAGTTTTTTAAAAGGCACATATAAGGAGTGGCCTTTGGGTCAATTGCCTCTGTAGAGACTGTGGATGGAAGAGGAGTTTGTAGAAACTGGACTTTGATGAGTCAGAGTTGGGCTGGTATGGTATACTCTTAGCACTAATAAAGACACTGCCCTTCTGGCGACAATTTATATGGGTTGTCCATGTAGGGGCCGAGGATATTTGTCATCTAGAAAGCCTTATGCATACATATCACCGAATATGAGATTGGTTTTCTTGCTTAGTCATATTGAAGACATCAAGATTTGGCCAATTGAAGAGAACTTTTATTTTTGCCACATCATCATGTGAAAACTTGGCTTAAAAATGATTTGGAGTCTAAGTATTTCTGAGGAATAGGCAAGAATCTATAATCTCTCAGTGTGGTTCCCTGGTAATGAAAAGTAGTTACTGAGCAGCATATGACAGTTTTTGGAGATGCAGGAGGAAGGCCACATATTTGTGTTAAGTCAGGGCTCTCTACTTTCTTTTGGAATAAATTCTAATTCTGAGCCAGGAATTGAAAGAACCTCTCTATTTCTTACTCTTGCTTGCTGCTTCTGCTGAAAATTCGATCACAATGACATGACTATAACTAATATGGTACCCAAAGGTGAAAAGTAGGAGGTTATACTCAGTTCTTTACTTCCCAGCTTATCTTAGACAATACAATATGTTCTCCATGAGCTGTAAATACCACTGTTGAATAATGAAAAGTCAACAACAACCATGTTCCCCATCCTGGATCCAATGGAACATATGCTCTGAATTAAGTCATCAGAGTCTACCTGCATTTCTCTAGTATTTAACTAACATCATTAGAACATTTTTGGCATACATGAGATTTTCTTCATGGTTGATCATGTATAATTCTCTTTTAAACTGGAGTCTGAAACTTCTAGTGTTGGGGGGGGGGGAGCATGGAGAAAAGAACAATTGTATAGTCAACTGTATGTTCATGAGGTTCTCAGAAGGATGTGGCTCCCATCTAGTATCAGATCTATACAATAGTCCAGTCCTGCTGCTCTTTCTGCTTTGTCACAGTCACATAAATGTAGACATTATCTACCATTTCCTAATTATAAAATGTAATTCTTAATGTGGAGACCTTCCTGAACGACCGTTCTGATGCTGATAATTACCCTAAAGCAATAAAAGAGATCAGATTTACAATCATACATCCATGTTTAGTTTTTTGCCATAAAGCTAATATAACTCTTCCTGTTGTGAATGTATTTCCAGTTTCTGAAGCCTTGAAAATTCTCTGTCAGAAAGAATCTTTCACCTGTCAGCAGGAAGAGGAACTTCCTCCTCTTGAGGGGACTTCAAAAGAGACACTTCCAAAAGAGGGTACTGTAGATGCTGAGGTTTTGTTTTAGTTATATGTAGTAGTTGATTATCCTGTGAACCTTATGTAAAACCATGACTGGATTTAACAGAACTTTTAATGTGTGAAAAACACTAATGTAACCATCTCATCAGTAGAGATACAAGCATAGAATTTGAAAATGTACCCAAAAGTCTCTTTGGTACTCATTGAACAACAGGAACTAGAGGGAAGCTGAGGCACACCCTGTAAGAGTCAATGTGGCTTTTTATGATGTAGGCAGGACTAGGTGAGCCACTCTCTCTATATTTACTCCCATGTGTGGGTGATGCAGATGGATTAGAGCCAAGGAGTCTCCAGAGTCTCTGTGAAATTTGAATTATACACAGCCTTCTCGGTCAGGTTCAATGGGAAAGGATCCTAGCACTGGGCATGGAACACTCTGTGTCTGGGAGTGTGAGAGAGTGGGAAAGAGAGATGTAAGGACAAGGAAAATGGGAGGTCTCCCTGATTTTGCTCTTTTAGAGGCATAAGGATAAGCAGCAGATCTCCATGGAAATGAGACCTAAATTATTTTTTTCTACCCTCTTTAACAAAACTCTTTGAGAAAAACAACCCGAGGGATATTTCCCCATTCAGATTGAGAATGCAGTCCATGCTTGTCGGGCATCTATATAGAGAGAAGCCCAAAGTTATAACCAGAACGGGGAAGCAGAAAAGAATGGATGCTTTTGTTGCCAGCTCACCTTCTCCTATTTTTTACTGTCTGGGATCCCAGTCAAGGGAATGATGCTTCCTCACAATGGTTGGATCTTCCAACCTCCAGTTATCCTACTCAATATATGTCCCACAGGTGTGCTCTGAGGATCTGGATGTGATCAAATTGATAACTGATGAATCCTCACAGTGGCCACGAAGTGATTCGTTAACGCTTGTGTGCTAACCTATGATAGATCCCATCTTTCTGCTTAGGACAATTCTCTCACATGTGGTCACACATGTGAGCCTGGATATTGATGTCTCATAGTGTTGTCTCAATGCTGTATGGGAATCAGATCTTCACCCTCTGGTCCTTTAGGGACTGTATTAACATCATCGTGGCCCTCTCTTTAATGTTTAAAGGCATAGCTTTTAAAGAGAATGGCATAGCTTAAACTGGCAGAAAAGCTTCTGAGTCTGGTCCCAGTACTGGGAAGTGTATGATTTTTTGCTCATTTGCAGTCTCTTTTCCTCACCCTGGACTGACTGGCATGCAACAGGACTAATAAAATGGAGATTAGTGGGTGAGGAGGAATTAGTGGGTGAGGAGGAACCTTGACTATGTCTCAGCTTTGGGCATTTTTCATGAATTCTGGGTTCAATCTAAAAGATGCAGTGGGTGGGGCTTGGGAGTTCCTATGAACTGGTACCCATGTACTAGGGCCCGATGGGATCTATCTAGACATTGTCTGTGTCTATCCTCTATGCTTTAGTGTATTTGTATATTTCCCTCTTGGGATAAGAAGTCATTTCCTTCAAGTGACTTCAGTAGGTGTAAGGCCTTCGCTCATCACAGGTATATCAGGTTCTCCTGCATGCTCATTGTCCTGCTGGCTTTGGCTCACATTTCATAGGCCATCTGTATCAGCTGAGTACAATAGATTTTATCTTCACTGTGAACACAGGGCCTCCAGCTTCTAAGCAGTGTGCTCCATCGAGATCCAGGACAATACCTCCACCCCCATGCTCTTTATTCTTGCTTCTTCTTACAAACTTTTACCCATATTCTTCTCTAATCTCTTCCTCCTGTTTCTTGAGTGCCATACGAACTCTGATCTCTGTACCTGGCAATACATGAGATCTTGGGTTTCCCTGGCACCTGTCTCAAAAACAAGAAAGAGGGAAATGGAGGAGAAAAGAGAAGAAAACAAACAAAAACTAATCCAAATAGCTAAGTTCTGTGGCATATACCTTTAATCCCAGCATTTGGGAGACAGAGGCAGGTGGGTTCTCTGAGTTCAAGGCCAGCCTAGACTACAGAACAAGTTCCAGACAGTCAGGGCTACACAGGGAACTTGTCTTAAAAAGCCCAAAAAAATAAAGAAAAGAAAAGAAAATGAAAACCTAATCTGAAGAATTCAAAAGTATACTGCATGTCCTAAAAATATTATAATATCCAGAAACATATTAAAAAGAAATAAAATAATGATCCATTTATAATTCCATAAAATGTATTCAAAACATCAAATATTAGAATATTTTCCTCTTCTAGGCAGATAAGTGAAGGCCCTTGAAAGCACCAAGTCTCTTAGACTTTTACTTTTTAGTACCACTATTCAAAAGCAATATTTTATAATGTTGAAACTTTCCATTGACCACAGATAGATTTTTTTAATACACAGGAACAAGTCATTATTACTTATTCTAAAACTCCTAGCCTGAAATTTTATTTAGTAATTATCTGCTCAATCACTTATAAAGTAGGATATTTAAGAAATATTTTCAGTGCTTAGATAAAAACACCACCTGTGATAGGGGTGTTAATCAAACAGTAAAAGATGCTCTTTTAAAAGCAAGTATATTGCTGATGTCAACTTTATATTTGGCTTATACTAATATTGAAATTGTAACTTGCACAGTTGAAAACATTTTTTATAAATACATCAGAGAATGTATTTATAATGAGAATCCCTGTCACAATATCATGTACAAAAGCATTTTTGTTTGTTCTATATAAAGGGAGGTGTTAAGCAGAGCAGAGGAAAAAGTCATGTTCTCTGTGTGAAGTGTGTGCCTTAATAAATACCATGTTATGAACTGTCATGTTTCAAGTCTACTTCCAAACATAACGTTCATTTGCTTTTGTGAGGGCAGTGACTTGTGATCTATGCAAAAATGTAACTGCCTCGCATCTTTTGAGTTTTGTAAACCCTCTTTAATCCTCTAAAATTTATTTGCATAAAATTTTAAGAAAAATAAATTAGTGAATGTAACAAAACAAAGAAAAATTTTCTATTTACACACACCTAGCACATGTAGTGCCTTACACTAGAAATGTATATTATCATACAGTTTGTAGATAATGTCTTGACAGAAAAAAAAAAAAAAAGCTTGGTGTAAAAGCACTCTCTGTGATGGGGACAAGAGGATGGCTGTGACTTGACATCTGCCAGCCTAACTTGAGCTTTAGTGAGAGGCCCTTGCAGAAGGGAAAAAGGCAGAAAAGTGAGACAATACACCAGGATAGTGGATACCTTCTTGTATCCTACATGAAAATGGGCACAGGCAGGTACTCACACAAAGGCATAACTGTACCGCAAGCCAACATATGCACGCACACACTGACCCTGGGCCTTAAAAATATTTTCGCCTTATTTTTTCTTTTGTGTGAAGGTTTTGCCTACATACATTTATTGATGCCCACCATGTTAGTGCCTGGTGCCCTCAGGGACTAGAGGACAGGTCAAATCCTCTGTAACTAAAAGTGATGAGCCCCATCTGGATTCTGGGAATCAAAACCAGGTTCTCAGCAAAAGTTAACAAGAGCATCTTTCCAGCCCACAGACTTCGGGTGTTTATATGGCAACATATGGCTTCTGAGATAATTCGCTGCATAGTGTAACTCCAATTATATACTTGGGGTGAATGTATGTGTGCATATTTAACCTTATCATTTTCCATTTAGCCTTTTCAAACATCTTTAGTGCTCTCGCTCTATCCCACCCTGCTATTCCTTTCCCCAGGCAGACCTCCCTCTCCATCATTCCTTCTTTTCCCTTAACATCCCCTGTGTTCTGCCATGCCCCTTTAATATCCATCTAACAATTAATGTTCCCTTTCTAGTCTCCAGGATTCTACACACTCTCGAAATTAAATATCTAAATGTTAAATTTCACACTAAGATAAGATGAATCTTCTAAAGCCACCAACTTAAAATTGGAATTTTAGTAGCATATTTATATATAATAGCCATATTCTATGCTTTCAAATATGTCTTATGTTTTTGTTGCTAACCAGACATTGCTATAAAATGAATGTTTTTGTCTACATTGAAAATTAATTATTGCTCCTCTGTGTTTTAAAACTTTATTTAAAAAACATGAACCTATACCTTCTTAATGAATTTCTAAATGAACTGTTTACAGTGATTATTCTGTTTCTAGGAGTTTCTGTGTAGTAATGAGTTAACGAGTAGAATGAGTTTTAAGTGTCTAGAACCAGAAAAAAAATCTTTGTTATGGAACTCTACTGGTCTGTTGGGAGGTAGCTTCAATAAACCGGAAAGTATAGGATTCTTAGCTCTACCTTCCTATCTAAACAGAGCTTCGATGTCAGTAGGAAAGAAATAAAGTCACAGCTCACAGCACCAGTGAATAACAGTCTCTCTCTCTTCCTAGATCCTTCAAATGCCCCTGATATTAAAGAGATTTTTATTAGAGAGGAAGAGTTCAGCCCTCAAAATGAGGTAAGATGACCTTTCTATGCCCAAAACAGAAACATTTCTGTCTGGATTTCCTATTTTATTTGAGTTTGGCTATCAAAAAATGGCACATGCGTTGTATATAAGATGCTTTGTTTGGAATAGAAGAACAGTTGGCCAATGGACACCTTTATGGGAAAGATCTTTTGTGAAAGGCACAGTCAGGATACATTTGGACTTGCATCTGTCCCTCTTTGAAACAATGTTTCTTCATGGATTAACTACTTTGTAGTTGATGATTGAACAGGAGTTAGAGATACACCATGCAGGAAAAGATCATGAGTTTGTCAGATATATTTCATCTTTGTTTCACCAGCCACTAAGGTTGACAGTGATCACCATGCCTTTTCAGTACCAAGTAAGAGAAATAAAGACATGTGCACACAGGTAACATGATTTTGCCCTCATAATATCTTTGTTTCTTTAATTGCAGGGAGGCTTTGCAGAATTAGAAAGCTGTAAGTATTGTTTTAACTCCTTGGTGAGTGAAAATGTAAGTGCTAAGATAGGTATGGCTTCCCTTACTGTCTTCTCATTGACCAACCAACTTGTTTCTGGAAGGAACACAACAGTCAACATGTTTTTTTGTTTGTTTGTTTTTTTTGTTTTGTTTTAAAGATTTTCTAGATACACGTTTATACTCAAGTTTCTGGATAGGTTTCTGTGAGGCTGTATGCATAAAGAATGCTGGGGTTTTGTGCACTTCAGTGTTTTGAGATTTTGAGTGTATGTGATTCTGTATGGGGATATGAGATTCTTATGATATTGTTTAGACAGCGATGTTGATCTCCTAGACACAGCTTCCCTGACATCTCTAGGATATGCAATCTCCCAGCAGACATCCTGTTTCTTTGGCTCTTACCAATCGTCCCACCATCTATTCTGTGATGATTGTTGAACTCTAGGTGCAGGACTGGTATTATTGATGAATGAATTCAGGCTGGGCATCCTACAATCACTTGTTCTCTGCATTTTTAACTGGTTGTGATTTTGTGTGTGTGTGTGAGATGATGATGATGATGATGATCTCACTCTGTTGAAAGAGAATTTTTGTTGCTGTTGGATGGTAAAAGCTACACTTACCTGTGGTAGTATAAGGAATAAATATTTAGAATACAGCTGGGAAATATGTTGTGTTAGTGTGTTTGTTTGGAGACAGGAGCACATTTATCTCAAGCTGGCCTCTACCTAACTCTGTGTTTAAGGCTCATCTTGAACCTGATCCTCCTTCCTCTACCTCCTGCATGTCTCTACTTCATATATGCCACAAAGTGTGAATCAACTGCATGTATTTTATACTGTTTAAAGTGGCTTTAGTTGGGGAACAAGGATCCTAGGTCTTATTTTTTCTGTTCTTTCTTTCTTCCTTTCTTTCTTTCTTTCTTTCTTTCTTTCTTTCTTTCTTTTTCTTTCTTTCTTTTTGAAACATCCTTCTACACTACAGGATGTCCCAGCAGCAGTTTGAGCTGTCTCCATATGCTTTTGCGCACATTGTGAATGTTCCCTGACTGTTTTATAATCACTAGTTGCCAACATCCTGACAGTTACTCTGTTTTCTCCTAGATTTTCCATGCGGTATCAATGTTGCGGAATCCAGAAACACAGTAAGAACACCTTTGTGTGTCTTTCTGCTACAGAAATACAACTCTAATTGGGTTTCATTTGCGTTACTCTTTGTGGAATTCAGAGATTTTTCCTACCAGTGGGTCTGCAGCTCTCTGGTGTCATTGACATCTCCATATCCATTAAAACTGAGTCTTTGGGCAGAGTGCCAGAATCCTTGTGGAAGAAGAGGGAGATAGAAAGAACTGGAGGGGACTGGAACTCCACAAGGAGAACAAAAGAGCCAAAATGCCTGGGCCAAGGGGGTCCTGCAGAGACCGATACTCCAACTAAGGACCATGCATGGAGAGGGCCTAGACCCCCTGTTCAAAGGAATTCCATTGGCTGCTCAGTTTCCAAGTGGGTTCCTTAGTAAGGGATACAGGAGCTGTCTCTGACATGAACTCATTGGCCAGCTCTTTGATCACCTTCCCCTGGGGCATGCAGCCTTGTCAGGCCACAGAAGAAGATGATGCAGACAGCCTTGATGAGACCCATAAGTTAGGGTCACATAGAAGGGGAGGAGAGGGAGTGTGGTTGGGACTGGAAGGAGACAAGGGAAGGAGGCTGCAGCAGGGATACAAAGTGAATAAATTGTAATAAATAAATATATAAATAAAATTATTTTTTAAATGGAAAAAATTTAATCATAGAAGCAGTTCCTTCAGAAATGACTCCCTATTCTATTAAAGATTATGTGCTTACAATGTAAAAGGAGGTGCTGAGTTCAATTCTCAGTAACCACGTGGTGGCTCACAGCGATCTATGATAAGATCCAGTGCCCTCTTCTGAAGGTGCATAATGTAAAAGGACATTGAACGTACAGTATGGCAAATGCCTTTTACCTCTATTGGTGTCATTTGTAGTGGCAGTATGGGCATTGTCCCCTAAGTCATGTAGAGAAAGCCTGACCATTGTGGTGCATACAGTATTGTACAATACCCCCCCCAAGTATACAATATGGGACTTTATCCTGACAATGCTTTCTCTTTTATAATTGCAGATGGCTTCCAGTCTATCGGGAAGTTGTAAGTATCTGAAATCCCTGAGAAACCTCACTCTGGGTTCCTATTGGGAAGGAGGGTCGAAGGCTAAATGAAAGGAAATGAGTCTGCCATAGAGGCTCCATGAAAGAACTCAGAAGAGCTGGGATTAATTTTTTTGTGAGCTGGTATGGCTCCGTGTGGTACACTCTGTCCTGACTTTTGCAGATATTGCCCAGATGGGAGACACAGATATTGAACATCAGCAGAATGTGGATAGCAAAGAAAGCTTTCCAGGTAAGTAACAACATGCCCTGTTGGAATTGACAGGAGAAGTCCAGGAAGCAGTAGAGAAAGCCAGACACCCTGCTTGGCAGGCTGAAATGGTGGGAAAAGGTATTCATGAGATGTAGGAGACTAGAGTGCTGCCCCTTCCAGGCATTATGGTAAAGAGGAGTAGAATCAAAGCACAGCAAGCTCCACTGTCAATTAAAGATGATCTAGGGAAACTGGGGACATGGCTTCTTAATCAAGAGCACTGACTACTCTACCAGAGAACTGGGATTCCAGTCCCAGCACCCATATGGCTGCTCACAAGCATCTGTGACTCCAGTTCAAGGGTATCTGATACCCTCTTCTTGTCTTGGTTGGTACTCCATGCATGTGGCACACAGGCGTTCATATGCAGGCAATACCGATTAAAAAGAAAAACAAACAAAACAAAACAAAACAAAGAAACCCTTAAAGAGACGATCTTTACCAGAACATCCATTCATCTTGTTCCTGTTACCACCAAAACTCCAAGCCATTGATTGTAATTTGTAGCTTTCCTTACAAATTGTGTGTTTTACATCTGGTGCTCACGTTCAATTGCGGATTTGTCAGTGGTGTACAACTCTCTAGAGTCTATGAACCTGCTCTGAACCTGAGTTCAAAGGTCTTTTCATGTGGGCCCAATGCACAAGAAGCAAATCCTATTCTGGCAGGTCTGCAGGACTTGTCCCAGGATACCTCCATGGTCCCCAACTTGTCTGTTCAGTCTTTCTATGAAGGTCATCCTGTGGGTGGATGGCAGAGTGAGCAGTGCAACTTTACTGCAGCACCTTCTGTATCATGAGAAATCAAGGGACCCGTGGAAAGCTGAGCCTAATCTGCTGTGAACCAAATCAGCTTTTGTTTACTTTGTTCTAGACGCATTTGAAGTGCAGCAGTGGGAGTTGAGGAAAATATCAAGCACTTCAGCTCCTGGTAGGTAACTGTGTTCTGGGTCTACACTGTCATGTGGGCAAGGTGTTGGTAGGGACAAGAACAGACGGAAGGATATATGTGAGCTCACTTCCAACCTTTGCTCGTCACACTAGACTGACCTGTAGGGTTAGTGAATCAAAGAACACATTAACACCTATCTTGGAGCCTCTGTCCTAGTACTTTAGAATGGATCTAGGACTTTCTAGTCCAGCTATGGCCTCTTTTTCAGATATTAATAGTTCATAATGGGTGCACAGGTTCCCAGGATTTCAAGGGCATGGCTTCTTGTATTTTCTTTACAGTGTGTCCTCTCTGGCTTTATCCTCTCTACCTATGCCTGAAACTCACTTTCCTGCCCTCTCTCATCATATCACCTTGCAATGTCTGCCTGTCTTCTGAGCTGTCCAGAACTTGTATGTTCTTCATGCTTAATAAATTTCTCTCCTGTGTCCTCTGATCTAGAGCATCAATTGAAGAAGACTATATTCCCCCAAATATCTTCATTGCAAAGCATGTTTCTGCTTGCCCTGTATCCACCCACTTTTGATGCATTGATTCTGCCTTGTTTGAACTTAAGGACTCCTCTTTGTGATCCATGTATCCACAGAGATGAAGGATCTCACCTCATTGGCCACATTATTTAACCCAGCTTGTCTGTTGCCCAGAGCCTTCTCCAGCCCCTTCTATTTCCTGAGTGGGATGGTGACTCTGTACTTTGTGGCTAGTAATCCATAAAACATGTCCCTGCTACCTTGTCTCTGATTCTGCATACTGGGCTGCATTGCCCACCTGATGTGACCTAGAAATATAATAAGTGCTTCCCTAGATTCACTCCTGTTTTGTGCCTAATTGTATTAACTTGTCCCCTTCCCTTGAAATGTGGCCTGAGTCTACTGCAAATTTGATTGGATAGCCCAAAATCCCAATGGGAAGTTTGTACAATGGAGCATCACTTAGCAACATACCCAGTAAGACACAGTTGAGTCTTAATAGGTCATCTGGTTCATGGATTCCTTTGTGGGACAGTGGTTACCAGCTGTTTTTGCCCAGCTGTAAAGAGCAGGGACGCTGAACAGAGTGGGGACAGGGATGCTGAGCAGAGCACCGTAAGCAGGCAAAGCTGTTTCTGATGTGAGAGGGAAACCCAAAGGAAACATCCAAAAGTTGCAAACAACAAAACAAAAACCAATAGAAAATTGTCCCAGACAATGTCATAGCAAGAAAGGTGGGGTGTGAGTGGGTAGTCGCTCACCAAGGATGGTCAATTTCATCCTTGCAAGAAATACTCAACATAGTCTTACGGCTTTGTGCCACAATTCTTCTCCTAATTTGAACCTATTTTTACTCTATCTCTAGTAGTTAATGTTCTGTACCTAGCCCCACCCACGTCTTCGGAAGAAGAAGACTGTGGATACATGAAGAAGAAAAAGAAGAAGAGGAGGCTCTATTTCTAAAAAGAAGCCTCTATACCGACCGCCCCAGTGAGTACTGCACACCCAGAGGCTTCAGGAACTTAAAAGCATCCAGAGGGAATGGGGACAGAGAAACAGAGACAGAGACACTCAGTTCACTTGATAACATAGCTTTACCAGGATGAAGAATTTCTATGTCAAAGCCTTGTACAGTAGTTAGAGGATGCTGTGAGGAGGAGGGCAGATGCAGGGAAGCTTGTATAGGGAGGCCCTTGAGAAATACAAGAGAAATGTAGTTATAAATATAAATTATATATATGTAGTCTCATCATCTAGCTCATGCTGGCTTCAAACTCTAAATATTCCTTTCTCAGCTTCCCCACTCTTGAGATTATAATCATGTTCTGCCTGAGTTTAGGCTCCTGAAGCTGGGAATTCCTGTCATTGAGGGTGGTCACAACCCTTGAGATCAAACTAGGTTGATGACTGTATACTTGAATGTAACTTATGCTCCATCACAGTTGTGGGATCCTATAAGGAGATTTAGGCTATATGATCCAGACCAACATAGACTACCTTTTCTTTGCTTCCTTGTCATTTCTCACATCGGGTTGGCCCTGCTGTCTCAATGTGGTGATGTTCCTTTCTGGTTTGTGTTACCTCCCTCTATCAGGATTCATCTGTAAGCAGGTTAGTCTGGGTACAGCAAGATGCACAAAGTTGATGATACAATATAATTTCCTAGTTGGCATGGCGGTGCATGCCTGTAATCTATGCAAACGAGATGGTGAGGCAGGAGGATTTCAAGGCCAGCTTGGACTACATGCCAAGTCTCTGCCTCAACAAACTTAAAAAAAAAGAGTGTAATCTCCAAAATCCAGGAGACCTTCTCTATGTGTGAGTAATACATCAAAGAGCTTGTCTGATGCATTATTATTCTTACCAGTGATACTTCATGAATGCATTAAAAAGCACTGGTGCTGGGATAGTCATAAACAATTTGAGAGTAAAATGCTAGGACAAATTTGCTAAATTGGAAATGGCAAGTGTCCATCATTGGATTATATGTTATATGAGTCACAAATTAGATTCAGTCTTCCTGGACAACACTCTGCTGGGTAAAGAGTAAAGTCAGTGAGCCTGGAGTTGTTAATTCAAAGTGCTCTGTTATATGATCCACAGTCACTTCTCTGGTCTGCACTATGAGTATAATAAAGGGAGACTGTAGCTTCTAATTTGGTCACATTCCCATTTTAGGTAAGTTTTTGGTGATTGTGAATAATTTCCAAAGGGCATGTATTAGGGGAATAAAAGAGTTCATCGGGTTGGGCTTGGTTCTTCTCTTCTTCAGGTCCTCAATTTTCATTCCAAGATGTGACCACCTTTGTCATGGGGGTCACAGGCAGGCTTTGTACCACTGGTTTCAAAGCTTTCTCTGACAGCTTGCCACAATTAAATGACAATCATTACTAAGATGTTCCAGTGGGTAATCTATCAAATTATATATATAGATAAAAAGAAGGCAGACTTTCTTGAATGTAAACATAGAGGGGTTAGGACTATTTCAAGATATTTAGCTTTTCACCATAGGGGGTACTCTCTACTTTTTTCTTAAAATCTCAGAGATAATAAAAATGCTAAGTTCAGGAAATGATTGTGGTGGGACTAAATCCTGCTTTTTATGTGGACAGCTAACACAGAGTTGTCACTACTTTTAAGCCCAAGATACAGACTAATACATGATTCTAATATTAAGACAAATTGTACTTCTGCATGTTTAGGTGATGGAGTCCATGATGCTACTTGGAAAGCATTTTCTAGCCTTGCTCATGGCAATTCCATGAGCCAGAGAGCAGGATATCTCCCCAGAAGGGAGGGCATCTCTTTGTGTCAAACCTTTCTCAGTTGGGTTGATGAATAGAGACTTCTTTGAAAGAAAGAGGGTTACATGGCTAAGAGCTCAGTAACACAGTCCAACTTCTGTATTCTCAAGGAATGCTGCAAATCTGGG
Organism: Pachyuromys duprasi; assembly: GCA_028658305.1. Taxonomy (NCBI): domain Eukaryota; kingdom Metazoa; phylum Chordata; class Mammalia; order Rodentia; family Muridae; genus Pachyuromys; species Pachyuromys duprasi. Next base: position 29,636,706 of record CM053749.1, read on the forward strand.
GCTTTGACAATCCACTTGTCAGTTAAGAAAACTTAATTATAGAAAAGCAATTGCCTCGGGCTCAAGCACACAGGATTATTGATTTTAACACAAGAATGTGATAGCTCACAGGCACACAAGCACACAGACACACAATAATGCAGAGTTTGAGGAAAGAAATAGCGGGAATCACCTGACAGATAAAAAAGACGGAGCCATTAGACCTTCCTCTGAGACATCTGCTGTAGGACTGGAGGATGAAAGACATTCTCTTTCCATGCCCTGAACTACACTTTTTCTCTTTCTTCCTAGTGTCACCAGAATCGGGCAGAAAAAACACAACAAACAACCCCCCCTCCTCTGCAACCCCCAAGAACACACCCTGCTATTTACATACAACAGTCAATGGGACCAACCTCTGATTAACTTCAGAAGCTGTCGGCTGCGTGGATCAGTTACAGATCCCTATATGTTATGCCTATTGAGGCAGATTGACAATATTTTTTAGATATTCCCCTTTTAAAGTTTTCAAGTGGTTTTAATCGATACATTTTTAAATTACATTTTTATGTTTTAGCTTCATAAAAATAATGGTTATAAATTGTGTATCTTAAGCACTGTCTCTGTTTTTTCTTTTAAATGTGTCTATGACTATGCCCACAGAATCCAGAATGGAGTATCAAATCACTGATAAGGTGGGCAGTTGGGACCCATTCCATGTGGCTACTTAGAACTGAACTCCAGTCCTCTGCAAGAGCAGCAAGCACACTTAGCTACCTTGCTATCATGTCAGCACCCAGATCTCCATCTTGAAGGCACAGTTGATATTTTGATAGTATTTAGCCTCTGATTCAGACAGGGTTAAAGGTCCTTCCCCCAGGATATCTGCAACATCATGGAGAAAAGAGGTATGGAAGTCTCTGAGAAGACAAGATTATCCCTGAATATCCTGTGTAATAGACATAAGTACTGGAGGCTGACCTTAGGCCTTAGAGATTCCTAGGAAGTCCTCTGTGTAGCTGGGGAACCTAGGACAGCCAATTTCAGTGGTATATCATCAGAGGCTGGGCTTGGTTCTTGGGCTACCTTCCAAGTCCCCAGTCCTCAGACAAAGGTAAAAAGGCTCTGGTCCTGCCACAGTATTAAGGGAACCTGGAACAATGTCTTCATTGTACACAGGCTCTTAACCAAGCCTACCATACCAAGGCCCTTAGTGGAAGGGTCCTGTGTAGCCCTTAACAGGTCCTAGAAAATGTGGAATCTGAGAGATACTTATCAGGTGAGCAAAGCAAGTATGGTGAGGGCATCAGTCTACATGCCATAGGTTAGATGGGTTAACTGTATAATGCCCCTTGATCCTGGAAAAATAACCCAGGGGTGAGGGAGAAAACACAGTTTGCTAAAGGAAGCAGATCTGGGAACACAGCTGTCTGCTTAGGCTCATAGCATGGAAACTAGATACCAAGAATCACCCATAAAGAGGTTTAGCCTAGTCTTACTGGGCCTGCTCAGCTATTAAGTACCATGAGAGTCAGATGCTGCTGTTAGGGCAAGCTGTTCCCTTACAGGACTCTCTGCTTATGGAAGCTCAGTCTAGGACTGCAGTAGGACCTCAATCAACCACATTAACACTCAACACCCTGACCCATATAGAAGCCCACACCATCATCCGCACCTGTTCAGGCAAGAAGGTGAAGCAGGGTGTTCTCTGTGTACAGAGTCAGAAGAAATGGGCAGGCTCAATGCCTGGGCTCTGGAGAAGCTGGGATGCTCTCTGCAGAGGATCCCATGACTTACATGACTGACTTAGAGCTCATTTTCTCTGTTACTTAGTAAAAGACACAAGCAAGACTTCTCTCCTGCACCTTCTGTACCATGACACCTTTTCCAATGATCATTAATCTCTGAGAAGGTGACCTAGGAAGGTGACCTAGGAAGCTTCTTACCAGTATCAGCAACCGGGATTACACACTGGGGAGAAGCAGGAGTGTGTGCAAGGAGCAGCATATTTATCATCTTGAGAGTCTGTCAAGAAGCAGACTTGATCCCTCTTGCCCAATCAATTTTCTAAAAACTCTGTGTAGGTGAATATCTTGCACAGGTGTCTCTGGAAACAATGAATGGGCAAATCTTTGCCTGAAAGGACAATGAAAGAACTTCTGGAGTTCTCAGTATTTCATATTTGAAGTAATAAAACCTCATGATATTGGTATAAAAGACATGTTGATGCGTAGAGTAGAATTGAAGACTCAAAGCCAGGTGGTGGTGGCAGGACCTTTAATCACAGCACTCTGGAGGCAGAGACAGGCGGATCTCTGAGTTCAAGGACAGTGTGGTCTACAGAGTGAGCTCCAGAACAGCCAGGGCTACAGAAAGAAAGCCTGTCTCAAAACAATCAAAGAGAGAATTGAAGACCTACATGTATGTTCACATTGCTTTGGGAATCTGATATTTATAATGAAGCCAGAATTACATATTGTAAACAGGGGTGCATCTTCAACAAATGGTACTAGTAAAACTGGATGTCTGCATGCAGACAAATAAAAATGGATCCATACTTAAAACTCTGCATAAAGCTCAACTCCAAATGGATCAAAAACATCAACATACTTTTTAAAATTTTTACTACAGTTTATCCACTATGAATCACCCTTGTAGCTCCCTCTCCCCTCCCCTCCCCTCCCAACCCCACCCTCCCTCTTCCTGATGGGTGTAAGGTGAAATCTCAGGATTGTTTTGATTTGCATTTCCCTGATGACTATGGACATTGTGCATTTCTTTAAGTGTTTCTCTGCTGCAGATCAGTATCCTAGAACTTCCACAGCTCAGAGCTGTAAACATCAGCTCTGGTTGGCTTCTGAGGGCCAGGGATGGGAGCACAGATTAGCAGGACCTGATCAGGCTTTATTCAGGTACTCTATGGCTTGGTGCTCACCTGGAGGCATCACCAAGGAAAGGCCCAAGGATGCCACCCCCAACAGCCTTCTTGGCATGCTGTCACTGTATACCACAAGTAGACAGTTGTTTTGGTGGGACACATCTCCACCCTGGAAGAGAAGCCACTCTGGGTCTGCTGGGACACACTTTCAAGATGTGACATGCTTTATCTAATAAGACAATCTTCTCTTGCAACACAGCTCTTCCTTTTGGATCCATGTGTCCCTGGCACACCTCACCACAGAGGAGAACTGTGAAGTTCCAGATCCTTCCTGAGCTTGTGTTGGACTCCCGAGGTGGGGAGACCCTCCATTCCTCGGGATAGACACCAGACCCCAATAACCCATAAAAACAGAGCTTGATGCAAACAGCAAGAGGTGTTTTACTTAGTAGCCAGAATGCCGGGGCTCCGCAAACAGCTCCCAGGCAAGGGGGTGATGTGGAGTGCCCAGCAATGGAATCACAGAGTTTATAAAGGCAAAACCCACAAAACAGGAGGGGGTCTATGGGTAAGGGACTTTCCTAATGGGGCAGTCTGTGATTAGCAGTCTGTGCCCAGGTGTGGTGACTAGGGAACGGTTAGAGATTGTATCCATAACTACAGAAAGGCATCTCTTAGAAACGTTTTGTATCAGATCCGGGTTTGGTTTTGTATCAGATCTGGGTTTGGTAATGATTAAAGCTCACAAGTCTCAGTTCCCATGGTTAGTTCCCATGGTTAGGGCCAAGTTAAAATTTTCCATCCTTACACTTGCATGCTCTGTGAGCAGCAATCACCCTCTTGGAGCCTCACATTTTAGGAGACCCAGTGACCACACAATTAAACATGGGTTGCTCCTGTTAACCTGTATATATCAATTTGAACTTCAGTCAAGAACCCTTGAAGTGTGTCAGGAAGCCAGTCTTCCCTTTACAACTATGGAATTAAGGGCATTTTTGTAGGGGATGGACTGGAGGCTGCTTTCTGTTTCCCCTTCTTCAGAGTAAGTCTGTATGAGGCAGTGGTCTCTGATAAGCAAAGGGAGGTACTTTGGGTTCAATACGGTTGGTGGTGAAGATGAAAACCCTTTTTCTTTCCCGCTGTCTCCTGAAATGATTGGGCCTTAAGTTGTTTTCAGCTCTCGTCTGCAGCTCTTCTGAAGAAGCACAGAGAACAAATGGTGGATCCCGCCAAACTCAAGGTCAGTGGTGTGCACTCAGACCAATAAGATGAAGAAGGATGGAGAGGAAGACAACACTTAGCACAGTCTTGAACCTGACCCCAGCTGTTGGTTAGTGAGGAGAAGTAGAATGCATGCCTTGTCCCTTATGCCTCCTGTGGTGGGAACATTTTTCATCCAGGCATAATTGTGGTAGTTATGGACTGTTTTCCTACCTTCTGGTGGCTAAATATAAGACAATGGTTTTAGGTTTTACTTGCTCTGAGTGTTTTACTGAAAGGGCAGAACAATGAGAATGCTGGCTTTGTGGCCACACAGTAAAGCTGCTCAGCTTGACTACTCCCAACCCCACCCTCTCTTTTCCTTCTCCACCCATGCTCCTCCCCAGGGCCACTAATAGGGGAGGTCTTCCTCTCCTTCCTTCTGATCCTAGTCTAAAACGTCTCATCAGGAGTGGCTGCATTGTCTTCCTCTGTGGCCTGGTAAGGCTGCTCCCCGCTCACTGGGAAGTAATCAAAGAGCAAGTTCATGACAAAGACAGTCCCTGTTCCCATTACGATGGAACCCACTTGGACACTAAACTACATCTGTGCAGAGCTTCTAGGTTATGTCCTAGGTTGGAGTATCAGTCTCAGAAAAGACCCCTATGCCCAGATTCTTTGGTTCTGTTACTCTCCTTGTGGAGCTCCTGTTCTCTCCAGGTCTTACTATCTCCCACTTCTTTCATAAGATTCCCTACACTCTGCCCAAAGTTTGGCTATAAGTCTCAGCATCTGCTTTGATACCCTACAGGGTAGTGCCTTTCAGAGGCCCTTCGTGGTAGGCTCCTGTCATGTTCCCTGTTTACTCCCTCTTCTGATGTCCATCCTCTTTGCCTTTCTGAATGGGGATTGAGCATCTTAGCCTGTGTCATCCTTGATTAGTTTCCTTAGTGTGCAGATTTTAGTATGTTTATCTTAATTTTATATTTAATATCCACTTATGAGTGAGTATATATCATGTATGTCTGTCTGCTTATGGGATACCTCACTCAGGATGATCTTTTCTAGTTCCTACCATTTGCCTGCAAATGTCATGATTTCCTTGTTTTTTATTGCTAAGTAGTATTCTATTGTGAAGATGTATCACAATTTCTGTATCCACTCCTCAACTGTGGGACATCTGGCCTGTTTCCAGCCTCTGGCTATTGCAAATAAAGCTGCTACAAACATGGCTGAGCAAATGTCCTTGTTGTATACTTGAGCATCTTTTGGATATATGCCTAGAAGTGATATAGCTGGATCTTGAGGAAGCACTATTCCTAATTGTCTGAGAAAGCACCAGATTGATTTCCAAAGTGGTTGTAAAAGTTTACATTCCCACAAACAGTGGATTAGGGTTCCCCCTTCTCCATATCCTCTCTAGCATGTGTTGTCCCAGTTAACTTATTTAATTGGGCTTTTCTCTCTGCCCCTGAATTTCTCTGCTTGGCCTCAAACTAACTCAAGCAATCTGCTCTAATCTCCTAGCTCATTCCCATTCTCTGGATTATTAGTTATTCACCTAAGTTCTCTCTCTCTCTCTCTCTCTCTCTCTCTCTCTCTCTCTCTCTCTCTCTCCTTCTTTCTGAAGCCTGTTTCTTTATTACTGTCCCAGTAAAAACTGCCTCTTCTACCCCCAATCCCACCCACTGCATTGCCCTATTTAAGTAGCTGCCCTTTCCTTTCTCTTATCCTGAGGCTTGGGAGTATCCTATTCTGTCAAATCTTCTCTGATTTGTCACCTTTTCTATCACTCAATGAGACAGCACTTTCAAACATTGGTGCTTCCTTTTACAAACTAACTTTACCTTCATTGCTGGGGTTAAAGGTGTGTGCCTGGACCTAAGCTTTTCTTTACCTGAAACTTGCTCTATACCTCTGTCTCCTGGATTGAAGGCTGTTTGTATTCCAGCCACAACACACAGACCAAGAACATCTTCAGGTGCAATCTTTTCCCAGGTGGATCACACTGACCTGCAAGTCTTTGGATGTGATCTCTTGCCAGAACAGCCATGTTCTGAATTAAAATTTCTCCACGAGGTCCCTATAAATTCATGGTGAGAGTAGTCATGAATTGACCTATTTTTGCACTTTAAAAAAAAATCTGAGATAAAATTTCAATCCCTAGAAGCTCAATATTTAACTCTTAAGGGGCTGATCTGGACGCCAAGATTTTGGGTAAATTATTGTTACATCTGCTCCTGTGTCTACTAAACCTTCAATTCTAATGTCATTTTTTTTGTATTTTTAGGTTTGGTCTCTGATCATTTGTAGGAGTTTGCCAAAATACTTGCTTTTTGGTCTCTTCTAAAGTTTTTGTTTTATCTACTGAAGCTGATTACATGAAGAGCAGTGTCGGTTTAATGCCTAGCATTAAATCTTTTATTTATTATTTTTTTGAGAGAGGGTTTTTCTATGTAGCCTTGGCTGTCCTGAACTTACTTTATAGACCAGTCTGGCCTCAAACTCACAAAGATCTGCATGCCTCTGCTTCCCCGAGTGCTGGGATTACAGGCATGGACGACCAAAACTGGTTCATCAGTAAATCTTTTTAAGAAAATATACTTCAAGCCAAAACTAATCTGAAGAGCTAGGAAGGAATACTTTGTACTCATCTAAGAAAAAAAAATCTATCAAGATGATCTTACAATTCTAAACATCTAAATACCAAACACAAAGGTACCTAAGAAACACTGCTATAGCTAAAAATCACATAATGACCTTCATATACTCATAGTGGGGGACTTTATTACTGCACTCTCACCAACCCACAAGGCACCTTGACAAAAACTAGACATAGAAAAGCTCAATGACACCATAAAACAGATGAACCTAACAGACATGTACAGAATATTTCACCCAAAACTCAAAGAATATCCCTTGTTCTCAGGACCTTATGTATCTTTCTCCATAATTGAACACATACAAAAAAAAGGTACATTAAAACAAAAAGGTGATGGCATACTTGGACACTAAATAATTTTCAACAGAAACAAGAAAATTAAAATGACATCCATCATCCTATCTGACCAGTGAATACTACAGCTGGGTATCAGCAACATCAAAAAGAATTTCCTTGTTGTATACCACCTACCTAAGTTAAGTCAAGTTCAGATAAACAATTTAAGCAGACTGACAACTATTGAAATAAAAGTCGTAAACAAGTCAAAAAACAGTTGACATATTTAGGTTTAAAAGTCAAAGCAATGTCAGTATTCCTCAAATTATCCCACAAAATAAAAACAGAAGGAACACTGACATTGATTTTAACAGATCAGAGTTACCCTGATACCCAAACCACATTTATGAAAGAAGGAAAGAAAGAGAATTACAGACGACGTTCTCTTGGGAACATAGCTGCAAATTTTTCATGAAATACTGACAAACTAAATCCAAGAACACACAGAAAAGTTAATCTATCATGACCAAGTAGGCTTCATCCAAGAGATATGGAGATGTTTCAATATAGGAAAGTTAATAAATATAAATCTATCATTTAAAAAACTGAAAGGAAGAAATAGTTGATCATTTCAGAAGATGGAGAAAAAGCCTCTGTTAATATCCAACACCCTTTCATGAGAAAAATTACTGAGAAGACGAGGGGTACAAGAAACACACCTCAATATAATAAAGGTGTTTTACAACAAGCCCACAGCCAACATCAACGTAAATAGACAGAAGCTCAATGCATTTCCACTAAAATAAGGGGAAAGACAAGGCTGTCCACTATCTCCATGCCTCTTCCATATACTACTTGAAGTCTTAGCTAGAGCACTAAGACAACTGAAGGGGATCGAGGAGATACATATTGGAAAGGTAAAAGTCAAAGTACTTTTATTTACAAATGATATGATAGCATAAATTAGTGACCACAAAATTTCTCCAGGACAGACTTATAACTGCAGTTCAAGCAACATGGCTGTATACAAAATTAAACAAACAAACAAACAAAACCCCACTTGCCTTAATATATACAAATACAAGTGTACTGAGAAAGATATCAGGGACACAATACCTTTCACACTAGCCTCAAATAATATAGACCATCTCGGGGCAACTCTAAATGAAGAGGTGAAAGACTTGCATAATACCAACTTTAAGGCACAGAAGATATTCATAGATGGAAGGATCTCCCATGATCGTGGCCAAGTTGAACGCATATTGTCAAATTGGCCACCCTACCAAAAGCAATCTATAGATTCAATGCAATCCCAATTAAACTTCCAACACAATTTTTTTGGGGGGGGTTGTTTCTTTGCTTGTGGAGACAGGATTGTTACGATATCTTGGATAGATAGGGTATCCTTGACTCTCCTGGAACTCTCTGTAAACCAGGTTGTCCTTGAACCCAGAGATCCACCTGCCTGTGCCTCCCAGTGTTAGAATTAGAGGCCTGTCCCCACTACTCTGTGAGGAATGTTCTGGTTGGTTTGTTGTTTTTATTTTTTATTTTTGTTTATGTTGAGATTTTTGGGAGACAGTTTCTCTGGGCAGCCCTTACTGTACTAGAACTTGCTCTGTAATTAGGCTGATCACAAATTCACATATCTAACTGTTCTGCCTCCCAAATACTGAACTTGAATGCTTGTACCACCATTGGTTGGCCATGGTTGTTGTTGGTGCTAGTGGTGGATAGATTGGTTTTTTGTTTGTTTTAAGACCGGGCTTCTCTATGCAGCCCTGACTGTCCTGGAGCTCTTTTTGTAGATGAGGCTGTCCTCTATCTCACAGAGATCTGCCTGCCTGTGCCTCCTGAGCACTAAGATTAAAGTTGCAAAAATCCCCTGCCCAGCCCCAGTTCTTTAGAGATCTTGAATGGACACTTTCAGACTCATGAAAATATAAAACACCCCCAAAAGCAAATAATCCTGAATAATAAAAGAACTTCCAGATATATCATTATCGCTGTTCTCAAACTGTACTACAGTTGCAGTAATTAAAAAAAAAAGGATGATATTTAGATAAAAACAGACACACTGATCAAGACAACCAAACTGAAGATCCATACATAAATTCATATGCCTATGGACACCTGATTTTTTTATTATAAAAAAGCCAAAAGCTCATAATTTTTTAAAAAAATAGGCAACTTTGAGAAATGGTGCTGGTGAAACTGGATGGCTGCGTGTACAAGACTCCCAATAGATCCATTCATCCAAATAGAAGCCAGAACCACCAGCCCAAGGATGGCACCACTCACAATGGGCTTGACCCTCAAGCCACTGATCACTAATTGAGTGACTGCCTTAAAGCTGGATCTCATGAAGGCATTTCCTCAACTGAGGATACCTTCTCACTGGTGAGTCTAGCTTGTGTCAAGTTGACACACAAAATCAACCAATACAGGGACATTAAGTTATACAAAGCAGAAATTTACTGAGAGAGGATTGCCACCAAGATAATTCAAAGAAAAGCCAAACCACAACCAGGCTTATTAGACATTGCTAGGATAATGCTTCTGTAAATGTTCATTTGCCAGCATTGACCAACACCAGACTACATTCCATATTAAGAGATACCACCTGGACATACAACCAGCCATTATACCAATTTCTCTATCAGAGTAAAGAACTCTAAAGACAGACTAAGGAAACAGCATAGGGTAGCAACAATCACTAAGTCCTAGACTGCCATAAAGTGCCAATTCTCCTTCTCTTTCTGTTTTTTTTAAATTTATTCAATTTACATCAATAGTCCACTCCCTTCTCTCATCCCAGTCCTACCCTCCTTCTTTCTTCCTTATGTCCTCCTCCCCTCCCCGCCTCTCTGAAAAGGAGAGTCCCTGTCTTTCCTCCTATCCTACTATCATGTCCTATCAGGACTGAGTGTTTCCTCCACCGTGGTGGCCTGGCAAGGCAGCCAGGGCAGGGACTAGTGATTGAAAAGCATGTAAGAGAGTCCTTGTCAGAGTCAGCCCCCACTTCCCTTACTAGGAAACCCACATAAAGACCAAGCTGTCCATCATGCACATATGTGTAGGAGACCTAGGAGCAGGGCATACATGGTCTTTGGTTTTAGAGAGCTAATTTTCTTTTAAAGCAATGTGTAGCTCTGCCAGGTGGACAAGATAACCCTGAGTAACAACTACTGTAAAAGAACACCAGTGTGCCTAACCAGCGATTCTAGCATTGTCTGTGTCATGTAAGTCTTAATACACCCTCATAGCCAGACTTGCAGTCTCCTGTCTCCTTTTGAATTGTTAAAGTGTTACCTGGGCTTGGGCCCTCCTTCCCTTATTTCTAACCCTAGCCTATCAGGTCTCATCAGGACTGGCTGCATTGTCATCCTCTGTGGCCTCTGAGGCCAGGGGGAGGTAATCAAAGAGCTAGCCAATCAGTTCAGGTCAAAGACAGTCCCTATTCCCCTTACTAGGATGCCCATTTGGTGACTGAGCTGCCATGGGCTACATCTGTGCAGGTGTTCTAGGTTATCTCCATGAATGGTCCTTGTTTGGAGGATCAGTGTCAGAAAAGACCCCTGGCCTCAGATTCTTTGGTTCTGTTGCTCTCCTTGTGGAGCTCCTGTCCCCTCCAGGTCTTTCTATTTCCCCCATCTTTTATTAGATTCCTTGTACTCTGTCCAAAATTTGGCTATAATTCTCAGCATCTGCCTTAATACCCCACTGGGTAGAGTCTTTCAGAAGCCCTCTATGGCAGGCTCCTGTCATGTTCTCTGTTTTCTCCCTCTTCTGTTGTCTATCTCATTTGCCTTTCTGAATAAGTTTTAGCATGTTACCCAGGATCCTCCTTCTTGCTTAGCTTCTTTAGGTGTACAAATTTTAGTATGTTTATCATATATTATATGTCTAATTATCCACTTATGAGTGAGTATATACCATGTGTGTCTTTCTGCTTCTGGGATACCTCACTCAAGATGATAATGCTAGTTCCCACCATTTGCCCGCAAATTTCATGATTTCCTTCTTTTTATTTGCTGAGTAGTATTCCATTGTGTAAATGTACCACAATTTCTGTATGCATTCCTCCATTGAGGGACATCTGGGTTGTTTCCAGATTCTGGCTATTATGAATAAAGCTACTATGAACATGGTTGAACAAATTCCTTGTTGTGTACTTTAGCGTCTTTTGGATATATGCCTAAGAGTGGTATATCTGGATCTTGAGGTAGCACTATTTCTAATTGTCTGAGAAAGCGCCAGATTGATTTCTAAAGTGGCTGTACAAGTTCACATTCCCACCAGCAATGGAGGAGGGTTCCCCTTTCTCTACATTCTTTCCAGCATGTGCTGTCACTTGAGTTTTTGATCTTAGCCATTCTGACAGGTGTAAGGTGAAATTTCAGGGTTGTTTTGATTTCCATTTCCCTGATGGCTAAGGATGTTGAACATTTCTTTAAGTATTTTTCTTCTATTCAGTATTCCTCTATTGAGAATTCTGTTTAGCTCTGTACCCCATTTTTTAATTGGGTTATTTGATTTGTTGCTTCTTAACTCACTTCATGTGCAATAACAAGAAACCCAGAATCACTAAAAACAATCCTTACAATAAAAGACTTTTTGGAAGTATCTCCATCCTTCATATCAAGCTGTACTATAGAGCAACAGTAATAAAAACTTCATGGTACTGGCATAGAAACAGAGTGGTGGGTCAATGGAATCGAATAGAGGACCCAGAAATAAACCCAAACACTTATGGACACCTGATTTTTGACAAAGATGCCAAGACCATACAATGGAAAATATATATCATCTTCAACAAACGGTGCTGGTCTAACTGGATATCTACATGTAGAAAAATGTAATTAGATCCATACTTATCGACCTGTGCAAAAGTAAAGTCCAAGTTGATTAAAGACCTCAATATAAAACCAGACACACTAAACCTGTTAGAAGAAAAAGTGGAGAAAAGTCTTGAACTCATTGGCATAGGAGACAACTTCCTGAACAGAACATCAACAGTGTAAGGATGGAAAAATTTTAACTTGGCCCTAACAAAAGGAACCAACCATAGGAACCAACCATGGGAACTAAAGCTTGTGAGCTGTAATTATTATCGAAACCGGATCTGATACAAAATGTTTCTAAGAGATGCCCTTCTGTAGTTATGGATGAGAAAGCCTTTAGGCTTGTTTACAATTTCTAACTGTTCCCTCCTGGCTGCACCTGGGGATAATCAATCATAGATTGCCCCATAAGAAAAGCCCCTTACTCCTAGACCCCCCTCCTGGGTTGTGGGTTTTGTCTTTATAAACTCTGTAATTTCCTTGCTGGGCACTCCATGCTGCCCCTTCTACAGGAGAGGGTGGCAGTCGCAGAGCGCTCTGGTATTTGAATAAAATCTCTTGCTCGTGCATCAAGTTTGGGTTTGCCGGTCATTTGGGATTCCGCCTCGGTGGTTCAACATTTGGGGGCTCTGTCCTGGATCCGGAATCCCCTGATCTGGGAAAATCGATCTTGGAGTTAAGAAGGCATCCATTTGTCCCTGTGTGTTACCGGTGCTAGCGTGTGCTTCTCAGCTGTACCAGAGCGCTTTACGGTTTTGCACATCAGGTTTTGCGACTGCTCGACTGCTTTACGGCAGTCGCTGAATTGGGGTGTTTTTGCAGACCCCACAGTCGTGGCTCAGGGTGCGCCCTGAGGGGGAGCTCAGGAGCACTGGGACACCGTGTCTCCTATCTGGCAGACTCGGATAGAGTCTGATTCTGTATTCTGTAGAGATGCGCGATTGTCTCGTCCGTTTGAAGACCACAGCCGGTCGCCCTCCTGTTTCTGTGGCGGGTGGTCTGGGTCGCACGTTCAGTGTTGTGGGTGTTTGTCTTCTGTGTTCTCTGTGTTTTTTTTTTTTTTTCTTTTCTTCTATTTTATTGACTACCGACTGACAATGGGACAGACTGTTACCACTCCCCTTAGTCTGACTTTAGATCATTGGACTGAAGTTAGGACGAGAGCTCATAATCTCTCAGTTGAAGTTAGAAAGGGCAAATGGCAAATTTTCTGTTCCTCTGAATGGCCGGCTCTTAACGTAAGGTGGCCAGTAGATGGCACCTTTGACCTAGACATTATTAAAGCCGTGAGAAATCTTATCTTTCAGGAAGAAGGCGGATATCCAGACCAGGAATCCTATATCCTAACCTGGCAAGATTTGGTTCAGAACCTGCCTTATTGGTTCCAGCCTTGGATCCCAGACAAATGTCCTCCTTCAATACCAATTGCCTCTTCTAGGGTCCTGATTGCCGAAGCGGTACCGGAATCCAAGAAGAAGATTTACCCTGACACCCAAACAGACCTTCTGCTCCTAGATTCTCCGCCTCCCTATGCTCCTATTATACCTCCTGCCCCCACACCTTCAGCTCCCCAGGTTCAGGAAGTGTCCTCTGGCCCTGCCCGAGACAGGGAGAGGGAGGGGCAAGCAGCTGGGACCAGAAGCCGGCGAGAAGCCACCCCAGACAGCACAATGCTCTACCCTAGCCGGCTATTGGGCCACCACTAGGGGGCCCCTTTAGGGCCAAATGAGGATCCCAGTCACCGGCAGATCTTTATAACTGGAAGGCCAACCACCCTCCTTTCTCTGAGGACCCTTCTAAACTAACTGCTTTGGTAGAATCTCTAGTTTTTTCCCATCAGCCAACTTGGGACGATTGTCAGCAGTTGTTGCAAACTCTCTTTACTACTGAGGAAAGAGAGCGTGTTCTTTTGGAAGCCAGAAAGAATGTCCCAGGCAATGATGGTTACCCTTCCCAGCTCCAGAACATTATAGATGATGGCTTCCCATTAACTCGTGCCAACCAGGATTTTAACACAGCTGATGGCAGAGAGCATCTTCGAGTTTATCGTCAGGCTCTGGTGGCTGGTCTCAGGGGGCAGCTAGATGCCCTACCAATTTGGCTAAGGTAAGAGAAGTAATCCAAGGGCCGACTGAACTTCCTTCAGTATTTCTTGAATGCCTCACGGAGGCTTACAGGAGGTTTACACTGTTTGATCCAATGGTCAAGGAACAGAGAGTTTCCGTACTTATGGGATTTGTAGATCAGTCGGCTCCAGATATCAGAAAAAAGTTTCAGAGGTTAGATGGTTTAGTCAGGTATAATCTGTCTGATATAGTTAAGGAAGCAGAGAAAGTTTACAATAAAAGAGAGACAGAAGAGGAAAAAGAACAGAGGAGAGCAATAGAACAGGAAGAGAGAAAGAGAAGGCGAGATAAAAGGCATGAGAAAAATATAAGCCAGATTCTGGCCACCATAGTAAGTGATAAAAGGAGAGATGAAGACAGAGACAGGATTAGAAAGACAGGGAAACGGGGCAACAGGCCACCCGTGAGAAAAGAACAATGTGCCTACTGCAAAGAAAAAAGACACTGGGTCAAAGATTGTCCCAACAAAAAGCGAGCAGCCAAGAAGGTCCTGGCCCTTACAGAGGATGATGATTAGAGGGGACCGGGCTTGGAGCCCCTCCCCGAGCCTAGGATAACTCTTAAAGTGGAGGGGAAACCTATTGACTTCCTGGTAGATACCAGTGCCCAACATTCGATCTTGTTGCAACCAGAAGGGCATCTGTCCAACAAAAGGTCCTGGGTTCTTGGGGCCACTGGAAATCAGCAATATTCATGGACTACCCGAAGAACAGTAGACCTCGGTGTGGGCTGGGTATCCCACTCATTTTTGGTCATTCCAGGATGTCCCACTCACCTGCTAGGTAGAGACTTGCTCACTAAAATAGGAGCACAGATCACCTTTACAGAGGAGGGGCCTCAGGTGACTGAAAAACATGGGCAAGTCATCCAAGTACTCACAATGAAAATTGAGGATGAACATAGATTGTTTGAAAACCCTCCTCTTGCCTCCTCAGAACCTTCGGAGTGGCTGCAGAGGGTTCCTAAGGCACGGGCTGAAACTGCCGGCATGGGGTTTGCCACTAACCAGCCCCAGGTGGTGATAGAACTCAAAACTTCTGCTACCCCAGTTTCAGTTCAACAATATGAGCAAAAAAGCAAAGGATGTGATCAGACCTCACATAGCTAGATTACTTAAATTGGGTATTCTGAGAAAATGTCAGTCACCATGGAATACTCCCTTGTTGCCCGTCCGAAAGCCTGGCACAAATGACTATCGCCCTGTTCAGGACTTGAGGGAAGTCAATAGGCAGGTACAAGATCTTCACCCAACGGTGCCTAATCCTTACAACCTCTTGAGTTCGCTCTCTCCTGACAGAGACTGGTATACTGTCCTAGATGTAAAGGATGCCTTCTTCTGTCTACCACTGGACAAATCTAGCCAACCCATCTCTGCCTTTGAATGGAAAGATCCGGACTCTGGAATGTCAGGACAGCTCACCTGGACCCGGCTGCCCCAAGGATTCAAGTACTCCCCCACTGTCTTTGATGAAGCTCTACACCAGGACTTGGCTCCCTTCAGGGTTGCCAACCCTCAGATAACTTTGCTCCAATATGTTGATGATCTTCTTTTAGCAGCTGGAAGCCAAATAGACTGTGAAAAAGGGACAGTAGCCCTATTAGAAGAACTGGCCTGGTTGGGCTACCGAGCATCAGCCAAGAAGGCT
>CM053749.1:29652816-29668017 GCA_028658305.1 Pachyuromys duprasi
TGGGTGCAAGATGTGAAACTCACAACGAATCAATAAAAAGTTTTTAAAAGAGAAATAAAAGGAAAGAAATCCCAAGAGCTCATATATGCTAAAGAATGAGGGAAACTGACATTATAGTCAAACAAAAATTCTACAATTTGTGTCATCTAACCAGAACAACTGTTTATCTCCATGTCTAACAGTAAATTTTACTTTGATTTCTCAAGAAAAAAAAAAGAAAACTAGACAGGAAAAAGCATAAAAACATTTTCATAGAAATGTACAACCCAGGTCCCTGACATTGAAGAGATTTAATTGGGAATTACCACAATGAGTGAGCCATTGCCATCTTTTGATGGTGACTCTAAAGAGGCTGGTGTGGGTGGATTTTACAGACCAGGTCTTTTTATTCTTGTGGAGTTGATCTCTTTACTCAGGTGTGGTGGATCCACAGGATGACACCTACAGCTGAGTGTGTGGGTTCCCATAGTTTAGCCTGCTGTGCTGACTTTAACCTTATATTATTGACAATTCACTTGGGAAGTCTTTAACTGTCAGGTAGTGGCCTCTTACCACTGGGGTCAGTTTAGATAAAGTAGGATGAAGAAGAAAACCTACTGTCTCAACAACATCCTGAGATATTTGAGAGTTCCCATGGGACACTCTTGACCAACAACTCAATCAGAAGTATTCTATTCTCAGTACTGGAAGTTTCAGTGAGTGACTAGAGATGTCTAGGTGGGTCATTATTTAAACAGCCCATTCATTTAGATCACCTCCACATATTTATACACTTTAAGATGCCATTACTGTATTAGGTTTCCATCCTAGGACTCAAATAGCCCTTAGCTATTTTAGTTTAGCTGTTTGTCCCCATATTACCACAAGCCTTCCTGTCTTCCTGACCACTCACTACTTGATCCTCCCATTTAAGCCCTGTCATGTATTCTTCTATAACTGCCTACTATTATTTCCCTTTCCTGGGAAGGTCTGCATATCTGTTTCCTGGCTCTATATACAGCCTTTGTGGTTATACACTCTTAATAAACAGCTTTTTCCACTAATAAATTAACAGATGAATAAAAAAATGTCCACATGTAAGTGAAAATGTAGTATATTTGCCTTTCTGTGTCTGGATTACCTTACTCAGTATGATTTTTTTTAAAGATTGATTCATTTAGCTGCAAATTTCATGACTGTATTTGCTTAATGGCTGAGTAATATTTCATTTTGTAAATGTATCATATTTTTAAATCTAGTGAGGGACATCTCAGTTGTGAAGTGGAAGTTTCTGGTTTCTTTGAAGGCTTAGTTTTGTCATGAGATGTTTTGCTGAAAGCTGGGCTCTGTCCTGTGAGGGGCATGACTTTGGCCAGCTGAGAACATCCATGGGTGGACTTTGAGGAGAGGACACATATAGAGGTCCACACACAGTGAGACTTTGGGTTTTATTGGATTGACATCACTGCACTGATTTTATACTTGATCTTTGGGGCAATCCAATTTAGTTTTGTGGATTTTGCTGTCTTGTCATGTTGATTCATATTGCTACTTGGTGTTGGATTTTGGACTGAACTGCTGGTATTCTGAGGACTGGATTTGGTAATCCCCTAATGACCCATCAACCTTAATCAGCAGAAAGTAGATAAAAGAGGTCTACAGCCTTTTTCCTTACTAATCTTCTGTGGTTGGGGGAGTTGAAAGGGAGGTAAAAGTGTTTAAGTACATTAAGTAAAGTAGATTTGGTGAAAAATCTAAGCCTACAAGGTTGTTTCCAATTCCCATCTAGTATGAATAAAACAGAAATGAACCTATTTTTGCTTAAGTGTCTAAACTTTCAACAGATCTTTCTCCAAGGTCTTTTCTTATTCCTCACTGTGCCAAACCTGAGCTGCTCTCCATAACCCTTTTATACCCCAATACCAGGACCTCATAGGTGACTCTTGCATTTCCAAGGTGGGCTACTAGCATGAAGTACCTCAGGTACTTCCAGAACAGAGCTTCGGTATGCAGACCCTGTGGAAACACTTCTCAGGAGATTGCACCTCAGTGATGATGTTCTCTTCCTCATCACAGCTGACTCTTCAGC
Source organism: Pachyuromys duprasi (assembly GCA_028658305.1). Taxonomy (NCBI): domain Eukaryota; kingdom Metazoa; phylum Chordata; class Mammalia; order Rodentia; family Muridae; genus Pachyuromys; species Pachyuromys duprasi. The sequence continues at coordinate 29,654,885 of CM053749.1, forward strand.
ACCAGATAACCAGACATCACACATTCTTCAGACAAAAGGCCTGAGAGCGTTTTGCTTTCCTCTTGAAACTTCATAAACCAGGCCTCCATCCCCTCAATATTCTCATCTCCCAAATCTATAGAACAGGTAATTGGACTCTCCACAATCAATGTTTTTTTATTCCAAAATTTCAAAGTCCTTCCACAGTCCTCTCAGAAACGTTGTCAGCTCATTCACAGAAAAGACTCCCCCATCCGTGTACCGCCTTGTCTTAGGTGCACAATGGATGTGATGAAACACCATAAAAAAAGCAAACTTGCAAAGAGTTTATATGGTTCACACAATACATATCTGAGCTTCTGCTGGACACCATTAAAAGAGAAGCCAACAGCTCTATAATGTTCTTATGGTGCTATAATCCAGCTGAGTATCCTGAGTGTTAAAAAAGGGCTTTAGCATTGAACTTGAGCCCTAGGCCTAATTAGTAATTCTGACATGTTTGCAAACCTACCAAGCAACCATCCGAAGGAAAAAACACATTGAAAGGAAGTAGTTTCTGGATCAAATTTGCAAAACATGGGTGAAAAAGAAATGTTGTCAAACATCTTTTTTTTTTGATTAGTAGTATTTTAATATTTAATAGCAATTATAAGGTAACATTGCATTAGGATATACTTTTTAAAAATCACTAAAGTACTGGATTACAGCTTCCTATGATCATGTGTGGCCAGAGGAGAAGAAAGGCATGGCAGGGTAATTGAAGATGCCAGGAGGGTAACTGTATATGAGGAAATTCTTGGTTACATCCAGAAAACTTACACATCCACACTCACAACCAAAGAGCACACCAACCCGGCCTACTGGCCTCTCTATATAGTGATGAATTACTGGGCATGTAGTGAAGAGACTGCAATGATTACCCTCCTTCACACACACAAGGAGAAATGCACCCTCAGATTCAATCCATTGGCTCCTGGTCCTTAACCAGGAATCACTACAGACCCCTACAACCCAGTCCCAAGGGCTCTTTACTTCAACTCCCAGTAATATTTACAAGAGGTGAAGCTCTGTGATCCTGGGGAGGTAAAACATGACCAGAAAAATTCTGAATTGTATCTGGATGGTGAGGTCCAAAGCTGGAACTTCTTGTGACATTAAAAAGGTTTGTCTTGTAATGGAGTGCAGTTAACTTTGAGACAATAATAATCGCTGTGGGAAGAGGCAACGTTTTATTTAAACAAATATTTACATTTCTCAAGTGAGAGAGAGACTTCCTGGATTTTAAAGTTAAATATGGATCTGATACATCAAAGTCAAGAATTTCTGCCATAAATAGAGTGGTATCATGAGAAAAAAAATTTCTTGAAAACTTATACATGCTGTAAAGGAATGAGCCTCAGCCTACTTCTGTCAGGTGACTTTTAATTACACCTGGCAAATAGAAAATGTCTACATTGCAGCAAGGTCCATAGTAAAGAATGTCCTCAAGAGTCTCCATAAAAACTTATTTATAATATGTAAGTGATGAGTACTTTTGTATTGGTGCTTTAATTAGAATGAAATTATGTACATTTATACTCAAGAAAAATCTAAATATCCATTTGAAGAAGTTCCATGGTAGTACCTGTCTGCCTTGAACCCCTGCTTCATCTGATATTCTCTTCCTATGAGGTTAAAATTCACATTTAGATCTACCAAGGGAATTCAGACATGGCTCATGATATATGCATTTGTTTTACTTTTATTGCTCATGATATATGGTTTTATGTATATAGTTATTTTATGAATCTTTATTTGGTTCTTTCTTTTAAAGATAAGGTCTTTCAACATGTACTAACTGGCGTGGGACTCACTATGGCTACGATGCTCTCCTCAAGTCCATAGGCAATAATCTGATTACTGTTTTAATGTCATAATTACAAATGTACTTTTTAAATATATGTAGCATAATTGCTTTAAAATTGAATTGCTAAATTGTTTAAGGGAAAATATTAAAATATGTCCATCACTGGGCACACTAACTTTGGATTAGACTGTCCTCAGTTAATTTACCATTCCTTATATCTCACAACTGATAATACACTGTCAGCTTGGATTACATAAAACCTTGCATTTATGTTTGTTTGTATTATAAAATGACCATGTGACACAATATTAAGTATTCATTACCTAGGCATATCATTCTGGGGAGTTAAAGTATTAGTGTGTGCAAAGCTTATCTCATTGTTGAAGGGCACCTCTGGTCATTTCAGCAGTGCTGACACTCACCTTGGAAGCACTTGGACCTTTCAGTCAGTCCAGTGATGGGCAGAACACTGAGTTTTGGTTTCATAGGCTGGGGTATATTACATAGCAGAACTGACTTGCTCCTGCAAGGAAAAGAAGATATTGATCTACCTGGTGCTAAAGACATCATCACAGTGATTAGAAGAAAACAACATTCTAAGTTTAGTCCAAGTGGCTTAGAGGATATAACTCTTTTCACATAAGCCTTACAAATTGAGTTTAAGTCCTTAGTGGATGGAAAGGACAGAGTCTGGTAAGTTGTTCTCTGACCTTCACACATGTCAATGGCACATATACATGGACACACACACATTCTCACACCATGATTATAAGAAATCAAATTTTAAAGTCTCCACTGATGAACATGTTTCACATTACTTTTTTTCCTGTATATGAGTGACCCCGTGATTGGGAGACAGGATAGTTCCCCTTAGATGCTCATTCTAAAGCTCTACCTGTTACTAACCCCCTTTTCAGTGCTTCCTGACATTTCTTCTAATATCAGGAAAATAGAGCCCATGGCCCTCGATTTTTATGTCTTTAAAACTAGAAGATTTAGCGTTAAGCCCTAAGACATACTCTACCATGATCACAGATGGAAAGAAAAGGTACACTTTCCAGGAAGGAGAAAAGATTTCCTGTCAATGGGGAAAAAAATCCCAAAGGCACCACATACAAACATGAGTGTTTTCTATATATAGTATATCTGCACTTTACAAATGTTCCTATGTTAATTTTCTAACATAGTTCAGAGTATACCGGCTTGCACTGATGACTATACTCACCTTCTGAACATGTTTTCCAAACCCTGCAAAGAAAACAAGAAGAGCTTAGGTTTCTGAAGAAACGGCATGCAATGGTTGATTATAAAGTTCAGGTAAATGTCAGTCCTCACACTGACATAGCTTGCAAGTTTATTTTCATGTCTCAAAATAATGCCAAACAAGAAGATTAGCAGAAGAGAAATCTTGATAAAATCAGATTGTGAGAGTAATATTTGAGAAGGACATAGTTAGTTGTTGTAAAATGCTTTGCAAACTCCAGTTGTCTGCAAAAGGGAAGTTTACTAGTCAGGTCTACAAGCGTAGGAATCAAAACTATAACCTGATTCAGGAATTGTGCCTCATGCTTATAATTCTAGACATTTGAGGCCTCGGGAATACTGTGAATTGTGTGCCATCATGAACCTCAAGAGGAGACCTTGTATCAAAACCCCAACATTCCAAAGAGCTCTTTAAAACGCAGCTTTCAAAACAAAAGACATTATGCAACACATTTCTGCAAAACTGTGAATCATATGCAAGTAGAAGTACAATGGAGTGTGTGGAAACATGGAACACTTACTTTGGGCTTTCAGAAAAGGAAACTACAAAAACAAAAAAGGATGTATGCATCCATCCCAGCAGAAGGACTTCAGAACCAACATTGTTCTGAAGAAGCTGGTTTCAAGTCAGAAACTACTGGTGAAATTTCAAAATTTCTGTTCTTTTAATATTAAAAAATACAGTTTCTCCAGATTATACTTAAAAAGAAATTTCCCTGAAAATAAGTGCAGGGACTGTAGAGGGCTATCTTCGATGTAACAGTCAAGTGTGGGCCTCAGATAACAAAGCCTTTTCATGCACTCCTCCATGCTCACCTGGAACAGCACCACATATGGCTGCTGAGACATTGCCATCAGCTTCTGATATATTTCTGTTAGTTGATTTCTCTTTTGGACCATCAAGGCTTCACTTTTCCTCAGTTTCTCTAAAATAACTTGGCCTTCATTTTCCATACACTGTATTGTTGCTTTTCTTCTTCATAGAGAACTGGATGTAGAATCCTATACTCTGTCCTGATCATTTCTTTCCAAAGAGTTACATAGTCCTAAAGGAAAAGGGACAATCTAGACAAATTTACAGAGTATTTTATCCTCTCCACTGTCGCCTTATATGTTTAAATCAACTGGTGGGATCCTGTCAGTGTGCTGCACACACTGATTTACTGTCCCCACTTTTCAGAAGTATAAATTATTTTCTTTCATTCATTTATTCTTTATTAATAGCACAAACAAACCTATCATTTTCTCTAAGCATTTTCATGAATTTAAGGAGATCTGAGCCTCATGAAGAAAAGGTATTCATTGCTAATTCATACCTTCACTCTGAAGAGAAACTCTGTAGGTATTATTTAATCATCATGGTGCAGTCAAAGGGTCAAATGCACTGTGCTGAACTGTCAGCAGATCACTCCTTAAAGGTTTCTGCCATAGCCAGGCCAAGCTCCCTGAGCGCTTCCTTGTGGGTCACACACTTTTGCTCCTCAGAGCTCAGTTACTTCATGAGGCTGTCCTGTCTGTAAATGGACACTAGCTTCTTTAGAACAATGTTGGTTCTGAAGTCCTTCTGCTGGGATGGATGCCTACATGTGGGACAGTGGACAGGAACTTGCAGGTCTTCCCAGGAAAGGCAGAGGCAGGCCCAACAGAAGCTGTGGCCACAGCTTACAGTGACTGGGTCTGAAAAGCAGCCCAAGCAGATGGGGCAGATAAATGCTTCCTAGAAGGCCTGTGAGTTGCCTGACTCCATTTTCCTGAGGAAAGAAACAGAATTACTATTACTGGACACCAGAGAAACAAGAAACTTCACAAAATCTGATTCAAGTTGTGATTCAGTTCTGTCTATGGCAAAACAGGTTTCATTTTTTGTATGACCAAGAAGAAAACTAAGCATAGGGTTTTCGGTCTTGTCCTTTCCTGTTACAGTTTTCCTGATGGAAACACAGAATGGTCTCATGATCTTCTGTGTCCTCCCACCTGCATTTCTTCTAGAGGCTTCAGCTTAAATCAGTACCTTGGTTCAGGGCCAAAGACATCTTTCATGTGGTAGAAAAATACACTGTAATGTGATCAAAGCCCTTCAACTCCACAGGCTGGTCTTTCATTGCAGACATATGTTAGTAAAACACCTCCTTGTTGTCTATCCAATAAAATATACCCTACTTTGCACCTTCTCCAGTAAATGCTTTTGCTTGATATCTGAGATTAAGTTTCCACTGTTCCAACTTTTGATACATTGTAAACATTATTAGATATTTCTCTTAATTCTGCTACAAAATACTAACAAGAATATTACTTTATGTTGACTTATAACTCAAGGATATTGGCCATCATGCTGTGAAAGAAATGGGGGGCAGGAGTTCAAAGCATCTGTTCTCATGGCATTTTATATAAGGAAGCAGGAAGGAAGGAATGTTTGCTGCTGTGCTCCTCTTTCCCTTTTTCTTCAGTTTGGAAACCCAATCCATGGAATGGTGCAATGATCTCAGTAGAATTTATGGTGGATCTTCCCATCTGACGTAAATCTAACCCAATAATCAGTAATGGACTTGTGCAATCATTTTCATATGTATCCTAAGTAACATCAATTGAATACTAGGAACATTCTCCATGGTAACCTGTGTTGGACCTCTGAGGCAGAATCCCAAATGATCGGTAAACTCGAAGTTGATGCACAAGCAAGAGGTTTTATTCAAATACCAGAGCACTCTCGGACTCCGCTACTTGCTCCCATAGAAGGGAAAGTTCAGAGTCCCAAGCAACAAAATTACAGAGTTTATAAAGACAAATTCCACAACCCAGGAGTGGGTCTAGGGGTAAGAGACTTTTCTAATGGGGCAATCTATGATTGGTTATCACCAGGTGCAGCCATGAGGGAATGGTTAGAAATTGTTTAGTCTTTCTCATCCATAACTACAGAAGGGCGTCTCTTAGAAACGTTTTGTATCAGATCCAGGTTTGATAATAATTACAGCTCACAAATTTTGGGTTCCCATGGTTGGTTCCCATGGTTGGTTCCTTTTGTTAGGACCAAGTTAAAAATTTTCCATCCTTACACCTGTTTGCTTCACAAAGACACAACTCCTGCCTTGAATTTATGGGAAGGAACCCTGAGGCAAAAATAAAGCTCATATGACTAATTGAGACCTAGCTATCTAACCAACAGATGTTCATTTTTCTTCTCTTTTAAATTTTACACCAAGAAATAATCTTGCAGGAATTAATTCCAATTGTTTATCTTTTTAAAAGATTTTTTATTTGTTACTTTTTATTTATTTTTGTTTATACTGTATTCTGCCTGCATGTACACCTGAATGTCAGAAGAAGGCACCAGATCTCATTATAGGTGGTTGTGAGCCACTATGTGGTTGCTGGGATATGAACTCAGAACTGTTGGGAAAACAGCCAGTGGTCTTAACCTCTGAGCCATCTCTCCAATCCTGATTAATGCCAATTTTGTGAAAATGACTTAAGTTTCTGGGATTTGACACAGATGGAGTCAAATGGCTTTAGAGATGGTCCAAAGTAACTCAAAATCCAGGACTAACACTCATTGTCAATGATTAGTTTAGCAAAGAGATTGTGGCTTTTAATGTTGCCTTCCTTATCTTCTCTGATGGTCATATTTTTACAAAGCTAGTTTAGTCTATATTAGACACCTCACCCCATGATGCTTTGGAAGTACAGAGAGATAAGAAAAATCAATGAATAAAACTGAAGATTGCATCAGACTTTAACCTGAATGTAATATTATAAATAGAATGGTGTTATAAACGCTGTCTTTAATAGCATGTAACCTTCCAACCCAATATCAATCTCTGTCAGGAATAGTCAATTCTCCAACATAGTAGACTCTCAAGCAGCTCTTAAGATTCAATGCAATTCGCTTCAAAATTCCAACACAATTCTTTACAGACCTTGAGAAAATAATTCTCAACTTCCTGGTTGAGAACAAAGCCAGGATATCTAAAATAATTCTTTGGTTTTACCTCTGGATCTATCACCATCCCTCATTTCAAGCTATATCACAGAGCAATAGTAATAAAAAAATCATATGGTATTGGCAAAAAACAGAACCCTTGATCAATGGAATTTAATAGAAGACCCAGAAATAAACTACATACCTACAAACACCCGAATTTCAACAAACTGTGCTGGTCTAACTAGATGTCTGCATGCACAACAATGCAAATACATGTATATTTATCACCCTGCACAAAAGTTAAATCCGGTAGATCTAAGATCTCAATATAAAACCAAATACACTAAATCTAATAGAAGTTAAATTGGGAAATAACCTTGAACTTATTAGGACAGGAGACATCCTGAACAGAGCAGAATAATATCTCACAAACTAAAATCATCAATACATAAATGGGGCCTCATGAAAATTGAAAACTTCCCCAAGGCAAAGGACCCTCTCAATAGGACAAAACAGCAGCCTTCAGAGTGGGAAAAGATCTTTACCAACCCTACATCTGACAGAGGACTAATATCCAAAATATGTAGAGAACAAGAAATTAAACACCAACAAACAAAATAACCCAGTTAAAAATGGGGTACAGCACTACATAGAGCTATCTCAACAGAGGAATATTTAATGGTTGAGAAGCAATTAAAGAAATGTTCTATGATTTTAGCCATCAGGGAAACACAAATCAAAACAACTCTAAGATTCCATGTAACACCTGTCAGAAAAATCAAGTGACAGCACATGCTGGTGAGGATGTGGAGAAAGGGGAGCCCTCCTCCATTGCTGGTTGGAATGTAAATTTTTATGAATGTAGAAATCAATTTGGATGTTTCTCAGAAAACTGGGAATAGATCCTCCTCAAGACCCAGCTATACCACTCCTGGGCATATAACCAAAACATGCTCTACCATACCACAAGGAGACTTGCTCAACTATATTCATGGCACATTTATTCATAATTGCTAGCAAATGGAAACAAGTAGCTGGCATCATCAGTGATGCAGAGCCCTGGCATGCTGGCTACTAAGTATAACACCTCTTGCTGTTTGCATCAAGCCCTGTTTTTGTGGGTTATTGGGGTCTGGAGTCTATCCTGAGGAACGGAGGTTCTCCCCACCTCGGGAGTCCAACATTTGGAGGTTCCACCGAGATGAGCGCAGACCCCGGACCCACAAATTCAACCTTGGAGGAGAGAAAGGGGGCCAAATGTTTGCTTTGTGCTGTTTGTGTTGTCTGTTTCTATGAGCTTTTGGCTTGTGCCCTTTTGGTTTGCAACTGTTTCGGTGACTTGCTAAAGTCACGAGCCATGGTTGGCAGATGTGCCAGAAGGACCACAGGTCGTGGCCCTGGAGGATGCTCCAGGGAGTCAGGGGGGCCAAGGACACTTGGATGCCTCCCATCTAGTGGACTCGGATGGAGTCCAATTCTGTAAAAATGTCTAGTTCTGACTTTAAAGCTCTGCACTGCAATCTGCCAGGGACTGCTGCTGGTCTCAAAGGGAAGCCACTTCGGCATGGGAAAGTCCCACACAAGGAGAGAGTGCTTGTGGGTAGCTGGGCAGACATATGGATCAGGCTGCCACAGGGCTGAGGCTAAGCTGGCAGGCAGAGCTGCCTGGATCCTCCTTTCTGCTGCTTCCCAAGTGAGAGAGAGACTTGAAGCAGAACCAGCTACAGTTCACTCTCCCTCCTCCTCTTCCATCCAGGGAGCATAAGTTAATTGCTGCTCAGTAGACCATGCAGTGCTAAAAGTAGGTAACTACATTTGACTGTAATGGTTAAAATTACAGCTAAGTCCAACAAAAAGAGTTTATTCCATCTGTTTAAATATATGACCATTATATGATAAATTTCAACTAATCTTAAATGGTTAATATAATAAAAATAATTGGGTATGTTTAAGGTTAAATTCAAACTTATTTAAAATGTCTATATGTGTGTGTGTGTGTGCCTATGTGTTTAGAAGGTCTATAAATACATATGTTTAAAGTAACAACAATATAAGTTTACACATGGTATGGGATATGCCTCACCATCATCTTGAGATTGCCACGTAAATAACAGAGACCAAGCCATATGGTTTAAGCTAATTGAGAAAATTGCTGTTTTACAGTATAACTTGTAAAGAGCTGTTTGTTTGTTAAGCTGCTTTGTTTATTAAAAAACTTGTTTCCACCCTGGTCCTCACCTTGAGACAGAAAAAAAAAGTTTCACCAAGTTCCTTAAAACTTGCTCCAAATTACTTAGAGTTTGTTCATGTGATCTTAGACCATATCTGCTACAGAAAAGATTTTAATAAGAGTTTTTATGTTGTCTAAAAAAACAAACAAACAAAAGAACAAGAGATATTTTCTAAAGTAAAAATGTCTGGTTAAGCCAGAGAACTGAAGCTAAAGACCTAAAGGTATATAAAATGTTACAGAAGGTTAGTAAATGTATATATAAAAGGCCAGAGAGTTCTGCTGTATCGTGAGAGGTAACAGTGCCATCAGTAACTACATAGTTGCCAGGTGCCATGCTGGTTCAGAAATAAAAAATAAAGTCATAGGTTTTGCCAACATTTTTGTTTAGGTCTATCAGTTATGTTCAGTCCTTTGATTAGTGCCAAGTGCAAAACTTTTTAATGTTCAAATTTCAATTCAAGTGATACGATCAACAAGATTTGCTAGCCTCTCTATAAATTGTATCCGATTAAAAGGTTTGCTTTGGTTTTAGTTCAGAAAGAGCAGATTTAAAGTTATGCTAATAACTGCAGTTGGTTAAAATGTTAAGATTTACCTAGCCTCTTTGTTTAAATTTTTTAAGCTTAGGCCTAAAATGGGTACGTATAAAGTTTGCCTATGTAGATCTACTTAAAATATAGTTCTAAAATATACATCTAAGAGATATGCCAAAATTAAAGAGTATAACATTCTATTTTATAAGACACAGTTTAGAGCAAATAATAAAGGTAGATAAAGAGTAACTCAGACATGCTGGCCCTCAGGCTTGTCAGAGATCTGATAAATATGACATTTTAACATGTGTAAACTTATTGCCACAGAGAGTTCCAAAATCCTGGCAGTAGCTCCCCAAGGTCTCTGAGAAAATTTGGACGCAACAGAGACTGCAACTCTGGATTGTGGTATGCTAACAAGTGGGCAATACTGCCTTAACTGGCCCACTGCTAGGGCCCAGCCTAACCTGTGGACAAAGCTGTGGACACCTGGAGAGCAATTGTTTCACATTGTGAGAGGCAAGGTTGGATCGATCTCTCATGTCCCTCTTTCCACAGAAGCAGTCTCTGATCTGTGCCTAGCTGGACTGTCTCTGCTCATGATGCCATGAGACGACAGGAGCCAGGGACACTGCCTAGGTAATGGACTGGTCATCTCTGTCATTTTAATTGGTACATGGATTGGTATATTTGTTTAGCTTATATTTATCCTTCTCAGGTCTCTGATTACTTGGATGGCTATACTAAGCTAATAGTAGCTTTTCAGCTAGAGAGCAGACAATTAGAGCCATTATCAGCTCATTGGGCAGTTCATTGGCTAGTTAAAACTACTAGGTACTAGATCTCTTATCTAAAAAAAAAAAAACAAACAAAAACAAAAACAGTTTTGCCTTGCTCACAGGCTTCATGTCAGTTACATGTGTCTTAAAATATATATATAGCTAAATAAAAAAATAAAAAAGAGCTAGATAAAAAGAGCTTATATAAAGTCTGAGAATATAAGAGTTTGGGTTGTAAAAATCTAAAAAGTGTTGTTTGGTCTAAATGTTTCAGGTTTGGTAAATAAAGAAAAGACTAGAGAGTCTAAGTAAGTGTTTTTAAGGTATATAAATATAAGTTATAATATAAAAATAATTTAAAACATATTAAAAATAAGAGATACTTTAAATTTCTTCCCCCTTGCTACTGTTGTGCTTATGTTATAAAATTTCAGAAGTCCAGAGTTTTGACATTGACCTATAAAATTCGGATACGTGAATAAAACACCGACTGCTTATTATTCAGTCACCATTTCGAGATTTTAATTTCTTTTTGGTTGTCTTCTGAAGATAAACTTAAAGGTACTTCTTGTCATGTTAAAAACATCTGTTTAATGTGTATATCTGACCCAAAAGCCATAGCCTTTACTATAGTATTCTTACTATCTGACAAATCTTACCTTCTGTTTTTAGTCTAAATTTAGCTCAGCAGATCTTCACCTGGTTGACTCTATCCCTGGATCAGCTATGGACTGTGATCTAAAATGTGGAATTGCTAAAAGCTGACAAGATCGCTCCTCATGTCTTCAATTAAATCAGCTAACCAGATACCTGGGAATGCCCCGTTTTCCAGCCTTTGACTACCATTTCAGCCTCCCTAGCCCCTGATGACAATGGTCCAAGTATCAGCATTAAAGAAGCTCCAGAAGATGGACCTCCATCCCAAATGTCAACTTACAGGCTGAAATGCTAAATCAAGGGAGGGTGACCCCAAGAAAAACCTTCGCCCCACAGCTGCTTCATGATTGAAGTAGTTACTAGACGAAGCAGGGAATGTAAGGATAAAAATTTTAACTTGGCCCTAACCATGGGAACTGACCATGGAAACTGAGAATTGTGAGCTTTACCAAACCCGGATCTGATACAAAACCAAACCTGGATCTGATAGAAAACATTTCTGACATGCCCTTCTTTAGTTATGGATACACTTTCTAACCTTTCCCTCCTGGCTGCACCTGGCGATGACCAATCACAGACTGTCCCATTAGAAAAGTCCCTTACCCCTAGACACCCTCCTGTTTTGTGGTTTTTGCCTTTATAAGCTCTGTGATTCTGTTGCTGGACACTCTGCATCACCCTCTTGTGTGGGAGCTGTGTGCAGAGCCCCAGCATGCCAGCTAAGTGAAACACCTCTTGCTGTTTGCATCAAGTTCTGTTTTTGTGGGTTATTTGGGTCTAGCATCTATCCCGAGGAACGGAGGGTCTCCCCACCTCGGGAGTCCAACATAGGCAGAAATTTCAGTTCCATAATTAATGGAAAATAAGAAAACACCAAGGGTATTTCTCTTGTAAGTTGTTCACACATCCAAAGAGTTTTCTCTGTCATCAACAGTGTTTGGTGGAGAGGCAGTAATGTTAGCTCAGCTCTGGGGTCAGATCCTCAATGGGTGGAAGTGAGAGATCTAGCAGAGGCTGGAGCCAGAGGTGTGGAAACACAGTCTGTCCAGTATGGAGAAGAATGAACCTGGTTAGGCCCTGGAATCTTCTTGTATGGAGGCCTTGAAGACCTTGCCCACTTCTTCCCCTGGTTGCTTTTACTAATACTTCCAATGGGTGAGCTCCAGTAGAGATAGAATCAACCCTGTTTCCAATCTCCAAAGCAAATCTCCACAACAAGATTTCCTGAGTTACTGTTTAGCTGGGTGGCAGCTCACACCTTTAATCCCAGGGTCCTAGGAACTGGGCTAATGAAGCAGGAAGAATTTAGTTCAAGACCTTCCTAAAATATACAATAGGAAATTTGCTTTTTTAAAAAAAGTAATTTTACAATAATTTGCTGTACCTAAATATTTCACAGGGTACTTATAATTTGCTTTTGATCATGTAACAGATGATGATGTCATCAACTTCTGATTCTAGCAAATAACAAAGACTACTTCTTCCAACCATCTTCAATCTTCATTCCCTACTCACAGAACTTATTTTCTAAAAAAAAAAAAAAAAAAAAAGCCAAAAAACTCATTCTGTTTACTATTGACTGTGTATTGGAGTTCAAGGAATCCTAGCTCCCCAGCTGTCTAGAGTTCATGTTGACCAGACAGAGAATTGTGTGTTGATGCTGTAGCTGTGCAATTGTTAAAAACCTTCCTCATCTCAATCAGGAACTTTTGCACATGGATGCTGAGTTTGTATTTTTCGTGTTTTAGGTAAAAAAAAAATGTCATCACTTCCATCTTCTCTTCCCTTCTTTAGATCCTTGAAATCATCAGCCACAGAAGGCTTCGGTAGTGTTTTAGGTGGATCCTCACAGCTGGAAAGACCTGGGTTTGGGTGCGTCTTTCTACCTCAAATAATTCAATCAAGAAAAATCCCTCAAAAGAAA
>CM053749.1:29668517-29684101 GCA_028658305.1 Pachyuromys duprasi
AAAATGCTCAAATGTTTTAGAATTAAGAAAAAAATCAAAATTGAAAAGTGTTTTGTAATTGCTTCTTATTATAAAAACCAGAGGAACTAAATCATGGATGAAAATTTTATAGTTATCTACAGCTTTGACACATTATATACCAAGGAATATGACCAAATGGTAACAGAAACATTTTTGGTAAATAGTGAACTATCACCTCTAAGCAGAATCCTCAGTTTGATAATTAATTAAAAGTAGCAATATTAATGAATTCTTTCCTATAAATCATGCACTCACCCAAGCAACTGTCTCTGGCCTCAGCAATATTTTGTTGGGATGCGGTTAAATTAGCTCAGTTCTGGGGTCAGATCCTCAGTGCATTGAGTTGGTAGATCTAGCAGTGTCTGGGGCCAGAAGGTTTGGAGACACACTCTATCTGCTCTGGAGAAGAGTGAATCTGGATGAACCCTTGCAGTTCCTCATATACAGTCTCTAGAGACCCCGCCCACTTGTTCCCATGGTTGCTTTTACTAATGCTTCCAGTAGGTGAGCTCCTGTAAATAGCACTCTTCTAAATAAAAGATCCAATCATGGTAGGAGGGACTCCAATTTTCTGTGGAATCAGAGACAGGGGATGAGGGAAGATGGAGGAAGAGTGGGACAGGGAAAAAGAGGAGGGGAGGACTGTGATAAGGATGTATAGTGAATAAAAAAGTAATTAATGAAAAAAGAAATCTGAAATATTTTTTAAAAATAGATTAAATCAACACCATTTCCAAAAAAAAAAAAAAAAGGCTTCCTGAGTCAGTGCTTAGCTGGGTGTGTCAGCTCACAACTTTTTCCTAGTGTTTGAGAACTGGGATGCTGAAGCAGGAAGATTTTTAGGTCAAGGCCTACCTAGGAAACACAGTAAGAATTTGCTTAAAAAATGAAGACGACTTAGTGATTTTACAACAAATTTTGCAGTACCTAAATACTTTCAGTGTGATTATATTTTCACTTTTGCTAAGGTAAGAAATGATTATGCTATCCATCTGTGATTTCAGCAACTTTCAACATTAAAATTTTTATTGGCTCCTGAGAATTTAGTTCAATTTAATTTTATCATGTTCACCTCACCTGTAACTCCTCTTGAATTGATCCACTTTTCCCACTAACTCAACTTTCTGTTCTTTAAAAATACAAAACACCACCCAAATTGCTTGTGTGCATAATTGTATTTCAGTTCCCACTGTGTATAGCATCACTAGAGTTCAAAGATACCTATCTCGAAAGAAATCCAGTGTTCACAGTAACCAGCTAGAGAATCCCATGGAAATGCTGTAGGTGTGAAATAGCTAAGAATCTGCAACATTGGGAGGCACATGCCTTTAATCCAGCACTCAGGGACTCAGAGAGAGGTGTATCTCCATGAGTTCAGGGCCAGCAAGGTTTACAAAGCAAGTCCAGAACATCCACAGATTGATACACAAGGAAAAAAAACTGTCTACAAAAAAAAGAGGCAGGAAACAAAAGCAACAAAATCAAAATGAAACAGAACATATAAAACATCTTTGCAACATCTTTCTGCTCCTCCCTGCTCTCATGAAATAGGGTTTTTCCTAGTAGTCTTGGCTTTCCTGGAACTACATCAGTAGACCACAATGGCCTGGAACTTTACAGATCCGACTGACCTTGCCTGCCAAGTGCCTGGATTAAAGTCATACACCACAACTACCACCTGGCTGAACTTGTAACATGTCAGTTAGATATTGTTCAGTGTGTTGAACCTGGATGCTGTGTTTTTATATTTTAATTCTAATGTGGGTTTAGTTGAAATAAAATCATATCACTTTCTCAGTCCCATTTCTTCTTACAGATTCTTTATATAGGCTGTTGCCAGAAGTTGCAACTAAGATGTAAGGTGGATCCTCACATCTAAATAGATGCAGATTGAAGTGGGTCTCTTCACTCCAGATGATTCAAAGAGGAAAAAATCCCAGCCTCCTGGGTTTTAATTAATTACAGATGTAGTCAAATTCACAAGGAAAATAGCCATCACAAGGTCTGGCCACATTGTATTGGGTGCTCATCGTTGGTAGAGGCTAATTCTTTGTCAAAATTTCCCACTTGCACATGATCATATCTATTGTTCTGATCTTGTTTATGCAGCCATTTTTTAAAAAATATTAATTTTTTACAACTTACAGTTTATTCACTTTGTATCCCAACTGTAACCCCTTGCCTCATTCCCTCCTAATCCCACCCTCCCTCCCTCATCTCCTGCCATGACTCTCCCCAAGTCCACTGATAGGGGAGGTCCTCCTCCCCTTCCATCTGACCCTAGTTTATCAGGTATCACGTCTCATCAGAACTGGCTTATGCAGCCTTTATTTTTTTATTTTTATTTACTGTTTTTTAGGAGAGACTGTTTCACAGTAGACTTCCTGACATTCTTGCTCTTCCTATCTTCCTCACCCTGTTGCACAATGTTTCTGGAGTCAGTGATGCAGGAGCTAGGATATAGGAATATCAGTTGGGGCTGGGATCCCCACGGTTGGTTATTGCAGTCTATCTAGCTGTGGTAATCTGTTAATGTCTTCCCATATGGACCATTGCTTCTTTTCTATGGTATTATAAACAAAATTTACGAGGATTTTTTGTGTTTTTGTTTTACCAGATTTGCAATCTAATGTTTGGTTTACTTTGATAGTAAGCTAAATCAATGATATATTAATTTTCAGTGATTATGCGATCAAGGGTAGAATAGCTGTAGCTATTGAAGAGGTCTGGCAGAAAGAGGGTGTCTAGTATTACTTATGGGACATGCCAGTCTTCCACATTGAGTAGTATTTACTATTTAGAGAACACAAGGGACCATAAGTGTATGAAGATGGAGTCCAAAGTGTGTATAACGATGAGAAAGATGGTAAAATTACATATACTCTGATATGATAGTATACATGAGCAGCCCCAAAAATTCAATCAGAGAACTCCTTCAGCTTATAAACACCTTCAGCAAAGTGGCTGGATACAAAATCAACTCAAAAATAATCGGAAGCCCTCCTGTATACAAAAGATAAAAGGGCTGAGAAAGAATTCAGTGAAACAACACCCTTCACAATAACCACTAATAACATAAAGTACCTTGGGTGACTCTAACCAAGCAAGTGAAAGACCTGTTTGGAAAAAAACTTCATATCTCTGAAGAAAGAAATTGAAGAAGATATCAGAAGATGGAAGGATCTCCCGTGTTCATGGATTGGTAGGATTAACGTGGTGAAAAGGGTCATCCTGCCAAAAGCAATCTACTGATTCAATGCAATTCCCATCAAAATACCAACACAATTCTTTACAGACCTTGAAAGAAAAATTCTCAACTTCATATGGAGAAAAACAAAACAAAACAAAAAACCATAATCTCCAAAACAATCCTGTACAACAACAGATCATCTGCAGGTATCTCCATCCCTGACCTCAAGCTGTCCTACAGAGCAATAGTAATAAAAACCGCAAGGTATTGGCATAGAAACAGAATAGTGGATCAATGGAACCAAATAGAAGTCCCAGAAATAAACACACATACCTATGAATACGTTATTTTTGACAAAGAAGCTAGAATCATTCAATGGAAAAAAGACAGAATCTTCAACAAATGGTGCTGGTCCAACTGGATGTCTACATGCAGAAAAATGAAAATAGATCCATATTTATCACCCTGCACAAAGCTAAAGTCCAAGTGGATCAAAGACCTTGACATAAAACCAGGTACTCTGAATCAGTTAGAAGAAAAAATGGGGAAGAGCCTAGAACTCATTGGCACAGGAGATAACTTCCTGAACAGAACACCAACAGCACAGGTTCTAAAAGCAACAATCAATAAATGGGACCTCATGAAACTGAAAAGCTTCTGTAAAGCAAAGGACATTGTTGTCAGAACAAAATGACACTAGGAAAGGATCTTCACCAACCCTGTATCTGAAAGAGGGCTGAAATCCAGAATATATAAAGAACTAAAGAAGTTAAAAAGCAATAAATCAAGTAACCCAATTATAAAATGGGGTATGGAGCTAAAAAGAGTATTCTATGTAGAGGAATATACAATGGCAAAGAAATACTTCAAGACATGCTCAATGTCTTTAGCTGTAAGGGTAGGAAATTTTAACTTGGCCCTAAATGCCCTTCTTTGTTCCTGGACTGAGAAGTGCAAACAGTCCCTAACCGTCCCCTAGTCACCACACCTGGGCACAGCCAATAACTGACTGCTCTGTTAGAAAAATCCCTTACCCCTAGACCCACTCCTGTTTTGCGGTTTTTGCCTTTATAAACTCTGTGATTCTGCTGCTCAGAGCTCTGTACAACCCCCTTGCATGGGAGCTGTGTGCAGAGCCCCAACATGCCAGCTACTAGTAAACACCTCTTGCTGTTTGCATCAAGTTCTGTTTTATGGGTTATTGGAGTCTGGCGTCAATCCTGAGAAATGGAGGGTCTCCCCACTTCGGGAGTCCCAACATTTGGGGGCTTCTCCGGGATGAGCACAGACCCCTAACCCACGAATTCGACCTTGGAGATGAGAAAAGGGACCAAATGTTTGTGTATGTACTGTCTGTTTTGTCTGTTTCAATGTGTTTTTGGTTTGTGACTGCTCGAGTGACTTGTTGAAGTCACAAGAGGTAGTCAGAAGATGTGCCCACAGAACCACAGGTCGTAGCCCTGGAGGATGCTCCAGGGTGTGAGGGGGGCCGAGGACAATCAGATGCCTCCTATCTGGTTGACTCAGATGGAGTCCAGTTCTGTAGAAAAGTCTTATAACTTGTCCTTCTCAGGTCTCTGATCACATTGACAGCTAGGCTAAGCTAGTGGTAACTTTGCAGCTAAGGAGCAGAGAGTTAGAACCACTGTTAGCTCACTGGTCAGTTTATTAGCTAGTTAGAATTACTAGGTACTAGATCTTTTATTTATTAAAGCAATCAGGTTTGCCTAACACACAAGCTTCATGCTAGTTGCTTATGTCTTATGGTAAATAGCTGGATAGCAAGATAATGGAGCTTATGTAGGGTCTGAGGATATAGGAGTTTAGGTTGTGAGAATCTAGAGAATGTTGTTTAGTCTAGAAAAATGTTTCCGGGTTGATAAATGCAAGAAAGATTAGAAGGTTTAAATAGATGTTTTAAGGTATATGAATATAAATTTATAAGGTATATAAATACAAAAAATGATTTGAGGCATATAAAAAATGAAAAGTACTTTATATTTCTCCCCCTTTCTGCTATTGTTGTGCTTATGTTGTTATAAGATTTCAGAAGTCCAGAGTTTTGACATTGATCAACAGAGTACTGATAAGTTGATAGAATACTGACTGCTTATTATCCAATCACAAGCTTGAGATTTTAATTACTTTTTGGTTGTTTTCTGGAGATAGATTTAGAGGTGCATTTCATCATGCTAAACACATCTATACCATGTGTATATCTGACCAAAAAGCCAGAGCTTTTATTATGATATTTTTTAATATCTGCCATTTTTGAGGTAGACTTTGATACAGGATTTAGAAATATTTTAAATCCATTTTTTCTGGTTGCTCTCTTAAGGTAAGTCCAAGCATTCAGAGTTCAGCACTAAAGCCATTAATGTATTTCTGCCTAACTTTCCAGTGTAGCGTGGAGATGGGGACTAAAAGTAGATGTTAAGAAGAAGTGGGGGGAAAAAAAAGTATTTCTGCCTAACCTTCCAGCATAATATGGAGATGGGGACTAAAAGTAAATGCTAAGAAGAACTGACAAAGAGTGGCCAAGCTCTGTTGGTGGCTGATTACCAAGAGCTGTGCCCACAGAAAAGTTGTTAGCGTTTCAGACCATGGACACACATAAACTGTTCATAAAGGTTACAAAACAAACAGCTAAGAGAACTGATGCTCATTCCATTGAATATAATTTTACCTGTTACTCTCAGAATGTTATGTAAATTAAAAATTCATATGAATTTCAGGAAACTAAAAAGTCATGAGACCTGGATCTGGCATAGCTCAAATGGACCTCAGATGAGATTTTCCCTGGTTTGGGGGTTTCTCGTTTTTCCTATTTATCACACACATTTTAACTTGTTTCTATTTTGAATTTGTCTCAACAGATTTTCACCTGGTTGAGAGCACAAGCTGAGATCTGAACTTGCTGGAAGCTGACATGATTACTCACTGCTCCTCAGATGGACCACCTAACCAGACACTTCTGAGGACTGCCCCCATTGCCAAGCCTTTGGCTGGCATTTCAGCCTTCCTAGCCCCTGATACCAACGGTCCTATTGTCAACACTGAAGCAACTTCAGAAGACGAGACCCTCGTCCCAAAATCCCACCTAACAGACTGAAATGCTAGGTCAAAGGGGGTTCCCTGATCTTGGGGACCTGCTTAGCTGGAGCAGAAACTAGTATTGCAATACTGGATGTACAAAGCCAGAGTTATAACAGCTCAAAGGCAGAATATTTTGCTTTTGGTCATCTTTAGATCGGGCTTGCTTAATAAGTTGTTAGGATATATCAGGCAAAGACTAAGGACTACAAAGTTGATGGTACCGCCAGTTTGAAGTTAGCCTTGAACTGTAAGAGGCCAAGACTGGCCTCTCTAGGCACTTGGAAAGGAGGAAATGAAGTGTTTAAGTTAGCCTGAGTCTGGGTAAAACTCCATCTTTGAAATAAAGAGCCATCTTGACTAGGAGCCAAACTCAGGTACCAGGAAATATCACAGAATGTACACTTGGCAAACAACAGAGTTAGCTCTCCTAGCAACAGCCTCCAGGAAATATCACAAAATAAATACTTTATAGAAAATAGAGACAAACTTCCCGGCAATAATCAATGAGAATCTGTTGGGAACGGGTGGGAAAATTCTCCCCAATGTTTCAGATATGGTTTAGAAGAGTAGCCATTATGATTATATGCTTTGCCCATTGTGATTATGTACTTTAGAGCAGGTCACCCCGCCCTGCTAAACTTCACCTAATTCTGTAATGCCAAGGCTTGTACTCTCCTGCTTGCTGTCATGGAAACATGTGGTGACCCCCTGCTTGATGCCATGGAAACCCCCTGCTCACAGACTTTCCCTTAAAAAATCCTGCACACTCAGAGCTTGGGGTCCCACTTCTCTACTGGTGGGTCAGTGAGACTTGGGTCCCGAGTTTGATCACTCTTGTAATAAAGCTCTCTTGCTAGTGCATCGAGTTGTCTCCTGCTGGTCTGTGAGGCAGACCTCACATTACACTGTGAGATGTCTGACCCCATTTTCCTGAGGAAAGAAGCAGAATTACTATTCTTGGACCCCAGAGAAACAAAGACTGCACAAAATCTGAGTCAAGTTGTGATTTAATTCTATGGCAAAACAGGCTTGATTTTTTGTATGACCAAGAAGAAAACTAAGCATAGGATTGTGGGTCTTGCACTTTCCTGTTACAGTTTTCCTGATCAAAACACAGAATGATCTCATGAACTGCTGTGTCTGACAATCTGCATTTCTCTTAAACGCTTCAGCTTAAATTGGTACCTTAGTTCAAGGCCAAAGGCATCTTCAATGTGGTAGAAAAAATACACTGTAAAGTGATCAAAATGCTTCAGCTCCACAAGCTGGCCTTTCATCATAGACATATGTTAGTAAAACACCTCCTTCTTCTCTATCCAATAAAATACACCCTACTTTACACCTTCTCCAGTAAAGGCTTTTGCTTGATATCTGACATTAAGTTTCCACTGTTCCAACTTTTGATACATTGTAAACAGTATTAGTTATTTCTCTTAATTCTGCTACAAAATACAAGAATAATACTTCATGTTGGCTCATAACTCAAGATATTGGCCATCTGGTGGGGAAGAAATGGTGGTGGGAGTTCAAAGCCTATGTTATCATGGCGTCTGATATAAGGAAGCAGGAAGGAAGGAATATTTGCTGCTCTGCTCCTCTTTCCCTTTTTCTTTAGAATGAGACTCCAGCCTATGGAATGGTGCAATAATCTCAGTAGAATTTATGGTGGATTTTCCCACCTGACATAAACCTGACCCAATAATCAGTAATGGACTTGTGCAGTCATTTTCATATCAATCCTAAATAATGTCAATTGAATACTAGGAAAATTCTCCATGGTAACCTGTTTGCTTCCCAAAGCCACAATTCCTGCCTTGAATTTATGGGAGGAAATTTGACTATTTGAGACTTAACTATCTAAGCAACATATGCTCATTTTTCATCTCTTTAAAATTTTACACCAAGGAATAATCTTGCTTGGATTAATTGCAATTGTTTATCTTTTAAAAGATCTGTTATTTGTTATTTTTTATTTGTTTGTTTGTTTATACAGTATTCTGCCTGCATGTAGGCCTGAATGCCAGAAGAGGGCACCAGATCTCATTATAGGTAGTTGTGAGCCACCATGTGGTTGCTGGGAATTGAACTCAGAACGCTTGGAAAAACAGCCAGTGGTCTTAACCTCTGAGCCATCTCTCCAAGCCTGAATAATGCCAATGTTGTGAAAATCACTTAAGTTTCTGGGATTTGACACAGATGGAGTCAAAGGGCTTTAGAGACGGTCCAAAGTAACTCAAAATTCAGGAATAACACTCATTGTCAATGACTAGTTTAGCAAAGAGATTCTGGGTTTTAATGTTGCCTACCTTACCTTCTCTGATGGTCATGTTTTTACAAAGGTAATTTATTCTATATTAGACACCTCACTCCATAATGCTTTCAAAGTAAACAGAGATAACTAAAATCATTGAATAAAACTGAAGATTGCATCAGACTTTAACCTGAATTTACTATCATAAATAGAATGGTGTTATAAGTGCTGTCTTTAATTGCATGTAACCTTCCAACCCAATATCAATCTCTGTCAGGAATAGTCAATTCTCCAACATGGTAGACTCTCAAGCAGCCCTTAAGATTCAATGCAATTCACATCAAAATGTCAACACAATTCTTTACAGACCTTGAGAAAACAATTCTCAACTTCACACTTGAGAAAAAAAGCCAGGATATCTAAAATAATCCTGTATAATAAAATAAAGTCTGGATCTATCACCATCCCTCATTTCAAGCTATACTACAGAGCAATAGTAATAAAAAATCATATGGTATTGGCATAAAAACAGACAACTTGATCAATGGAATTTAATCTAGGACCCAGAAATAACTACACACCTACAAACACCCAAGTTTCAACAAATTGTGTTGGTCTAACTGGATGTCTGCATGCACAACAATGCAAATACATCCATATTTATCACCCTGCACAAAACTCAAATCCAGGTAGAACTAAGATCTCAATATAAAACCAGATACACTATATCTAATAGAAGTTAAATTGGGAAATAGACTTGAACTTATTAGGAAACGAGACAACATCCTGAACGGAACAAAATATTATCTCACAAACTAAGATCATCAATACATAAATGGGCCTCATGAAAATTGGAAAACTTCCCCAAGGCAAAGGACACTGGCAATAGGAAAAAATAGCAGCCTTCAGAGTGGGAAAAGTCTTTATGAACCCTACCTCAAACAGAGGACTAATATCCAAAATATATAAAGAACAGGAAATTAAACATCAACAAACAAAATAACACAATTAAAAATGGGGAACAGCACTACAGAGAGCTATCTCAACAGAGGAATACTTAATGGTTGAGAAGCAATTAAAGAAATGTTCTATGATTATAGCCATCAGGGAAACACAAATCAAAACAACTCTAAGATTCTATGTAAGAAAAATCAAGCGACAGCATATGCTGGTCAGCATGTGAAGAAAGGGTAACCCTCCTTCATTGCTGGTGGGAATGTAAATTTTTATGAATGTAGAAATCAATCTGGATGTTTCTCAGAAAACTGGGAATAGATCTTTCTCAACACCCAGCTATACCACTCCTGGGCGTATAACCAAAACATGCTCTACCATACCACAAGGAGACTTGCTCAACTATATTCATGGCACATTTATTCATAATTGCCAGCAGATGGAAACAACATACTGTACTTCTATTCTGTTCCTAAATATCCCTAAGTTCTGGTGTGTTTTCAAACAATTTAGAACATTCAATTGTCATATATTATACATGTATTTAGTCTATAGGGGTGATAGTACATACAAAATAGAGTGTTCTTAAAATATTTTAGAACTTAGACAATGCATTAAATTAAAAAGTCTCTCTCAGTATAACAACACAACAGGTCACATAAAGTGTAGAGAATGATAAATGTAAAATTATCCATAACTTTAACCCACATTATATACCAAATAAGATAACTAAATAAGAATAGAGTCATGTTTTTATTAAATAGCAAAATACCTCTTCTAAGCAAAAACTTCAGTTCCATAACTAATTGAAAATAAGAAAACATCAAGGATTTTTCTCTTGTAAATTGTTCACTCACCCAATGAGTTTTCTCTCCTCAGCAGTGTTTGGTAGAGAGGCGGTAATGTTCCAATGAATTTTCTCTGGCCTCAGCAGTGTTTGGTAGAGAGGCAGTAATGTTAGCTCAGCTCTGGGGTCAGATCCTCAATGTGTGGAGGTAATAGATCTAACAGGGTCTGGAGCCAGAAGGTGTGGAAACACACTCTGTCCAGTCTGGAGAAGAATGAACCTGGTTAGGTCCTGGAATCTCCTTTTATAGAGGCTCTAAAGACGACACCCACTTCCTCCCCTGGTTGCTTTTACTAATGCTTCCAATAGGTGAGCTCCAGTAGATATTGACCTAACCCTGTTCCCAATCTCCACAAGCAAATGTTCACAACAAGATTTCCTGAGTTACTGTTTAGCTAGGTGGCAGCTCACACCTTTAATCCCAGAGTCCTAGGAACTGGGCTAATGAAGCAGGAGGATTTTTTAGTTCAAGGTCTGCCTAAAATATACAATAAAAAAATTTGCTTTTAAAAAAAAAGTAATTTTGCAATATTTTGCTGTACCCAAACATTTCACAGGATGCTTATATTTTTCTTTTGATCATATAACAGATGATGATGTCATCAACTTCTGATTCTAGCAAATACCAAAGTCTACTTCTTCCAGCCTTCTTCATTCCCTACTCACTCAACTTTATTTTCTTAAAAAAAAAAAAAGCCAAAAATCTTATTCTATTTACTATTGACTCTGTACTGGAATTCAAGAATTCCTAGCTCCTCAGCTGTCTAAAGTTCAGGTTGACCAGACAGAGAATTGTGTGTTGATGCTGTAGGTGTGCAATAGTTAAGAACTTTCTGCATCTCAATCAGGTACTTGTGTACATGGATGCTGAGTTTGTATTTTTCGTGTTTTTAGCTAAAATAAAATTGCATCACTTTCCCCTTCTCTTCCCTTCTAACAGATCCTTTAAATCATCAGCCACAGAAAGTTTGGGTAGGGTTTTAGGTGGATCCTCACAGCTGGAAAGATCTGGGTTCGGGTGGGTCTATCTCAAATAATTCAATAAAGAAAAATCCCTCCAAAGAAAAATTCCAGCTATGCGGGTGTGGTGGTACATACTTATTATCCTAACACTCAGGGAGGCAGAGGGAGGTGAATTTCTTGGAGTTCAAGGTCAGCCTGGTCTATAAAGTGAGTCTAGGACAACCAAGTCTGTATAGGAAAAACCCTGTCTAAAAAGAAAAAAAGAAAAGAAAAGGAAGGAAGGAAGGAAGGAAGGAAGGAAGGAAGGAAGGAAGGAAGGAAGGAAGGAAGGAAGGAAGGAAGGAAGGAAGGGAGAAAGAAAGAAACAAAGAAAGAAGGAAAGAAACATAGAAAGAAAGAGAAAGATAGATTACAGCCTCCAAGGTTTTAGTTAACTCCAATGTAGTCAAATTGACAAGCAAGAATAGCCATCACAAGGGCTGACCACTTTTTGCTAGGTCAAATGTTAAGGAGCTCATTCCTGAGAGAGGCTACTTCTTTTTCTAGGGGTGGGACTTTCATAAAATTTTCCACTACCACATCAGTATTTCCATTGTTCTGGTCTTGTTTATGCAGCAATTTCTAGAAGAGTTAGTTCCACAGCAGACTTCCTGTATTCTGTTCTTCCTATCTTCCTCACCCTCTTCCACAATGTTTCTGAAGCCAATGATGCAGGGGCTAGGATATAGGTGTACCTATTGCAGTGCAATCCCCATGATCTGTTGGTTTTTGCAGTCTGTCCAGCTGTGGTATTCCTTGAGTGTCTGCCTGAGTGGCTCCTTGCTTCTTTTCAATGTTATTTGTAAATAAGCTTCAGTAGGATTTTTCAAACTGGATTTACAATCTAATGTTTTATTTACTTTGATAGTAAACCAAGTCAATGATAAACTAATGTCTCTGCAAGTATGAGATCAAGGAAGCACAGGAGGACTGGCAGGAAAAGAACATTTACGATTACTTATATGTCATGGCAGTTTTCCACGTTGAGCTGTGTTTAGTATTTAGAAAGCAAAAGGGACCATAATGAGTGTGTTAAGGTGTAATCCAAGTTCTTTGCAATTTTTTTTTTGTAATTGTGAGACTCTGGAAAAAACCTAGATGGCTCTCAGTGGAGGAAAGGATACAGAAATTGTGGTACATTCATAAAATGGAATATTATTCAGCTATTAAAAACAAGAAAATCATGAAATTTGCAGGCAAATGGATGGAACTAGAAAAGATCATCCTGAGTGAGGTAACCCAGAAACAGAAAGACAGGCACGGTATACATTCACTTATAAGCAGATATTAGCTGTATAATATGGGATATCCATACTAAAATCTACAGACCTAAAGAAACTAAACACTGAGGAGGACCCTAGGGAGGACGTTTAAATCTCATTCAGAATGGCAAACATGATAGACAACAAAGCAGTGGAAGAAAGGAAACAGGATGGGAATCTACAATACAGGGTTCTCTGAAAGGTTCTGTTGGACTCCCGAGGTGGGGAGACCCTCCATTCCTCGGGATAGACGCCAGACCCCAATAACCCACAAAGAAAAGAGCTTGATGGTACAGCATGAGGTTTTACTTAGTAGCCGCCCCCACCCCCGGGCTCTGCACACAGCTCCCACACAAGAGGGTAGTGCAGAGCCCTGAGCAGCAGAATCACAGAGTTTATAAAGGCAACCGCAAAACAGGAGTGGGTCTAGGGGTAAGGGATTTTTCTAGGGGCAGTCAATGATTGGCTGTGCCCAGGTGTGGTGACTAGGGGACGGTTAGGGACTGTTTGCACTTCTCGGTCCAGGAACAAAGAAGGGCCTTTAGGGCCAAGTTAAAATTTTCTACCCTTACATTCCTCCCTTCTTCTAGTAACTGCTTCATTCATGAAACAGCTGTGGAGTGAAGGTTTTTCTTGGGGTTCCCACCATCCCCCCTGCCCTTGATTTAGCATTTTAGCCTGTAAGGTGAGATTTGGGCCAAAGGTCCATCTTCTGGAAATTTTTCAGTCTGACAATTGGACCATTGGCATCAGGGACTAGGGAGGCTGAAATGTTAGTCAAAGGCTGGACAAATGGGGTAGTCCCAAACATGTGGTTAGTTGATCCAATTGAAGATGTGGGGAGTGATCTTGTCAGCTTTTAGCAAGTCCAAATTTTAGCTCACAGTTCATAGGTGATCCGGGGATAGAGTCAACCAGGTGAAGATCTGCTGAGATAAATTTAGACTAGAGACAGAAGTTAAGATTTGTCAGATAGTAAGAATACTATAGTAATATTATAGTAAAGGCTATGGCTTTGGGGTAAGATATACACATTAAACAGATGTTTTTAACATGACAAGAAGCACCTTTAAGTTTATCTCCAGAAGACAACCAAAAGGAAATTAAAATTTTAAACTGGTAACTGAATAATAAACACTCAGTGATCCATTAACTTATCAGAACTCTCTTGATCAATGTCAAAACTCTGAACTTCTGAAATCTTATAACAACATAAGCACAACAGTAGCAAGGGCAGAGAAATCTAAAGCATTTTTTATTTTTAATATGTTTTAAATTATTTTTATATTATAACTTATATTTATATATTTTAAAAGATATAGACTCTCTAATTTTTTGCATTTGTCATCCCTCAAACTTTTTTTCAGACCAGACATTTCCTAGATTTTTATAACTTAAACTTATATCCTTAGACCTTATATAAACTCTTTTTATCTACCTCCTTTTTATCTTATCTAGCTATGTATCTTAAGACACAGGCAACTGACATGAAGCCTGTGTGCAAGGCAAATCGTTTTTTTTTTTTTAAATAAGAGATCTAGTACCTAGTAGTTTTAGCTAGCTAATGAACTGACCAATGGGCCAACAGTGTATCTAATTGTCTGCTCTCTAGCTGAAAAGCTACCATTAGCTTAGCATAGTCATCAAGGTGATCAGAGACCTGAGAAGGATAAATTATAAGCTAAATAAAAATATTAATCTATGTACCAATTAAAATGACAGAGACAACTAGTCCATCACCTAGGCAGTGTTCCTGGCTCCTGTAGTCTCATGGCATCATAAGCAGAGGCGGTCCAGCCAGGCACAGGTGAGAGACCGCTTCTGTGGAAATAGGAACATGAGAGAGACTGATCTCACCTTGCTTCTCACAATGTGAAACAATGGCTCTCAGGTGTCCACGGCTTTGTCCACATGTTAGGCTTGGCCCCAGCAGTGGGCCAGTTGAGACATATTGCCCAGTGGTTAGCATACCACAATCCAAAGTTGCAGTCATCTGCTGTGTACAAATCTTCTCAGAGACCTTAGGGAGCTACTGCCAGGATTTTGGAACTCTCTGTGGCAATAAGCTTAAACATGTTAAAATGCCACATTCCTCAGATCTCTGACAAGCCTGAGGGCCAGCATGTCTACCTTTGTCATCTGCTCTAAACTGTGTCCTATAAAACAGAATGCTATAATCTTTAATTCTGGCAAATTTTTAGATGTATATTTTAGAACTATATTTTAAGTAGATTTACATAGGCAAGTTTTATTGTTACCCATCCTAGGCTTAACCTTAAAAATACCTAAACAAAGAGACTAGGTAAATCTTAACATTTTAACCAACTGCAGTTGTTTTGTTGTTTTTTTAAGTTTTAGTATTTATTTATTTTTTAAATGTAATTTATTTTTATATCAATCACAGGTTAGGTACTTTGCAACCCAGGCGTAGCCCCCTCCCTCATTTCCTCCCACTCTCCCCATCCCTCCCTCATCTCCTCCCCACACCCTCCAAGTCCACTGACCGGGAAGGACCTCCTCCCCTTCCATCTGACCCCAGATCATCTTGTCTCTTCAGGGCTGGCTGCAATGTCCTCCCCTGGGATCTAGCCAGGCTGTTACTCCCTGGCGTGTATGGGGGAGGGTCAAAGAGCCAGCCATCAAGTTCATGACAGAAACAGTCCCTGTTTCCCTCACTAGGGTCTTCAGTTGGACACTGAGCTACCATGGGCCACATCTGAGCGGGGGTTCTAGGCCATATCCACACATGGTCCTTTTTGGAGAAACTGTCTTGTATAAGACCCCTGTGCCCTGCTCAGTTTGATCTTTGTGGAGCACTTGTTCTCCCCAAGTCTTACTAACTTCCCCTATTTTTATTATTACTTCCTGCCCTCTGCCAAAGGCTTGGTTGTGAGTCTTAATATCTGCTTTGCTATATCGCTATATTGATTCTTTCAGAGGTCCTCTTTGGTATGCTCCTAT
>CM053749.1:29684601-29695216 GCA_028658305.1 Pachyuromys duprasi
TTTCAGAAAAGACCGCCGTGCCCAGACTTTTTGATCTGTTGCTGTCCTTGTGGAGCTCCTGTTCTCTCCAGGTCTTACTATTTCCCACTTCTTTCATAAAATTCCCTGCATTCTGCCCAAAGTTTGGCTATGAGTCTCAGCATCTGCCTTCATACCTTGCTGGGTAGAGCCTTTCAGAGGCCCTCTGTGGCAAGCTACTGTGCTGTTCCCTGTTTTCTCTCTCCTCAATGGCCATCCTCCTTGCCTTTCTGAATGGGGATTGAGCATCTTAGCCAGAGTCCTCCTTCCTGATTAACTTCCTTATGTGTACAGATTTTAGTATGTTTATCTTATATTATATGTCTAATATCCACCTATGAGTGAGTATATACCCTGTGTATTTTTCTGCTTCTGGGATAACTCACTCCAGTTCCCACACTTCCTTGTTGTATACTTGAATGTCTTTTGGATATATGCCTAGGAGTGGTACAACTGGATCTTGAGGAAGCACTATTCATAATTGTCAGCGATAGCACCAGAATGATTTCGAAAGTGGTTGTGTAAGATTTCATTCCCACCAGCAGTGGAGGAGGGTTCCCCTTTCTCCACTTCCTCTCCAGCAAGTGTTGTCACTTGAGTTATTCGCCTTAGCCATCTGATGAGTGTTAGGTCAAATCTCAGGGTTGTTCTGAGTTGCATGTCCCTGATGACTACGGATGTTCAACATTTCTTTAAGTGTTTATTTGCCACTCTATATTCCTCTATTGAGAATCTCTGTTGAGCTCTGTAGCCCATTTTTTAATTGGATTACTTGATTTGTTGCTGCTTAACTTCTTGAGTTCTGTATATATACTGGATATTAGCCCTCTGTCAGATATAGGGTTGGTGAAGCTCCTTTCCCGATTTGTAGGCAGTCGTTTTGTTTTGATGACAGTGTCTTTTGCTTTACAGAAGTTTTTCAGTTTCAAGAGGTCCCATTTGTTGATTGTTGCTCTTAGAGCCAGTGCTGTTGATGTTCTGTTGTGGAAGTTGTCTCCTGTGCCAATGAGTTCAAAGCTCTTCCTCACTTTTTCTTCTAACAGGTTTAGTGTGTTTGTTTTTGTATTGAGATCTTTGATCCACTTGGTCGTTAGTTTTGTGCAGGGTGATAAGTATGGATCTATTTGCATTTTTCTACATGTGGACATCCTGTTAGACTGGCACCAGTTAAATATACATATAAAATATGCCAGAATTAAAGATTATAACATTCTGTTTTATAGGACGCAGTTTAGAGCAGATGACAAAGGTAGACATACTAGCCCTTAGGTTTGTCAGATATCTGATGAATATGGCATTTTAACATGTGTAAGCTTATTGCCATGGAGAGTTCCAAAATCCTGGCAGTAGCTCCCCAAGGTCTCTGAGAAGATTTGGACACGACAGATGACTGCAACTCTGGATTGTGGTATGCTAACCACTGCGCAATACTGCCTCAACTGGCCCACTGCTAGGGCCCAGCCTAATCTCTAGACAAAGCTTTGGACACCTAGAGAGCCATTGTTTCACATTGCGAGAAGCAAGGTAGGATCAATCTCTCTCAAGTTCCTATTTCCACAGAAGCAGCCTCTTATCTGTGCCTGGCTGGACTGCCTCTGCTCATGATGCCATGAGACCACAGGGGCCAGGGATACTGCCTAGGTGAATGACTAGTCATCTCTGTCATTTTAATTGGTACATAGATTAATATATTTATTTAGCTTATAATTTATCCTTCTCAGCTCTCTGATCACCTTGATGGCTATGCTAAGCTAATGGTAGCTTTTTAGCTAGAGAGCAGGCAATTAGAACCACTGCTGGCCCATTGGTCAGCTAGCTAAAATGACTGGGTACTAGATCTCTTATTTAAAAAAACAAACAAACCAGATTTGCCTTGCTCACAGGCTTCATGTCATTTGCCTGTGTCTTAAGATATATACCTAGATAAAAAGATAAAAAGGAGCTAGATGAAAAGAGCTTATATAAGGTCTAAGAATATAAGTTTAAGTTAATCTACAAAATGTTGTCTGGTCTGAAAAAAATGTTTCAGGGATGAGAAATGCAAAAAAATTAGAGAGTCTGTATGTTTTAAAATATATAAATATAAGTTATAATATAAAAATAATTTAAAACATATTGAAAACAAAAATGCTTTAGATTTCTCCCCGCTTGCTACTGTTGTGCTTATGTTGTTATAAGATTTCAGAAGTTCAGAGTTTTGACATTTATCAATAGAGTTCTGATAAGTTAATGGATCACTGATTGCTTATTATTCAGTTACCAGTTTAACATGTTAATTTCCTTTTGGTTGTCCTCTGGAGATAAACTTAAAGGTGCTTTTTGTCATGTTAAAAACACCTATTTAATGTGTATATCCTACCCCAAAGCCATAGCCTTTACTATAGTATTGCTATACTATTCTTACTATCTGACAAATCTTAATTTCTGTCTTTAGTCTAAATTTATCTCAGCAGATCTTCACCTGGTTGCCTCTATCCCCAGATCACCTATGAACTGTGAGCTAAAATTTGGACTTGCTAAAAGCTGACAAGATCGCTCCCCACGTCTTCAGTTGGATCAACTAACCAGATGCTTGGGACTGCCCCGTTGTCCAGCCTTTGACTAACATTTCAGCTTCCCTAGCCCCTGATGCCAATGGTCCAATTGTCAGCACTGAAAAAACTCCAGAAGATGGACCTTCAGCCCAAATGTCACCTTACAGGCTAAAATGCTAAATCAAGGGTGTGGAGGGGTGGGAACCCCAAGAAAAACATTCACCCCACAGCTGCTTCATGAATGAAGCAGTTACTAGAAGAAGGGGGTAATGTAAGGGTAGAAAATTTTAACTTGACCTAAAGGCCCTTCTTTGTTCCTGGACCAAGCGAGAAGTGCAAACAGTCCCTAATTGTCCCCTAGTCACTACACCTGGGTACAGCCAGTCACTGACTGCCCCATTAGAAAAATCCCTTACCCCTAGACCCACTCCTATTTTGTGGTTTTTGCCTTTACAAACTCTGTGTTTCTGCTGCTCAGAGCTTTGGACCACCCCCTTGCGTGGGAGCTGTGTGCAGAGTCCCCTGAGGGAGGGCGGTGGCTACTAAGTAAAACCTCTTGCTGTACCATCAAACTCTTGTTTTTGTGGGTTATTAGGGTCTGGCATCTATACCAAGGAATGGAGTGTCTCCCTACCTCGTTAGTCCAACAGAGCCTTTCAGAGAACCCTGTATAATAGATTCCCATCCTGTTTCCTCTCTTCCACTGCTTTGTTGTCTATCATGTTTTCCATTCTGAATGAGATTTAAGTGTCCTCTCTAGGGTGCTCCTCAGTGTTTAGTTTTTTAAGGTCTGTAGATTTTAGTATGGATATCCCATATTATACAGCTAATATCTGCTTATAAGTGAGTGTATACCATGCCTGTCTTTCTGTTTCTGGGTTACCTCACTCAAGATGATCTTTTCTATTTCCATCCATTTGCCTACAAATTTCATGATTTTCTTGTTTTTAATAGCTGAATAGTATTCCATTGTGTACAAGTGCCACAATTTCTGTATCCATTCCTCCACTGAGAGCCATCTAGGTTTTTTCCAGAGTCTCACAATTACAAAAAAAAAAAAATGCAAAGAACTTGGATTACACCTTTACACACTCATTATGGTCCTCTTAGCTTTCTAAATACTAAACAGAGCTCAACGTGGAAAACTGCCATGACATATAAGTAATCATAAATGTTCTTTTCCTGTCAGTCCTCCTGTGCTTCCTTGATCTCATATTTGCACAGACATTAACTTATCATTGACTTGGTTTACTATCAAAGTAAATAAAACATTAGATTGCAAATCCAGTTTTAAAAATCCTAGTGAAACTTATTTACACATAACATAAAAAAGAAGCAAGGAGCCACTCAGGCAGACACTTAAGGAACACCATAGGTGGACAGACTGCAAAACCCAACAGATCATGGCGATCACACTGCAATAGGTATAAGTATATTCTAGCCCCTGCATCATTGGCTCCAGAAATATATTGGAAGAGAGTGAGGAAGATAGGAAGAGCCAGCATACCAGGAAGTCTGCTGTGAAACTGCCTCTTCTAGAAATTGCTGCATAAACAAGACCAGAACAATGTACATACTGATGTGGTAGTAGAAACTTTTATGAAAGTCCCAACTCTAGAATAAGAACTAGCCTCTTTCAGGAATGAGCTCTTTAAATTTTGATCTAGCACAAAGTGGTCAGCCCTTGTGATGACTATTCTTGCTTGTCAATTTGACTGCATTGGAGTTAACTAAAATCCAGGAGGCTGGAAGCTATCTTTCTCTTTCTTTCCTTCCTTCCTCCTTCCTTCCTTCCTTTCTTTCTTTCTTTCTTTCTTCCCTTCTTTCTACCTTCCTTTCTTCCTTTTCTTTTATTTTTAAAGAGGGTATTTTTTTGTGTAGTCTTAGTTGTCCTAGACTCATTTTGTAGACCAGGATGGCCTTGAACTCGCAGAGATCCACCTGCCTCTGCCTTCTTTAGTACTAGGATAATAAATATGTCCCACCCCACCTGCCACCTGGAATTTTTCTTTTGTGGGGTTTTTCTTTATTGAATTATTTGAGGTAGAATGACCCACCCAAAGCCAGATCTTTCCAGCTGTGAGGATCCATCTAAAACCCTACTCAAACCATCTGTGGCTGATGATTGAAAGGATCTGATAGAAGGGAAGAGAAGGGGAAAGTGATGCAATTTTATTTCAGCTAAACCCACAAAAATACAAACTCAGCACTCATGTGCACAAGTTCCTGATTGAGATATGGAAGGTTCTTATCTATTGCACAGCTACAGCATCAACACACAATTCTCTATCTGGTCAACATGAACTCTAGACAGCTGAGGAGCAAGAAATTCTTGAATTCCAGTACAGAGTCAATAGTAAATAGAATGAGATTTTTGGCTTTTTTTTTTTTTTTTTGAAGATAAGGTTGAGTGAGTAGGGAATGATGATGGCTGGAAGAAGTAGTCTTTGGTGTTTGCTAGAAACAGAAGTTGATGACATCATCATCATCATCTGTTACATGATCAAAGGCAAAATTTAAGCACCCTGTATAATGTTTAGGTACAGGAAAATATTGTAAAATTACTTTTTTAAAAGAAAGAAAATTTCTTGTACATTTTAGGCAGATCTTGAACTCAAAATTCTTCCTGCTTCATTAGCCCAGTTCCTAGGATTCTGGGATTAAAGGTGTGAGCTACCACCTAGCTAAACAGAAACTCAGGAAACCTTGTTGTGGCGATTTGCTTGTGGAGATTGGAAACAGGGTTGATTCAGTCTCCTGGAGCTCACCTATTGGAAGCATTAGTAAAAGCAACAGGGGAGGAAGTGGGTGTGGTCTTCAGAGCCTCTATAAAAGAAAATTCCCAGGCCTAACCACGTTCATTCTTCTCAAGAGTGGACAGAGTGTGTTTCCACACCTTCTGGCTCCAGACCCTGTTAGATCTATCACCTCCACACATTGAGGATCTGATCCCAGAGCTGAGCCAACATTACTACCTCTCTACCAAACACTGCTGAGGTCAGAGAAAATTCATTGGACCATTACTGCCTCTCTACCAAACACTGCTGAGGACAGAGAAAACTCATTGGGTGAGTGAACAATTTACAAGAGAAAAATCCTTGATGTTTTCTTAATTTCAATTTCAATTAACTGAAGTTTCTGCTTAGCAGTGCTCTTTTGCTATTTAACAACAACAAAAAAATAAGTCTATCCTTATTTAGTTAACTTTTTTGGTATAAAAGGTGGGTTAAAGTTATGGATAATTTTACATTTATCATTCTCTACACTTTCTGTGACCTGTTGTGTTGTTATACTGAGAGATAGTTGCAAGATACTTTTTAATTTTGGGCATTGTCTAAGTTCTAAAATATTTTAAGAACGTTCTATTTTGTATGTACTATCACCTCCATAGACTAAATATATGTATAATATATGACAATTGAATGTTCTAAATTGTTTGAAAACATACCAGAAGTTAGGAATATTCAGGAACAGAACAGAATTACAGTATTTTGTTTCCATCTGCTGGCAATTATGAATAAATATGCCATGAATATAGTTGGGCAAGTCTCCTTGTGGTATGGTAGAGCATGTTTTGGGTATATGCCCAGGAGTGTTATAACTGTTTCTTGAGGAAGATCTATTCCCAGTTTTCTGAGAAACATCCAGATTTATTTATATACTCATAAAAATTTACATAAATTACATTCCCACCAGCAATGGAGGAGGGCTCCCCTTTCTCCACATGCTGACCAGCATGTGCTGTCCTTTGATTTTTCTTACATGGAATCTTAGAGTTGTTTTGATTTGTGTTTCCCTGATGGCTAAAATCATAGAACATTTCTTTAATTGCTTCTCAATCATTAAATATTCCTCTATTGAGATAGCTCTCTGTCGTGCTGTTCCCCATTTTTAACTGGGTTATTTTGTTTGTTGGTGTTTAATTTCCTGTTCTTTATGTATTTTGGATATTAGTCCTCTGTCAGATGTAGGAATGGTAAAGATCTTTTCCCACTCTGTAGGCTGCTATTTTGTCCTATTGAGAGTGTCCTTTGCCTTGGGGAAGTTTACCAAATTTTCATGAGGCCTCATTTATATATTGATGATCTTAGTCGCTGAGATATTATTCTGTTCTGTGCAGGATGTTGTCTCCTGTCCTAATAAGTTCAAGGCTATTTCCTAATTTAAGTTCTATTAGATTTAGTGTATCTGGTTTTAGATTGATATCTTAGATCTACCTGGATTTGAGTTTTGTCCAGGGTAATAAATATGCATGTGTTCACATTGTTATGCATGCAGACATCCAGTTAGCCCAGCACAATTTGTTGAAACTTGGGTGTTGTAGGTTTGTAGTTTAATTCTGGGTCTTCAATTAAATTCCATTGATCAAGTTGTCTGTTTTTATGCCAATACCATATGATTTTTTTTATTACTGTTGCTTTGTAGTACAACTTGAAATGAGGGATGATGATAGAACCAGAAGTAAAATAAACAGGATTATTTTAGATATCCTGGCTTTTTTTTCTCAACTATGAAGTTGAGAATTGTTTTCTGAAGGTCTGTAAAGAGCTGTGTTGGATTTTTGATGTGAATTGCATTGAATCTTAAGATCTGCTCGAGAGTGTACCATGTTGGAGAATTGACTATTCCATGTTGGAGACTGATATTGGGTTGGAAGTTTACATGCAATTAAAGACAAAGCTTATAACACCATGCTATTTATGATAGTAAATTCAGGTTAAGGTCTGATACAATCTTCAGTTTCACTCAATGATTTTAGTTATCTCTGTTTACTTCCAAAGCATTGTAGAGTGAGGTGTCAAATATAGAATGAATTACCTTTGTAAAAACATGACCATCAGAGAAGTTAAGGAAGGCACATTAAAAGCAAGAATCTCTTTGCTAAACTAGTCATTGACAATGAGTGTTAGTCCTGGATTTTGAGTAACTTTGGACCATCTCTAAAGCCCTTTGACTCCATCTGTGTCAAATTCCAGAAATTTAATTCATTTTCACAAAATTGGCATTAATCAGTCTTGGAGAGATGGCTTAGAGTTTAAGACACCTGGCTGTTTTTCCAATGGTTCTGAGTTCAATTCCCAGCAACCACATGGTGGCTCACAACCACCTATAATGAGATCCTGTGCCCTCTTCTGGCATTCAGGCCTACATGCAGGCAGAATACTGTATAAACAAACAAATAAAAAATAACAAATAACAAATGGAAATATTATAAAAGATACTTAGAATTAATCCAAGAAAGATCATTTCTTGGTGTAAAATTTAAAAAGAGATGAAAAATGAGCATCTGTTGGTCAGATAGCTAAGTCTCAAATAGTCATATGAGCTTCATTTATGCCTTAGGGTTTCCTACCATAAATTCAAGGCAGGAGTTGTGTCTTTGCATAGCAAACAGGTTACCATGGAGAATTTTCCTAGTATCAATTGATGTTATTTGAGATTCATATGAAAATGACTGCACAAGTCCATTACTGATTATTGGGTTAGATTCATGTCAGGTGCGAAGATCCACTATAAATCTGCTGAGATCATTGCACCATTCCATGGGTTGGGTTCCCAAACTGAAGAAAAAGGGAAAGAGGAGCAGAGCAACAAACATTCGTCCTTCCTGCTTCATCAGATGCCATGAGAACAGATTCTTTGACCTTCTGCCCCCATTTCTTCCACAGCATGATGGCCATTATCAGTGAGTTATAGTGACATAAAGTACTATTCCTATTAATATTTTGTAGCAGAATTAAGAGAAATAACTAATACTGTTTACAATGTATCAAAAGTTGGAACAGTGGAAACTTAATGTCAGATATCAAGCAAAAGCATTTACTGGAGAAGGTGTGAAGTGGGGTGAATTTTATTGGATAGACAACAAGGAGGTGTTTTATTAACATATGTCTGCAATGAAAGACCAGCCTGTGGAGTTGAAGGGCTTTGATCACATTACAGTGTATTTTTCTACCACATCGAAGATGTCTTTGGCCCTGAACCAAGGTACCAATTTAAGCTGAAACCTCTAGAAGAAATGCAGGTGGGAGGAGACAGAAGATCATGAGACAATTCTGTGTTTCCATCAGGAAAAATGTAACAGGAAAGGGCAGGATCCATAGACCTATGCTTAATTTTCTTTCTGTCACACAAAAAAATGAAGCCTGTTTTACCATAGACAGAACTGAATCAAACTTGAATCGGATTTTGTGAAGTTTCTTGCTTCTCTGGTGTCCAATAATAGTAATTCTGTTTCTTTCCTCAGGAAAATGGAGTCAGGCAACTCACAGGCCTTCCAAGAATTACTCACCTGCCCCATCTGCTTGGGCTGCTTTTCAGACCCAGTCACCATAAGCTGTGGCCACAGCTTCTGTCGGGCCTGCCTCTGCCTTTCCTGGGAAGACCTGCAAGTTCCTGTCCACTGTCCCACATGTAGAAATCCTTCCCAGCAGAAGGACTTCAGAACCAATATTGTTCTGAAGAAGGTTGTGTCCATTTCCAGACAGGACAGCCTCATGAAATACCTGAGCTCTGAGGAGCACAAGTGTGTGACCCACAAGGAGGCAAAGAGTATCTTCTGTGAGGAGAACAGGGTCCTCCTCTGTCAATTGTGCTCTGACTCCCAGGAGCACAAGGATCACAGACACTGTCCCATTGAAGCAGCTGTAGAGGGGCAAATGGTAAGTGATGTTTCTGAGAGAACAGGACAGCTGGAGAGAGGGAGCTTAGAGCACAGGAAGATGCCTGTCCTGATGATGTTGAAGTAATTGCATTCGGAATGGAGACTTTTTAAAAAAATAGCTAATGTAGAAAGGGTGACCACAAATGTAAACACAGTTTCAGAAAATAATGTAAAGGTAATTTCTAGTTTTATGATTCACTATGCTCAGGTCACTGAAAAATGACATAGTAAATTCATATCTTTAAAAACTGTCCATGACTGGAAACAAATTGAGATGAAAAAAATATTGGAATTAGCTAGAGAGAAGGATCTGGGAATCCCAAGCAGATGCATGTTACCCAGTGAGGAGTATGAATCACTTAACAAAAGGTTATGTTCTATTTTTATTTCTGTTTCCTGAAATCTAATATTCATTGTTAACACACATACACAAATAAAGGACACTGTGTTCCTTCCACTCTCCCTACAGTAGTGTGTTCATTGCCTAAGAGTCCATCAGTACTATTTAATTACCTAAAGTGGATATTTATTACTTTTTACAGGATAGATTTCTCAAGCAAATGGCATCTTTATGGAAGAAGATTGAAGAAAATCAGGATAATCTACAGGCAGAGAACAGAATGACAACTCTGTGGTCGGTGAGTATGAGACTGATGCTGAACATCAGGTTGAAAATAAGTTGAGGCAGTTCTCTTGCAAACCTGCTCATTCACACTTTGAGATGAAGGTTCGGTATTGATACTAGGAAAACCCTTTCTGCAGGCCTCTAATTCTCGGTGTAATATACAACTGTGTGCTCAGACAACATGGCCAGGCTGTGGCAGAGAAGGCTGAGACTAATTAGTGACTTCCTGTCAGTTCAGCAGAGTGCCTTTGACTCTATGGCTGTGTCATGATATTTAATTACTACCTGCTGAATTTCATATTTGTGTGAATGGATGAATTACCCATTAATACCTTTCTTTAGGTGGCTCAGGATCTCATTAATTTGACAAAAAGTTGAGAGGATAAAATGTTTTGTAAATGTGATGTAAGTGTCCCATTTTCTTCAGGACTACGTGACTCTTCAGAAAGAAATGATCAGGGTAGAGTAGAGGAAACTACAGCCAGTCCGCTATGAGGAAGAAAAGCAGCATATAGAGTGTATGACAAATGAAGGCCAACGTATTTTAGAGAAACTCAGAAAAAGTGAAGCCCTGATGGTCCAAAAAAGGAATAAATTAATAGAAATTTATCGGGAGCTGATGACAATGTCCCAGCAGCCATATGTGGTACTGCTCCAGGTAAGCATGGAGGAATGCATGAAAGGGCTTTGTTATCTCAGGCCCCCACTCTGACTGTTACATCTAAGATAGCTGTCTACATTCCCTGCACTTATGTTCAGTTGGCTTCCTTTTTA
>CM053749.1:29702970-29726983 GCA_028658305.1 Pachyuromys duprasi
GGGAGTGACAGACTGGCTAGATCCCAGGGGAGGACATTGCAGCCAGCCCTGAGGAAACAGGATGAGCTGGGGTTGGATGGAAGGGGAGGGGGTCCTCCCCCATTGGTGGACTTGGAGGGGGTGGGGAGGATATGAGTGAGGGAGTGGGAGGGTGGGAGGGAATGAGGGAGGGGGCTACACCTGGGATGCAAATTACCTAACCTGTGATTGATAATAAATAAATAAATTTTAAAAATAAAGATTAAAAATACCTCCAGATCAGAGACAAACAAATGTATGTATTTTATATTTCTAATAAAATATGATTAATTGGAAAAAAAGAAAGCTTAAATAATCATGAGTTATTATAGAACTCCTGGAGATACTACTATACCTATTTTCAAATTTTATTACAGCATTATAGATCTAAAAACACTTTGGTATTATCATAAAAATTGACACACTGATCATCAGAATCAAACTGAAGATTCACATATGAATTCATACACTGATGAACACCCACTTCTTTTTTCTTTAGTTTAAAAAGGCCCAATTACATACAAAATAGAAGATAGCATCTTGAATAAATTTTACTGATCAAATTGGATGGCTGTATGTAAAAGTCACAAAATATATTCATATTTATTGTTCTGTACAGAGCCCAACAGAAATGAATGAATGATACTTGTAATATGATAGAAGAGGTGAACCATAGCCTTGAACTCAAGGGAAGAGGAAAGGACCACAGGAAACCAAAAAGCTTCTGTTTGTCAAAGGACACCTTTACTAGGACAATGCAAAGTACACGAGTATATAACGAACGGAAAACAATTGGATATTAAGAAAACAATTGATGCAGTTAAATTTTTTATATTAAAAGAGGAAACACATAAACCTCCGCATCAGGAAGCCTGCACCCCATACCTGCCCTCTCTAATCCTCAGCTCACCCAACAAGAGACTCAGGGGGCTCTGCCCATGGTTTAGTTCACAGCCCAACATTTTGGTTAAAAGAACTAAATCATTTACTATTTTTCCCTTGAATTCTCCAAAGTAGATTCTAAATGGCTTCTATGACTCTGCTCAACTAGGATTAAAGTTTAATTGCCTGGGGTGGGGAACAAAGATAAAAGGGAAAGGACCATATTTTTCAAAGTTCCCTCAGAGCAGATTTTCAGGTCTGACTTTGAAAAATACCATATTTCCTTGTTTTTAAGAGCTGAGTAGTATTCCACTGTGTAAATGTACCACAATTTCTGTATCTATTTTTTGGTTGAGGGACATCCAGGTTATTTCCCATTGTTGGCTCTTATGAATAAAGCTGCTATGAACACAGTTGAGCAAATATCCATGTTGTATGGTAGAGTATCTTTTGGGTCATTTATAGGGGAGGTCACAGAAAGACCTGTATCCTATGCAGATCCAATTTCGAGGAAAGCAGATATTCTGTTTGGGTCAATCAGTGGCCTCTTTCCCTGCAACTAGTTCTTCTGTGGGAGAGCATCAATTGTGTTTCAGAACTTTGCCTGTAAAGTCTCTTCCTCCATGAGTAAATCTGCATATCTCTGCTGAAGCTCCTTCTCTCATTCCTGTTGTCGCTGCACATCTTTTAGACACTCTAACCTTTGGGGAATAGCAGCATCTTCATGTTTCTTGAGTTCTTCAAAAGTGCATAGCTCCAAGTGAGCTTGCTCAGTTTGGTCCCATAAGTCATTCAACTGTTTCATGAGTCCCATAGAATGAGACTGGTAACCACCAAGCAAAGTTTTCATCTTCTTTTCCATCTTTGCAGCTCTCTTGGCTTCTGTTGTCAGGTGACCACTGTTTATCTTGTCTCTTTTCAAGTGATTCAATTCTATCCCGTTTGCTAGCAAGATCAGCCCTCCTGTAGCGGCTCTGACCAGGAAAATATAGGACGTGACTGTAGCATCCTTCCCACTCCTGGTTGTAAGCTTCACTGGAGAGTTCTCCATGGCTCATTCCTTGTTTTACTACTTCTGTCTCTTGTACCAGAACATCCTGGGCCTTCTTCAGTTCTTCTTTGGAGAACTTCTCATAAGGGCTCTGCTCAAGATAGGTAATGTGCTCTGCACTGTCGGTAGCAAATCCAACATTTTTTTTTCCTTTTTTATTTCCAGATGGCTCATAGGTGTGATGTAGAAGGTCATAATGAAGCATCATAATCATTTCTTTTTTGATCAGTCTTTCGCTTTTCTGTAAATCTGTTAGAGGTAGTTCTACATTTAAAGGTCTTAAAGTAGTTTCTATAACTTCAGATGGTCTTGGTAGATCCTTCTGAACAGCTTTGTGCATTGGTTTTGTTTTGTTTAAACACTCAGCATCTCCTATGGCCTGCTTTCGAGCATCCACAGGAGCAACATCTTCGATGTAGGTGTCGTCTATTTCACGTACTTCCAGCTCCTTCTTAGCATTTTCTGGTAGAACAATTTCAAAATCATTCTTAGGCGCACAGAGGCCCAACATCCCTAGACAGAAAAGTTTACGATATTCTCTTTCCATCTTCTTCACATAAGAGGGGTCACTGTAGTCTGCCATTCCATCTTTTGGATTAATGTTTAATTTGTCTCTCAGTGGTGTTCTACCTGAGGTGGCATTTGTGACTGGTTTGGTTAGGCTAATGACCACAGTTAGTTAAAAGAATTTTTTTTGAGGGACACTGGGAGCAGTTTATTGTAAAATACAAAGCATCAGTGATTTCTGCAAGTGAGCTTCAGCAAGTGACTGGACTTCCTCATCAACACCAAGCTATGAGCAGAAGGACAGCCATGGAGACACTAAAATCTCTTTCTCTTGATAATTTCTGGTTTCCAGTGGACTGGGTGAGTTTCTTCTGTTGCGATCTCATCCTCTCTGTAAACTTTAATGGTTTTATCAGCTTCAGCTGTCAGTAACCGGCTTTCTGAATGGTCAAATGCACAAGCAAATATTCCTGATTCACTGTCTAAAGACCCAGGCTACACAGCTGCATGTATTCGCTGAAAATTGTAGCCAGTTCTCTAGTTCCAAAGGTGCATAGTGCCGTTGTCAGCTCCAGATGCAAGCACTCCGTCAGCATTGACTGCCAGCGTGTTAATGATCGCATTATGACCAGACAGGTTCTGAATGAAGTCTCCCTCAGGGAATTTCCACTGCTTTATGTTATCTGGAGATCCAGATGCAAATGTGTCATGTCTGGGATGTAAGACCACAGCCCTGACTGACTTCTTATGGCTTGTCAGTGTCACTCTTGTCTTTCCAGCCACCAGATCCCATAATCGTATTGTAGTATCGTGACTTCCAGTAATGATCTGTGGCTCTGCAGTTTAGCACCTCACGGTAGCAACTGCATTTGTGTGTCCAGACAAAGTGTGCACGCTGGCTTTAGTTCTCACGTCCCAGATCCATGCAGTTGAGTCTCGACTACATGTCACCAGGACATCGATGGTTGGGTGCAGGTCCAGACCATACACTGCACTCAGGTGGCCATGGTAGTGCCGAATAACCTTGTTATACTCAAGATCCCAGCACTTCACTTGCTTGTCTTCTCCACAGGAGAAAAAGTAAGGGCTCCTTGTGCTCACAATCACGCCGCACACTGTGCTGATGTGGCCCGTCAACCACAGCTTTAACTTGCCACTGGCCAAGTCCCAGATCTTTATAGTCCTGTCAGCAGATCCAGTCACAAACCACTGATTTCCAGGTTCTACAGCGATACATCAAACCCAGCCAACATGGCCACTGATAACCCTGTAGAGCTTCCAAGGTGGGTGCCACTGCGGTTTGGGCATTGTGGAGGCCTTTTGAGCCATTAGCGCAGAGTTCTTGGTTTTGCCAATTTCCGTAAGCATGGAATTCATTGTTGTGAGCTGGAAATGCTCAGAAGCCCCTGGGTGTTGGTACTCATTTCCAGCAGGGGCAGCTTGATTTGCATCAACTCTGGCCCGAGATGGCAATGCCACAGCTAAGGACCGTGCAGCTGACTCACTTGGCTTTCTCTGGATCTTAGTATCAGAGGTCAAGGCAACACAAGGTCCTGGTGGATACAAATGTGTACCTGTCACCAAATATTCAACATCTTGTCCTTGATTGGCAGGATACTGTTCATGAGGATATAAGTCTGCTGCAACCTGAGGTTCCCTCTCCTTGAGGTTCTCTTTTGAAGTAGGCCTGTGCAGCACAGGACCGTACTCATTATGAAGCTTGATGCTACTTGTGACTCTCTTCATCCAAAGTGACAGGTTTTCCATTATCAGCTACAAACATGTCATGGGTCCTCTTCAATGACCTGAACACCAGTGTGTGTACAGAAGGCATCTGTACCTCCTCCACCATGTCGCCGCCGTTTTGTTTATTCCTCCAGCTGCAAGGAAACTCGAATGTTCACCACCAAATCACCACCGCTATTCCGCAGCTCTTCCTGGAAATAGGGGTCTGTGGCCGGATCTGTAAGAATATTGTTTATAGAGTCTCTTGTTTATGTAAAACCATAAACC
Source organism: Pachyuromys duprasi (assembly GCA_028658305.1). Lineage (NCBI taxonomy): Eukaryota > Metazoa > Chordata > Mammalia > Rodentia > Muridae > Pachyuromys > Pachyuromys duprasi. The sequence goes on from CM053749.1 coordinate 29,707,442, forward strand.
TAAGCCTAGGATGGGTAATTATGAAGTTTGCCTATGTAAATCTATTTGGAAAAGTTATGGTTTTAAACCACTTAACTAAGGAGTAGACCAGAATTAGAGATCATGGCATTGTGTTTTACAGGATGCAATTTAAAACAGATAATTAAAAGAGAGGTGAAAAATAATTCAGATATGCTGGCCCTCAAGCTTGTCAGAGATCTGATGAATATGGCATATGTATGACAGAGAGTCCCGCAATCCTGGCAGTAGCTTCCCCAAGGTCTCCAAGAAGATTTGGGCACAATGCGACTCTGGATTATGGTATGATAACCACTGGGCAAACTTCCCCATCTGACCCACTGCTAAGGCCCAGCCTAAACTGTGGACAAAACTGTGGACACCGGTAGACTCAATGTTTCCCATTGCCAAGGGCGAGGTGAGGCCATTCTCTTGTTTCTTTCTCCACAGAAACAGTGTCTCATCTTCTGTGTCTGGTCACTGGACAACCCTGCTCATGAGACAACAGGACCTAAGGACAGCTGCCTAGGGTGATGGACTGACTAGTTGTCACTGTCATTTGGATTGGCACATGGATTGGTACATTTATTTCACTTATAATTTGTCCTTCTCAGGTCTCTGATCACATTGACAACTAGGCTAAGCTAGTGGTAGCTTTGCAGCTAAGGAGTAGAGAGTTAGATCCACTGTTAGTTCATTGGTCAGTTTATTAGCTAGTTAGAATTACTAGGTACTAGATCTTTTATTTATGAAAGCAAACAGGTTTGCCTTACAAGCTTCATGCTACTTGCTTATGTCTTATGGTAAGTAGTGGGATAGAAAGATAATGGAGCTTATGTAGGGTCTGAGGATACAGGAGTTTAGGTGGTGAGAATCTAGAGAATGTTGTTTGGTCTAGAAAAATGTTTCAGGGTTGATAAATGCAAGAAAGATTAGAAGGTTTAAATAGATGTTTTAAGGTATATGAATATAAATTGTAATGATAAAAAATGATTTGAGGCATATTAAAAATGAAAAGTATTTTATATTTCTCCCCCTTTCTGCTATTGTTGTGCTTATGGTGTTATAAGATTTCAGAAGTCCAGAGTTTTTACATTGCTCAATAGAGTTCTGACAATTTGATAGAATACTGACTGCTTATTATCCAGTCACAAGATTGAGATTTTAATTACCTTTTGCTTGTTTGCTGGAGATAGATTTAGAGGTGTATTTCATCATGCTAAACACATCTATACCATGTGTATATCTGACCCCAAAGCCAGGGCTTTTATTACAGTATTTTTTTAATATCTGCCATTTTCAAGGTAGACTTTGATACAGGATTTAGAAATATTTTAAATCCATTTTTTCTGGTTGCTTTGTTAAGGTAAGTCCAAGCATTCAGAGTTCAGCACTAAAGCCATTAATATATTTCTCCCTAACTTTCCAGTATAACATGGACATGGGGAATAAAAGTAAATGCTAAGAAGTGGAAAAAATATTTCTGCCTAAGTTTCCTGTATAACATGGAGATGGGACTAAAAGGAAATGCTAATAAGAACTGACAAAGAGTGGCCAAGCTCCGTTGATGGCTTATTACCAACAGCTGTGCCCACAGAAACGGTGTTAGCGATTCAGACCATGGACACACTTAAATTGTTATAAAGGTTATACAACAAACAGCTAAGAGAACTGATGCTCATTCCATTGAATATAGTTTTACCTGTTACTCTCAGAATGTTATGTAAATTAAAAATTCATATGAGTTTCAGGAAACCAAAAAGTCACGAGACCAGTATCTGGCATAGCTCAAACAGACCCCAGATGAGATTTTCCCTGGTTTGGGGGTTTCTCGTTTTTCCTATTTATCACACAAATTTTAACTTGTTTCTATTTTGAATTTGTCTCAGCAGATTTTCACCTGGTTGAGAGAGAAAGCTGAGATCTGAACTAGTTGGACGCTGACATGATTACTCACTGCTCCTCAGATGGACCACCTAACCAGACACTTCTGAGGACTGCCCCCATTGCCCAGGTTTTGGCTTGCATTTCAGTCTTCCTAGCCCCTGAAACCAACGGTCCTATTGTCAGCACTGAAGGAACTTCAGAAGATGAGACCCTCATCCCAAAAGACTCTAGCTATGACTTTAGATGCAAAGAACACAGCCTCAGGGGATGGGAGGGACTGGTTCTCCTGGTTTTCTATCACTTAGCTCATGTCACTATAGTGATTTTAATGCAATTACTAGGAAGAGGCTACATTGAAGCAGCAGCATCAATGACAGCATATGGCTTGACTTCATCAGGAAGATTCATGTTGACTCCAATTAGGAACAAAACTTCACTAGATGATTCAGTTTCATCATCTTGGAATGAATGGGTGATTTACATATAATAGGAAAGACTTCCTCCTCCTCATTTTACATACTCCTTGGAATAAATGATTTGTTTAATTTTAATTTTTTAAAATGTATTCATTATATATCCCAATTGAAGCCCCCTCCCTCAGCTCCCCCCAGTCCCACTCTTTCTCTGTCTTCACCCCTCTCCCCTTCAACTAGTTCACTGAAAGGGAGATTTCTTCTTTGCTATCTGCCCGAAGCTTATCAGGTCTCATCAGGACTGCCTGGATCCTTTTCCTCTGTGGCCCCATAAGGCCATATTGCCAGGCATAAGTGTGCACACAGCAGGCAACAGACTTCATGACAGTGGCAACCACTGCTTCCTTTACTCAGGTACTCTCATGGAGACTGAGCTACCAATTGGCTACATCTGTGTTGGGGTCTATGTCCTATCCAAGCATACTCCTTGATTGGTACATCATTCTCTGCAGTACCCAGTGGGCTCAGAAGTTTTAGCTTTGTTGGTCTCCTTGTGGGGCTCCCTGTTCCTTCCATGTCCTATCCCCACCCCTGTCTTCTTCCATAAGATTCCCAGTGCTCTGCCCAAAGTTTGACTGTGAGTCAAAGCATCTGTTGCAATCCCCTGTTGGGTGGAGCCTTTCAGAGAACCCTGTATAGTAGATCCCCATCCTGTTTCCTCTCTTCCACTGCTTCTGTTGTCTATCATGTTTGCCCTTGTGAATGAGATTTAAGTGTCCTCCCTAGGGTCCTCCTTAGTGTTTAGTTTCTTTAGGTCTGTAGATTTTAGTATGGATATCCTATATTATATAGCTAATATCTGCTTATAAGTGAGTGTATACCGTGCCTGTCTTTCTCTTTCTAGGTTACCTCACTCAGGATGATCTTTTCTAGTTCCATCCATTTGTCTGCAAATTTCATGATTTTCTTTCTTTTAATAGCTGAATAATATTCCATTGTGTACAAGTGCCACAATTGATGTATCCATTCTTGCACTGAGGTACATCTAGGTTGTTTCTAGATTCTGACAATTACAAAAAAAATTTGCAAAAAACTTGGGTTACCTCTTAACACACTCATTATGGTCCTTTGTGCTTTCTAAATACTAAGCACCGCTCAACATGGAAAACTGCCATGACATATAATAATCATAAATGCTCTTTTCCTGACAGCCCTTCTGTGTTTCCTTTATCTCATACTTGCAGAGACATTAACTTACCACTGGTTTGGTTTACTATCAAAGTAATAAAATATTAGATTGCAAATCCAGTTTTAAAAAATTCTAGTGAAGCTTATTGCAAATAACATAGAAAAGAAGCAAAGAGCCCCACAGGCAGACACTCAAGGAATACCACACCTGCACAGACTGCAAAAACCAACAAGTCATGGGGATTCCAGGCCCAACAGATATACCTAATTCCTAGCCCCTGCATCATTGGCTCCAGAAACATTGTGGAAGAGGGTGAGGAAGATAGGAAGAACAGAATACAGGAAGTTTGCTGTGAAAGTGTCACTTCTAGAAATGGCTGCATAAACAAGACCAGAACAATGGACATAATGGTGTGGTAGTAGGAATTTTTGAAAAAGTCCCACCCTTAGGAGAAGAATTAGCCTCTGTCAGGAATGAGGACACTAACTGATCACCTAGCACAAAGTGGTCAGCCCTTGTGATGAATATTCTTGCCTGTCAAATTGACTGCATCTAGAGTTATCTAAAACCCGGAAGGCCTGAATCTATCTTTCTCTTTCTTTCTTTTCCTTTCCATCCCTTTTGTTCTAATGTTTTTTCTATGTAGTCTTGGTTGTCCTGGACTCGCTTTGGACACCAGGCTGGCCTTGAATTCATAGAGATCCATCTGCCACTGTCTCTCTAATTGCTAGAATTATAAGCATGTACCACCACACCCACCCAGCTGGAATTTTTATTTCAAGGGATTTTTCGTGATTGAATTATTTGAGGTAGAAAGACCCAATCAAAGCCAGGTATTTCCAGGTGTGAGGATCTACCTAAAATCCTACCCACACCTTCTGCGGCTGATGATTTAAAGGATCTGTAAGAAAGGAAGTAAAGGGGAAAGTGATGCAATTTTATTTCAGCTAAAAACACTAAAAATATAAACTCAGTATATTTGCACAAAGGTACATGATTGAGATGTGGGAGGTTCTTAACTATTGCACATCTACAGCATTAACACACAGTTCTCTGTCTGGTCAACATGAACTCTAGACAGCTGAGGAGCTAGGAATCCTTGAACTCCAATACACAGTCAATAGTAAACAGAATGAGAATTTTGGCTTTATTTTTTCTTAGAAAATAAAGTTGAGTGAGTAGGGAATGAAGATGGATGAATGAAGTAGTCTTTGGTATTTGCTAGAATCAGAAGTTGATGTCATCATCATATGTTACTTGATCAAAAGCAAAATATAAGCACCTTGTGACAATTTTCTTACAGCAAAATATTGTAAAATTTACTTTGCTAAAAAGCAAAGTTCTTATTTTATATTTTAGCAGGCCTTGGGCTGAAAAATATTCCTGGTTCATAGCACAGTTTTTAGGAATCTGGGATTAAAGGTGTGAGTTGCCACCCAGCTAAACAGTAACTCAGGAAACCTTGTTGTGGGGATTTGCTTGTGGAGATTGGAAACATGGTTGATTCAATCTACTGGAGCTCACCTATTGGAAGCATTGGTAAAAGCAACCAGGGGAGGAAGTGGGCGTGACCTTCAGAGCCTCTATAAAAGGAGATTCCAGGACCTAACCAGGTTCATTCTTCTCCAGACTGGACAGAGTGTGATTCTACACCTTCTGGCTCCAGACCCTGTTAGATCTGTCACCTCCACACATTGAGGATCTGACCCCAGAGCTGAGCCAACATTACTGCCTGTCTACCAAACACTGCTGAGGCCAGAGAAAATTCATTGGACCATTATTGCCTCTCTACCAAACACTGCTGAGGAGAGAGACAACTCATTGGGTGAGTGAACAATTTATAAGAGAATACTCCTTGATGTTTTCTTATTTTCAATTAATTATGGAACTGAAGTTTCTGCTTAGAAGAGGTATTTTGGTATTTAACCAAAAATTACTCTATCCTTATTTAGTTATCATTCTTGGTATAAAATATGGGTTAAAGTTATGGATAATTTTACATTTATCATTCTCTACACTTTATGTGACCTGTTGTGTTGTTATACTGAGAGATAGTTTCAAGATAGTTTTTAATTTAATGCATGGTCTAAGTTCTAAAATATTTTAAGAACATTCTATTTTGTATGTGCTATCACCTCTAAATAATGGATATGTATATAATATATAACAATTAAATGCTGTACAGTGTTTTAAAACATATGAGAACTTAAGGATATTTAAGAACAGACTAGAAGTACAGTATGTTGTTTCCATTAGCTGGCAATTATGAATAAATGTGCTATGAATATAGTTGAGCAAGTCTCTTTGTGATATGGTAGAGCATGTTTTCAGTATATGCCCAGGAGTGGTATAGCTGGGTCTTGAGGAAGATCTAATCCCAGTTTTCTGAGAAACATCCAGATTGATTTCTATAGTCATAAAAATTTACATTCCCACCAGCAATGGAGGAGTGCTCCCCTTTCTCCACATGCTGAACAGCATATGCTGTCACTTGATTTTTCTTACATGGAATCTTAGAGTTGTTTTGATTTGTCTTTCCCTGATGGCTAAAATCATAGAACATTTCTTTAATTGCTTCTCAACCATTAAATATTCCTCTATTGAGAGAGCTCTCTGTCATGCTGTTCCCCATTTTTAACTGGATTATTTTGTTTGTTGGTGTTTAATTTCCTGTTGTTTAGACATTTTGGATATAAGTCCTCTGTCAGATGTAGGATTGGTAAATATCTTTTCCCACTCTGTAGACTGCTATTTTGTCCTATTGACAGTGTCCTTTGCCTTGGGGAAGTTTTCCAATTTTCATGAGGCCCCATTTATGTATTGATGATCTTAGTCCCTAAGATATTATTCTGTTCTATTCAAGATGTTGTCTCCTGTCCTAATAAGTTCAAAGCTATTTCCCAATTGAACTTCAATTAAACTTAATGTATCTGGTTTTATATTGAGATCTTAGATCTACCTGGATTTGAGTTTTGTGCAGGGTGATAAATATGCATGTATTCCCATTATTGTGCAAGCAGACATCCAGTTAGACAAGCACAATTGGTTGACACTTGGGTGTTGTAGGTTTGTAGTTTACTTCTGGGTCTTCCGTTAAGTTCGATTGATCAAGTTGTATGTTTTCATGCCAATACCACATGATTTTTTTATTACTATTGCTCTGTAGTACAGCTTGAAATGAGGGATGGTGATAGATCCAGATGGAAAATAAACGGAATTATTTTAGATATCCTGGCTTTTTTTTCTCAACTATGAAGTTGAGAATTGTTTTCTCAACGCCTGTAAAGAATTGTGTTGGATTTTTGATGTGAATTGCATTGAATCTTAAGAGCTGCTTGAGAGTCTACCATGTTGGAGAATTTACTATTTCTGACAGTGATTGATATTGGGTTGGAAGGTTACATGCAATTAAAGACAGCACTTAAAACACCATTCTATTTATGATAGTACATTCAGGTTAAAGTCTGATGTAATCTTCAGATTCATTCATTGATTTCTTTTTATCTCTGTGTACTTCCAAAGCATTATGGGGTGAGGTGTCTAATATAGACTAAATTACCTTTGTAAAAACATGACCATCAGAGAAGTTAAGGACCATAACATTAAAAGCCACAATCTCTTTGTTAAACTAATCATTGATAATGAGTCCTGGATTAGTCCTGGATAATTAGTCCTGGATTTCGAGTTACTTTGGACCATCTCTAAAGCCATTTGACTCCATCTGTGTCAAATCCGAGAAACTTAAGTGATTTTCACAAAATTGGCATTAATCAGGCTTGGAGCGATGGCTCAGAGTTTAAGACCCCTGGCTGTTTTCCAACAGTTCTGAGTTCAATTCCCACCAACCACATGGTAGCTCACAACCACCTATAATGAGATCTGGTGCCCTCTTCTGGCATTCAGGCCTACATGCAGGCAGAATACTATATAAACTAACAAACAAATAAAAAAGTATTTTAAAAAGATAAACAATTGGAATTAATCCAAGAAAGATTCTTTTTTTGTGTAAAATTTAAAAGAGATGAAAAATGAGCTTCTATTGTTTAGATAGCTAAGTCTCAAATAGTCATGTGAGCTTCATTTATGCCTCAGGGTTTCCTCCCATAAATTCAAGGCAAGAGTTGTGTCTGTGGGAAGCAAACAGGTAAACATGGAGAATTTTCCTGGTATCAATTGATGTTATTTAGGATTCATATGAAAATGACTGCACAAGTCCATTACTGATTATTGGGTTAGATTAATGTCAGGTGGGAGGTTCCTCCATAAATTCTACTGAGATCATTGCACCATTCCATTGTTTGGGTTCCCAAACTGAAGAAAAAGGGAAAGAGGAGCTGAGTAGCAACCATTCCTTCCTTCCTGCTTCCTTATATCAGATGCCATGAGAACAGATGCTTTGACCTTCTGCCCCCATTTCTTTCACAGCATGATGGCCAATATCCTTGAGTTATGAGCCAACATAAAGTACTATTCTTGTTAGTATTTTGTAGCAGAATTAAGAGAAATAACTAATACTGTTTACAATGTATCAGAAGTTGGAACAGTGGAAAATTAATGTCAGATATGAAGCAAAAGCATTTACTGGAGAAGGTGTAAATTAGGGTGTATTTCATTGGATAGACAACAAGGAGGTGTTTAACTAACATATGTCTGCAATGAAAGACTAGCCTGTGGAGTTGAAGGATTTTTTCAGTTTACAGTGTATTTTTCTACCACATCAAAGATGTCTTTGACCCTGACCCAAGGTACCAATTTAAGCTGAAGCCTCTAGAAGAAATGCAGGTGGGAGGACACAGAAGATCATGAGAACATTTTTTGTTTCCATCAGGAAAACTGTAACAGGAAAGGGAGGAACCCAAAACCCTATGCTTCGTTTTCTTCTTGGTCATATAAAAAATGACAGAACTGAATCACAACTTGAATCAGATTTTGTGAAGTTTCTTGATTCTCTGTTATCCAATAATAGTAATTCTGTTTCTTTCCTCAGAAATATGGAGTCAGGCAACTCACAGGCCTTCCAAGAAGTGCTCACCTGCCCCATATGCTTGGGCTGCTTTTCAGACCCAGTTACCATAGGCTGTGGCCACAGCTTCTGTCGGGCCTGCCTCTGCCTTTCCTGGGAAGACCTGCAAGTTCCTGTCCACTGCCCCACATGTAGAAATCCTTCCCAGCAGAAGGACTTCAGATCCAACATTGTTCTGAAGAATCTGGTGTCCATTGCCAGACAGGACAGCCTCATGAAATACCTGAGCTGTGAGGAGCATAAGTGTGTGACCCACAAGGAATCAAAGAGGATGTTCTGTGAGGAGAACAGGGTCCTCCTCTGTCAATTGTGCTCTGACTCCCAGGAGCACAAGGGTCACAGACACTGTCCCATTGAAGCCGCTGCTGATGGGCAAATGGTAAGTGAAGTTTATGAGAGAACTTGAAAGGTTGAGAAATTTCAGGCAGGCTTACTAATCATGTTACTTGAGCAAAGAGTTATTTTGTATTTTGTCTTTCTATAGTCTGAAATCTAAAACTCATAATTACCAAGGTCAGAAAGAAGGAACATGGTGATTCTTCAACTTTCCCTAGAGTAATTGTTCATATCTAGAGTGTGTCCATCAGTACTATTTATGTGTTTATTCTTGTTTACAGGAGAAAGTTATAAAGCAAATGACTTCTTTATGGGAGAAGATCCAAGAAAATCAACAGAATCTAGAAGCAGAGAACAGAATGATAACACAGTGGTCGGTGGGTGTGGGACTGATGCTTAAAATCAGGTTGAGACAACACTCTTGCAAACCAGTCCATTCACAAGTTGAGAATAAGGCATGGGCATTGATACTAGGAAAACCTTTTCTGCAGACATCTAATTCTGAGTGTAACATGCAATGCTGCACTCAGAGAGCGTGGCCTGGCTATGGCAGAAACCTGTAATGAGTGATATAGTGACAATTCAGCACAAGATGACTATGACTGTCCCAAGATGATTAAATAATACCTGCAGAGTTTCTCTTTTGAGTGAATGTATGAATTAGAAATGAATACCTTTTCTTCGTGAGGTTCAGATTTCCTTAAATTTATGAAAATGCTTAGAGAAAATGATGGGTTTATTTGTGCTATTAATAAAGAATAAATGAATGAAAGAAAATAATTCACATTTCTCAAAAGTGAGGACAGTAAATCAGTGTGTGCAGCACACTGACAGGATCCCACTAGTTGACTTTAAACAGAAGGAGACAGTGGAGAGGATAAAGTACTCTGTAAATGTGTCTAGATTGTCCCTTTTCCTTTATGCCTACATGACTCTTCGGAAAGAAATGATCAGCATGGAGTATAAGAAACTACATCCAGTCCACTCTGAAGAAGAAAAGCAGCATATAGAGTATATGGAAAATGAAGGCCAAGTTATTTTAGAGAAACTGAGGAAAAGTGAAGCCTTGATGGTCCAAAAGAGGAATCAACTAATAGAAATATATCAGGAACTGAAGATAGTGTCCCAGCAGCCATATGTGGTGCTGCTCCAGGTGAGCATGGAGGAGTGCATGAAAAGGCTTTGTTATCTCAGGCCCACATTGTGACTGTTACATCTAAGATAGCTGTGTACAGTCCCTGCACGTATTTTCAGGGATATTTCTTTTTTAAGTATACTCTGGAGAAACTATATTTTGTAATAATATTAATAGAACAGTTTTTTTTGAAATTTCACCAGTAATTTCTGAATTGAATACATCATCCTTTTTTGCTTTTGCAGTTTCCTTTTCTGAAAGCCCAAAGTGAGTGCTCCATATTTCCACACACTCCATTATACTCTACTTGGATATGATTCACAGCTTTAAGGAAATATGCTGTTTAATGTCTTTTGTTTTGAAAGCTGTGTTTTAAGGAGCTTTGGGGATGTTGGGGTTTGGATACAAAGTCTCGTCTTAAGGTTCATGATGGCACACAACTCACAGTATTCTTGAGGCCTCAAGCTCAAATGTCTGGAAATATAGGCATGAGGCACAATTCCAGGATCAGGTCATAGTTTTGGAGTACTGTTAATTGAATCCTACACTTTATAGACCTGACCAGTGAAAGCCACTTTTGCAGACAACTGGAGTTTGCCAAGCATTGTACAACCACTATGTCCTTCTCAAATATTACTCTCACAATCTAATTTTATCAAGATTTCTCTTATGATAATCTTCTTGTTTGGCATTATTCTGAGACATGAAAATAAAGTTGTAGGATATGTCAGTGCAAGTACTGACATTTACTTGAACTTTATAATGAACCTTTGCATGCGGTTTCTTCAGAAATCTAAGCTTTTCTTGTTTTCTTTGTAGGGTTTCGAAAATATGTTCAGAAGGTGAGTATAGTCATCAGTGCAAGCTGGTATACACTGAACTATGTTAGAAAATTAGCATCGGTCTTTTGCAAAGTGCAGATATACTATATATAGAAAACACTCAGTTGTTTGTATGTGGTGCCTCTGGGATTTTTTTTTTCCCCCATGGACAGTCTTTCCCATGGAAAGTCTTTTCTTTCTATCTGTGGTCATGGGAGAATATGTCTTAGGGTTTAATGCTAAATCTTCTAGTTTTAAAGACATAAAAATTGAGGGCCATGTGCTCTATTTTCCTGATAGTAGAAGAAATGTCAGAAAGCACTGAAAAGGGGTTAGTAACAGGTAGAGCTTTAGAATGAGCATCTAAGTGCAACTGATCATGGGGTCACTAATATATAGGAAAAAAAGTAATGTGAAACATGTTCATGAGTGGAGTCTTTAAAATTTGATTTCTTAGAATTATAGTATGAGAATGTGTGTGTGTCCATGTATATGTGCCATTGACATGTGTGAAGGACAAATTTCCAGAGTCTGTCATTTCCATCCACTATGGTTGAGGGCTTAAACTCAACTTGTCAGGCTTGTGTGAAAAGAGGTATATCCTCTAAGCCACTTGGACTTAACTTAGAGTGGTGTTTTATCCTAATCACTGTAATGGTGTCTTCAGCACCAGGTAGATCAATATCTTCTTTTCCTTGCAGGAGTGAGTCAGTTCTGCTATGTAACATACCTGAGCCTATGAAACCAAAACTCAGTGTTCTGCCCATCACTGGACTGACTGAAAGGTCCAAGTGCTTCCAAGGTGAGTGTCAGCACTGCTGAAATGACCAGAGGTGCCCTTCAACAATGAGATAAGCTTTGCACACACTAATACTTTAACTCCCCAGAACGATATGCCTAGGTAATGAATTCTTAATATTGAGTCACATGGTCTTTTTATAATACAAACAAATGTAAATGAAAACAATGTAATGTTTTATACAATCCAAGCTGACAATGTATTATCAGTTGTGAGATGTACACAATGGTAAATTAACTGAGGACAGTCTAATTCAAAGGTAGTGTGCCCGGTGATGGAAATATTTTATTATTTTCCCTTAAACAATTTAGCAATTCAATTTTTAAAGCTCATTATACTACATATATTTAGAAAGTACATTTGTAATTATGACATTAAAAACAGTGATAAGATTATTGTTTATGGATTTGAGGCCAGCCTCGTAAACAGAGTGAGTCCCATGTAGAAAGATCTTATATTAAAGAGAACAAAATAAAGATTCATAAAATAACTAAATAAGTAAATCCATGTATCATGAGCAATAAAAATAAAACAAATGCATATGACAAGAGGCCGTTTCTGAATTCTTCTCATAGATCTAAACGTGAATTTTAACCTCATAGGAAAAGAATGTCAGATGAAGCAGGGGTTCAAGGCAGACACGTACTACCAGGGAACTACTTCAAATGGATATTTAGGTTTTCCTTGAGTATAAATACACTTAATTTGATTCTAATCAAAGCACAATATAAAAGTACTCACCACTTACATATTAGAAATGAATTTTTATGGAGAATCCTGAGGACAGTGTTTACTGTGGACCTTGCTGCAAAACAGACATCTTCCATTTGCCAGGTGTAATTAAAAGTTACCTGAGAAGAGTAGGCTGAGGTTCCTTCCTCTCCAGCAAGTATAAGTTTTCAAATTTTTTTTCCTCATGCTACCACTCTATTTGTTACAAAATTCTTGACTTTGATGTATTAGATCCACATTTAACTACCTACTCTTAGCCTTCTCTTTTTAAAATCCAGGAAGTCTCTGTCTCTCACTTGAGAAATGTAAATATTTGTTTTAACTAAAACTTTGCCTCTTCCCACAGCGATACTTATCTTCTCAAAGTTAACTGCACTGCATTACAAGATAAACCTATTTAATGTCACAAGAAGTTCCAGCTTTGGACCTCACCATGAAGATACAATTCACAATTTTGCTGGGTCATGTTTTACCTTCTGGGGATCACAGAGCTTCACCTCTTGGAAATATTACTGGGAGATGGAAGTGAAGAAACCTTTGGACTGGGCTGTAGGGGTCTGTAGTGATTCCTGGTTAAGGACCAGAAGCCAATGGATTGAATCTGAGGGTGCATTTCTCCTCGTGTGTGTGAAGGAGGGTAATGATTACAGTCTCTTCACTACATGCCCAGTAATTCATCACTATATAGAGAAGCCAGTAGGCCGGGTTGGTGTGCTCCTTGATAGTATGGGTGGATGTGTAAGTTTTCTGGATGTAGCCAAGAATTCCCTCATATACAGTTACCCTCCTGGAACCTTCAGTTACCCTGTCATGCCTTTCTTTTCTGGCCAAACAGGATCATAGGAAGCTCTAATTCAGTTCTTTAGTGGTTTTTAAAAAGTATTTCCTAATGCAATGTTACCTTTTTATTGCTATTAAATATTAAAATACTATTAAACAAAAAAGATGTTTGGCAACATTTCTTTTTCACCTGTGGTTTACAAATTTGATCCAGAATACTACTTGCTTTCAACGTGTTTTTTTCCCCCCCTTTGGATGGTTGCTTGCCTGGTTTGCATACATGTCAGAATTACTAATTAGGGCTAGGGCTTAAGTTCTATGCTAGAGCCCTTTTTTTAATGCTCAGGATCCTCAGCTGGATTCTAGCACCATAAAAACGTTATAGAGCTGTTGGCTTCTCTTTTAATGGTGTCCAGAAGAAGCTCAGATATGTATTGTGTGAACCATATAAACTCTTTGTCCGCAAGTTGTTTTTCTTATGGTGTTTCATCACAGCCATTGTGCACCTAACTAAGACAAGGTGGTACTGTGATGGTACATTTCTGTGAAAGAGCTGACAAAGTTGTTTTTGAGAGGACTGTGGAAGGACTTTGAAATTTGGGGCTAGAAAAGCATTGATTGTGGAGAGTCCAATTACCTGTTCTATAGACTTGGGAGATGAGAATATTGAGAGGATGGAGGCCTGGCTTATGAAGTTTCAGAGGAAAGCAAAACGCTCTCAGGCCTTTTGTCTGAAAAATCTGTGATGTCTGGTTAGCTGGTGCTGAAGAGTCAGCTGTGATGAGGAAGAGAACATCATCACTGAGGTGCGATCTCCTGAGGTGTGTTTCCACAGGTTCATCATAAAGAAGCTCTGGAAGTACCTGAGGTACTTCATGCTGGTATCCCAGCTTGGAAATGCAAGAATCACCTTCGAGGTACTGGTATTGGGACATGAAAGGGTATGGACAGCAGCTCAGGTTTGGCACTGTGAGGAACAAGAAAAGACCTTTGGAGAAAGATCTGTTGAAGGTTTAGACCTTGAGCAAAAATAGGTTCATTTCTGTTTTACTCATACTAGGCAGAAATTGGAAACAACCTTGTAGGCTTAGATTTTTCACCAAGTCTAGTTTACTTAGGTTTCTTAAACACTTTTACCTTCCTTCCAACTCCCCTAACCTTAGGAGATTAGTAAGAAAAAAGGCTGTAAGCTTCTTTTATCTGCTTTCTGCTGATTAAGGTTGATGGGTCTTTAGGGGATTACCAAATCTGGTCCTCAGGATACCAGCAGTTCAGTCCAAAGGCCAACAACAAATAGCAACATGATTCAACATGACAAGTCATCAAAAGCCACAAAACTAAATTGGATTACCTCTAAGATCAAGCATAGAGATCAGTGCAGTGATGTCAATCCAAAATAACCCAAAGCCTCACTGTGTATGGATCTCTATAAGTGTTCTCTCCTCAAAGTCCACCCATGGATGTTCTCAGTTGGCCATAGTCACACCCCTCATAGGACAGAGCTTATGTGCCCAGCTTGCAGCAAAACATCTCATGACAAAACTAAATCTTCAAAGAAAACAGAAACTTCCACTTCACAACCTAGATGTCCCTCACTAGATTTAAAAATATGATACATTTACACAATGAAATATTACTCAGCCATTAAACCAATGCAGTCATCAAATTTGTAGCTACATGAATCAATCTTAAAAAAAAAACATACTGAGTGAGGTAATCCAGACACAGGAAGGCAAATATACTACATTTTCACTTTCATGTGTAAGTTTTTTTATTAATCTGTTAATTTATTAGTGGATAAAAACTGTTTATTAAGAGTGTGTAACCACAGAGGCTATATAGATAGCCAGGAAACAGATATGCAGATCTTCCCAGGAAAGGGAAATAATAGCAGACAGTTATAGAAGAGTACATGACAGGGTTTAAATGGGAGGATCAAATAGTGAGTGGTCAGGAAGACAGGAAGGCTTGTGGTAATATGGGGACAAACAGCTAAATTTAAGGCTATTTGACTCCTAGAATGGAAATCTAATACAGTAAAGGGATCTTTAAGTGTATGCATATGTGGAGGTGATCTAAATAAATGGGGTGTTCAAATAATGACCCAACTAGACATCTCTAGTCACTCACTGAAGCTTCCAGTACTGAGAATAGAATGCTTCTGATTGATTTGTTGGTCAAGAGGGACCCATGGTAACTCTAAAAAAAAACTCATTATGTTGTAGAGATTGTAGGTTTTCTTCTTCATCCTACTTTACCTAAACTGACCCCAGTGGTAAGAGGCCACTACCTGACAGTGAGGATTACCCAGGTGAATTGTCAATAATATAAGGTTGAAGTCAGCACAGCAGGCTGAACTATGGGAACTCACACACCCAGTTGTAGGTGTCATCCTGTGGATCCACCAGACCTGGGTAAAGAGATCAATGCCACAAGAAGAAAAAGACCTAGTCTGCAAAATCCACCCACACCAGCCTCTTTAGAGTCACTGTCAAAAGATGGTAATGGCTGATTCATTGTGGTAATTCCCAATTAAATCTCTTCAATGTCAGGGACTTGGGTTGTACATTTCTATGAAAAGGTTTTCATGTTTTTTCCTGTTTAGTTATTTTTTTTTCTTGAGAAATCAAAGTAAAATTTACTGTTAGATATGGAGAAAAATAGTTGTTCTGGTTAGATGACACTCATTGTAGAATTTTTGTTTGACTATAATGTCTGTTTCCCTCATTATTTAGCATATATTAAGCTCTTAGGATTTATTTTCTTTCTATTTCTCTTTTTAAAAACTTTTTTATTGATTCGTTGTGAGTTTCACATCTTGCACTCATATCTGCCAATTGTGCTTTTAGCCGACCCCTCAAGATAAAACACATACATAAACACAAACAACAATAAGGAGCAGAAAACATCTCATTGTGAAAGCTGTAGTATGTTACAGGGTGTCCAACACTGTATCACTCTATTCATCTTCGCTTGTGTATGTTCATTGCAATAAGTCATTTGTTCAAGATCTTTGACTTTCAGATCCATCAGTATTGGATCCTCATTAGGACTCCTCCCAATTATCCTGTTGCTGCCATGGTATCATGGAAATCCTGCATATTTGGATCAGCAGGCCTCGCTTGTTCACATGTCCCAACCATTTGCAGGTGAGATAGAGTTGGGGTTGGGTCAACTCTAAGCCCTGGATCTGAGCCTGGGTGGTAGCAGAGCTGGTCATCCCACTGTTCTCCCTTATCACCGCCACCCGTGCCACTCTCCAGCACTGCTCTGGATGGGCCTCCCTCTGCTGCCATGGGCAGGTGGCAGTGTCAGCTCCTCCGATCTCATTCTCTAACCCTGGGCTCTTCATCTAACCCATGTGCCCAGAGCTAGCTCCACTGTGCTGACCATGGGGCCTACTCTCTCAAGTGCTGCAGGCGGTGAGAGGCAGGAACAGCTCTCTTCCTCGCTTGCTCTCTCACCCTGGGGCTGGCTTACCAGTGCCCTCCCCATCAAGGCCAGCCCTACTGGGTTGCCCAGGAGAGGAGCAGGGTTCACACTCCCAAGCAATACAGCCAGTGAGGGATCAGGATTAGCTCTCCCTGTTGGAGCATGTTTTTGTGCACTGTTTATTCAAGTCCCCATTTCTGTATACAGAGATCTGATTGCAGTTTAGACTTTGGCATTGCAACTTTTAATGAAGCATCGCCTGCCTCAATGTTGTATAAACAATTGTTCTCTATCACCTTCTGATTGGTTCAAAAAGAGCTGAACTGCCAATAGCTGGGCAGGAGAGGATACGGTAGGACTTTTAATCCCAGTGATGGGTTTCAGGAAGAATAAGGCCAAGGCCACTGTTAAACAGTGCACATGTGTGGCTGGGCTTCCACATGGAGCTGATCTGAGACCTGCCCCGACATGCCTGAAGACTCATGTGGCCACATCGTGTAAGGAGACATGAGCCAAAGAGGAAGAGCCACAGCAATAGCCTGCAGTCCAGAAACCAATGGAGCACTAGGTAGAGGGTATAAAGGGGCATCCTCTTCCTGAAGTAAATGAGTCTGCTTTTGCCACTTGTTTGACTCCTGGAGTCTGTTTCTTTGTCTTTGACTCTGTGCCAGCTCACCCCTACCCCTAGCCTGGATACAAGCAATATCTGGCACCCAACGCTGTCTCTTTACCTGTATGGGCATGGGCATTGAGTACGCTGGGGTCAGGGTCTGTTTCTTCATCACCACGTTTTTTCTTTTTGTTTTTGTTTGGGCGGGGGATATCTTATTGTTGCCTTTTTCTGTCCGTGCTGCATTGAACAGTGGTAAGTCATTACTACTGATCATCCTTCTCCTGGACACTTTCTCATCGGCAGCACTGGCACGTGCCCCCTTAGGCATCCTTTTGTGAGTTGGCCCCTTCTTGTTCTATGTTCTTTGCCTTGGAGAGCCCTGGGCAAGAGATCTCTCTTTCTCCCATTTGTTTGTCTGGCATGGGCTACTCACCGACTTTTAGATAACCACACCACTGATCAACCCCAACTCTAGAAGGTACTACCTACCT
Organism: Pachyuromys duprasi; assembly: GCA_028658305.1. Classification (NCBI taxonomy): domain Eukaryota; kingdom Metazoa; phylum Chordata; class Mammalia; order Rodentia; family Muridae; genus Pachyuromys; species Pachyuromys duprasi. Next base: position 29,725,090 of record CM053749.1, read on the forward strand.
AAGGCCGGTCTCCATCATGGTACCTAACCCTGTACCTTTGGTTTGGCTGTCAGATGCTGATGTCTGGGGGGGATCAGTGGCCTATTGTTCAGCCTAAGATCACTGCCCTTAAGGAACTGGTTACAGAACAATTTGATTTGGGTCATTTAGAGCCTCAGACAAGCACCATAATACCCCGATTTTTGCTAATAAATGAAATCTGAAGAATACAGACTGTTACAAGACAATCTATGGATCAGGCAACACTAGAAAATGAGGAAGAAAATACCAAAGAGGAGCAATGCATGTCACCTACTCCCAATTTGTTCTATTTGTGTATTGTTCCGCTACCCACAGTTCTTTTACCTGTAAGTTCAGACTCCCTTGCCTATCTGGTTTTATTTTCCTCCAGCACAAGTCTGGTATTGTCTTTTCTGGACCTAATCACAATGACAGAAAGACTCAGAGGCACGTGGTCCATGAACAAAAGTCATTGTTTTACCACCAAGGTTTCCTCCATTAGTCTCTGTGTATGGTTATAAAACATGACCACAGGGAACTTTCATGGCAACAGCACCAATGGTACCATGCTGGGTATGGAATTTCTTGCCCCCCTCACTGATTATAAATATCCCAAATGCCCTCCAGCAACATCACAACCACCCTCTTACCCTGATGTCCCACGATGACCAGGCTACCTTCTTCTGTATGGTTCCCCATCCCCTGGGAACATTGCCAAACTTCTTTAAACTCCAAATCATTTATCGATTATCCAGTACAGCCTAATCATCTCACAGTTGGCATGTGAAGATCCACTTCAAATAATGTCTCCAACATTAGTCCACATGTTAGCAGAGAGCCCATAAGGTCCCAGTATGACTCCATCATGGGCAATGGGACTTGTGTGGCCCCTCCAATTGTCTTGAGTTAAGCTCTTCAACACTCCTAAGGGGTGGTCGCTTCTTTAATAGGTCCTTGTTCCATAAAATTTAGAGTAATCAATGGATGGACAAAGTCTTATAATTGTGATTCAAACTCATCAAATCAGCTGGAAGGCCACCCCTCTCTGTGTCCAGCCCCCCTTCTTCTCTGTGGTAACCAGTGCATCCAATGCCATGAATACCCTCAGTTGCTCTCAGGAGACATCATGCTTTCTCATAGCCTGTTGGTTTGGATACTTGGGAACAGCCATCTTAATGAGAGAACTGGCAGCCCTCTGGGTCACTATTGTCAATGTTACCCATTTCCATGCAGCTACATTGATGACTCAGACCCACCTATAGCCCCAATATCAAATAAAAAGAGATTTTGACGTTGCAGCCGCTATTGTTGCTGCTATTGTAGCAAGCATTGCTGGGGCAGCTATGGCAGTCTTTGCGGTGACAGAGATGGCCACAAGAGTGGAGACCATCAATGAGGTAATTGTTAGGACCAACGAAACGATGATGCACATAGATTTTATATGTAAGAGGTTTATTAGATTGAGATGAAGAGAGAGAGGGAAAGAGTGAGACATGATAGGGGGAGGGGAAGGGGCACTGGGACAGAAAAATGGGAGAGAGCAGGAGAGTGAAAGAGTAAGAGGGCAAGAGAGGAAGACAAAGTGGCGGGTTGATCCTTTTATGTAGCAACTGAACCAGGCCTACGAGGTGGGCTACCTGGAGGGCTACACATGATGACATCATAGGTTGCTAGGCAACCCAGAAGTAAGCTGCCTAAATACTAACATTCCTCTCTTTTCTCTACTATTAAAAGAAGAACCCTGATTTCAGTGGGAATAGTGATTCCTCAAGACCCAGCTATACCACTCTTAGGCATATATCCAAAAGATGTTCAAGTACAAAACAAGGACATTTGCTCAACCATGTTCGTGGCTGCTTTATTTGTAATAGCCAGAACCTGGAAACAACCCAGA
>CM053749.1:29743968-29811822 GCA_028658305.1 Pachyuromys duprasi
CATTTCCTCAGCAATAGCACACTTTGCTGACATGGTTATGAGTCTGGAGCCACAATAATCTGGAAATATTAATTAGCTCAGATATATACACATATTTTTCCTCATTTTTAAAGCAAGATGCAATAGTTTGGATTTTAAGTGTCTTCCAAAACCACATGCGTTAGAGGCTTAGAGGCTTGGTACCCCCGTTGGCAATACTGGAAAGTGGTTGTACTTTTCCATTACTGTTACAAAGTACCTGTGGAAAGCAACTTAAAGAAGCATTTATTTTGGCTCATGTTTCAAGGGTACAATCCACCATTTAAGAGAATGATGGCAAAAAAAAAAAAAAAAAGGCTCAAATTGTGGCAGCCCCTGTGAAGCAACTGGTCACACCTTCCCACAGCCAGGAGTGAATGCTGGTGTGTCTGTGCACCATGTGCAGTGCCTGCAGAAGACAGAAGAGGATGTCAGATCCCCTGGGTCTGTAGTCCTTTTTCAGTTTTTATTCTGTCTGGGACTGCCCCTCCCATACCCCCCACAACCTCCCCACACCTCCCAATGAGATGATGCCAACCACCTTCAGGGTGATCTTCTCTCCTTGGTTCAACTTCTCTGGAAACATCCTCACAACTACACCAAAAGGCATGGCTCCTGGGTCATTCTGTCAAGTTGACAATGAACATTAACTAGCACCATGGTAAAAGTTTTATGAAGCAGCTGACCACATATTTAGGTCAGCCAAGGTACACCCTCAAAGGAGACTCTGAGGCTCTGCTTTCTTTCTCTTCTCTTTCATTTCCTGGCCATGGGGTGAGTGGTTTTGCCCTGTTATGTTCTTCCAATATAACATCTATCTTTGCCATAGGTCCAAACAATGAAACAACCAGTTATGGGCTGCAGCTTCCAAACCAAGAACCAAAATAAGCCTTTTCTCTTTACAAAAGTTGATTAAGACAATGATTCTCAACCTTCCTAATGCTGTGACCCTTTAATACAGTTCTTCATTATTTATTTTTCCTTTTTCAAGACAGGGTTTCTTGACTGTCCTGGACTCACTTTGTAAGCTGGGCTGGCCTCCACTCACAATAATCCTTCTGCCTCTGCCTCCCTGAATGCTGGAATTAAAGGCATGCAACCACCACACCCGGTTTACAGTTCCTCGAGTTGTGGTGACCCTCCAACCGTAAAAGTATTTTCATTGCTGCTTCATAATTTTGCTACTGCTATGAGTTGTAATATATTTTTGGAGACAGAGGTTTACCAAAGGCGTCTTGACCCACAGATTGAGGACTGCTGATCTAAAGTCTCTTGTTACTGTGGTGAAAATTAATACATAAGGTTAAAAATACATACTAAAATCGCTTTGAACATTACCTTGATCTGATGACCTTAAGAACCTAATACTGAGCCAGGCTCAGTAACTCACACCTGTAATCCCAGCACTTGAGAGGCAGAGGCAAGCAGATTGCTCTAAGTTTGAAGCCAGCCTGGTCTACAAAGCAAGTCCAGAATAGCCAGAGCTACACAGTCTCAAAAAACAAAACAAAACAAACAAACAAAAACCCTAATACTAAGGCTGTGGAGATAGGGACTCAAGTTTGATCCCCAGAACCAAAATGAAGATAGTTTTGGCCCATGCTTACAATTTCAGCACCAGGAAGTAGGAACAGATGGATCCCTGACACTCCTGTCTCAGCTAGGCTAGCCTAATTTGTGAGCTCCGGATCAATAAGAGACTCTGTGTCAAAGGAAATGGTGTTCATCAGGGTAGCACCAAAAGCTGTCCTTCTGCCTGCTCAAGCATGTGCATACCTGAGCACATATATTTAAAAAAAAAATTAGTACCATGGGCTGGAAATGTAGCCCAGAGGCACAGTACTTAACCTGAAGCTAGCACCAGATGTTCTAACAAGTCCTTACCATATGCGATTCTGTTCCTTATGGCAACATTACAGTGATGTCTCTCACAATCTCTTATCCACATGATTGCACTATTTTTTTTTATCTATTCATTCATTACCATTACTATTGCACGTGTGCATGACGTCTGTGTGGGCATGCGTGGCGCAGTGCACGTATGGGACCAGAGCACAGCTTTGCGGAGTTTGTTTTCACCTTCCATCTCTACATGGGTTTTGGGGATTGAACTGACAGCGCCAGGCTTTCGTGGCAAACAGCCTTACTCACTAAGCCATCTTGCCAGCCCTGTTTGCACTAATTCTTAAATTCTGTCCAAAGTTGAATGGAAACTTCCTACTAAACGATTCCTTTGGGAAAGCCAAAGGCTTTGGGTTTTTCTCTTTACATTTATTTTTAATTCTGATTTATGTATATGCAACGTGTGCACTCTTGCCCTCAAAGGCCACAAGAGGATATTTGATCCAGTGGAGCTAAAATTCTGACATGGGTGCTGGGGATGAAGCTGTCAACCAATGTGCCATTTCTCCAGCCTGGCTTTAGTTTCTTATATCAGGCTCGACGCACACCGCATACACCAGAACTCAGTGAACTTATTGAAATAATTATCACAACAGAGATCTTAAAGTTTACTGCAGGAAATGAGCTTCTCAGCATAATCAGCTCTTCAAGGACACTTAATTTCTTTCTTTTTAAGATTTATTTTATATATATTATATTATAATATATATGATACACTTAATTTCTTTCTTTTTAAGATTTATTATATATATTTATTATATATTATACGCTATATATTTTATAGATTTATTATATATATATATATATATATATATATATATATATACTTCCCTCTACTTCCCCAGTGCTGGGATTAAAGGCATGTGCTACCACCACACCACTCAGCCTGTTTTTAATTTTTTGTTTGGTTTTGATTTTGGTTTTTTGAGACAGAGTTTTTCTATATAGCTCTAGCTGTCCTGAAACTCAAGTCTGTAGACCAAGGCTGGCCTTGAGCTCATAGAGATCTGCCTGCCTCTGCCTCCCTGAGTGCTGGAATTAAAGGCATTTGCCACCATCACTGGGCTTGGCTGTTTTAAAATTCAATTTATTATTATTACTATTGTATGCTGTTGTCAATAGTGGAAAAATTGGAAACTGATACATCCAACTAAACCCTGACTATCATGCTGGCTATAAAAATGTTCTCTCTATATACTGATATGGAAAGATGTTTAGTATATTCCTGTAAAGGAAACATTAGCTGCATTGGAGTATAAATGTATTTCACAAATAGCTGGGCACGATGGTGCACGCCTGTAATCCCAGCAGAGGCAAGTGGATCTCTGTAAGTTTGAAGTCAGCCTGGTCTACAAAGAGAGTGCAGGACAGCCAAGGCCACACAGAGAAACCCTGTCTCAAAACACACACACACACCCAAAAAAATCTAAATTGCACACATGTCAATTTCATATATTTGTGTATGCATTGAAATTTCAAAAATTGCTAACAGTAGTTACTCCTTACTGGGGAGATGATCCCTGGACATGTGAGGACATTTACATGTTTATGGCCTTATTTACTGAAGGCATTTTAAAAAATAGTGAGGAATATGTAAATTTACATTGTACCTCATCAATTTTATAAAAGGAGAAATATAAAGCTAGTAATTATTTTGCCACCTGGGAGAAATTTCACCTTTTATCTTTTGCTGGAATTCGATCATTCGAGTTTTCTGAAAGCCATCACACATATTCATTCATTCACTCATCTAAGGGTGACACCTACTCCATCATAGACTCTACTCTAACCCAAGTAAGGAGCACTGCACAAAACCAAAGGTGCTCTTCTCACACTTTAAAAGAAACTGACAACAAACCCACACATAATGCTACGAAATAAAAGGCCTGAACTTCCAAATGCTGAAATATTCAAATGCAGTATGTGCAGCCATAGTGATTCATACACGCTAATTACTTTGAATTTAACGTTTGACGTTTGAAGCAGTCTCTATTTTTTTTTTTTTACATTTACAATTTAGTAGGAAGAAACTTAAAAATAGCAAAGGGTAAGCTGCGTGCCACCCTAGGCCAACTGGTGGCTTTGGACCTGCTTCCTCCTCTGTGACTGTCACAGCATTAACTGTCACCAGTGCCCGGTAACGGAGGTGAGGCTGGACCCCGCAGGCGTTGGGTGGAGTGCACGCCAACAGCGTGGCCGTGCTGCGGTCCCCGCCAGGGCGCACGAAGGATCAACGCAGTGCTTGATTTACGGTTTTTCACCCGCGTGGTTCTGTCCATCAAGGTCCCTTCAGCTGCGCCGCCCGGTACCAAGCGCAGCGCCAGCCACCGGGCCAGGCAGGCTCCGGCCGCCAGCCGCGCGCAAAGGCCGCCGGCGAAGGCCACTCCCAGCCGCCGACCGTCCCAGCCGACTTGGCTCGGAGCAAGCGGTGACCTCGCCTCCAACTGCGGCTATTCGTTTGAATTCTGGCGCCACTCCCACGCCACGTAGAGCTGAGCGGCCCGCCAGACTCGGAGGAGACGGGTGGCAACGTGCCGGCGGGAGCGCGCGCAGAAAAGGGACGGGCACGCGGCAGGCGGGCACGCGCACCACGCCCCGGAAAGGCCGGGGAAGAAAAGAGCCACGGCGCGCGCTCTCACGCGTTGATTCTGGCAGAGGCCACGCCCCCGCGGGCCCTCGCGTCCAATCGGAACAAGAGGGAGGGGCAGCCTCGGTCTGGTTCCGCGGAGGCTATAAAGGGGGCTGCGGGCCGCGCGGTTCGTTCTTTTACGTCGGGATCTTGGAGTGGTGTGTGGGTGCGCGCGCCCTGGTAGGTGAGTGGCGCGCGGGAATGGGGGTGGAAAATGAAGGGGCGGAAAACGATGGCGCAGAGTGAGTTCGGAGGCGTGCGTTCTGGGGAAGCTGCGCTCAAGCCACGAAGGCATTCCGGGAATGTAGCATAGGCCCGGGGAGACTGGAACTGCGCGGCCTGACTGAAGGCCGCAGGGGATCTGGCACCCCAAGTCCCGGCTTGGGAGGGTTCTCACACATCAGGGTTTGCCCAAGACGGCTCAGGAGGCATCCGGTTACACACCGATCTTTTCACAGGGACAATGGCGCCATCCTCTGTGTCGGCAAGCAGTTGGAAAGAGACGCCGAGGTAAGGGCCACGCAGCATAGTTTATTAGTTGCAGTAGACGTGGCAACATGATGTGCTTAAAATATTTCTTTTCATTAGAGGAAGAAGAGCGAGCCCAACCACCATCGAAAATACATAGCAGAAAGTAACTTGCTTACAACCTGAGTTTTAAAAGGTGTGTATGAAGCCTAGATTTACATTTTTTTCAGCATAGGGAACATTTCGTTTTCACTGTAAAATAAAAATATTGATTCTGTAACAATGCTGACTAGCCATTTAATACCTACAGCTTCACCTTTCAAATTTACAATTATAAATGTATAGTGGACAAATGGATTAGACATGACTGCTCTCAGCAATTAGATCCTTCTGATAATAAGACCAATATATAAAAGTCAAGGTTTTAAATACACTTATGTTCATACTGTGTACGTTTCTGTCAGCAGAGAATGCCAACCCATTGAAATGCCAGCAGCCTGGAAAGCTCATAGAGCAGAAACGCATGTGAGTGGAGTTTGCTTTGTTTTCTGCTGAACATAGTATCTTTGGTCTGATCTATGATGATCCTATCCCGAACCTGAATTCCTGTTGAAAAACCATAATTACGGATCTGGCTTCTGAGATAGACCCTTACAAAGGCACTGTTATATTTTGCTTTTGTGTTGGTAGTGTTGTAATTTCTGTGTTTATTTTTCTAGGGTCAATGAGGCTTTTCTGGCACGTGAGAACCAGATGTGTTAAACATCCAGAAAAGACAAGAAGAGAATGCAGAGTTGGATGTTAGGGTGTTTTGAGATGGTGTCTACCTATGCCCAGCTGTCCTTGACCCCTCTATCTGAATCCCATGTGTCAACAAGACTGGCCAGGACACTAGTTTTTTTTACTATCTTGTTAGATTTAACATAGGGAATGCAAGCTATGTGAAAAGTGGCAGGGATTGAGAGTACGATTATGACAGTCTTACATGAGACAGTTCTCAAATGCCTAATCTTTCCGTTCTGTTAAAAACGGGTGAGGTGGTGTATAGCTATGTACTGACTAAACAAAATGAGTATTTACACCCGTGTGATTGTAAAATTGGTTATGCACTTTTCCTTATCCCACAGTGGTTACTGTGAATGCTGTAATAAACATAGTTGAAAATATTTCTCCAATTCTTTGTGTCAGCAGTGGTTTCAACAGACTAACCAGACTGCCCTGGTACATCTTTTTTTCTACCGGCATTGAAATTTGGGATTTAAAGGTTGTCAGTCTTCCAGCTAGCACAACTGTACATATTGGTGTCCTATGAGGTTGTGATTGTATTATCTGGCCCTGCTATTTTTGGAGACTGGGTTTCCCTTTCCCTGGCTCTACAACATAAGGTTGGGCTCAGATCCACCTGTCTGCTTACAGTGCCAAAAGGAAAGATGGGTTGCCATTCCCAGCTTGCTAAGTTACTGGTACACATTTTTTGTCTCATGAATTGCCTGTCACTGCCCTTTGCAGTATGGAGTCTTCTAGTGTGATTTTGGTACAATTGCAGTTTGTTCGTGCTTTGAGGGGTGTAGTCCAAATTTTAAATTCAAGGTCTTAGGCCAGTGTAATTCACCCGCATAAAGTGCAGGATTAAAAGCATACATGGGTCTAGAGTTTGGGTTTTTGGTTTTTTTCTTTTTTCAGGACAGTTTGTGTACCCTTGGCTGTCCTAAATGCACTCTTGACCAGGCTGGCCACTGAAATAGAACTCTAACCTGCCTTTGCTTCCCTAGTTTTACGATTACTGGTGTGTGCCACCATACCCAGCTATTTGAGTTTTTATAACTAAATTACTCTATCTAGTTTTGATTTTCCCTGTAGTTTTGACTTAGTTCTTCAAGGAATCTTGAAAGATGACTTGGCTGTGAATATGCACTTCCTTTTTAACATTGGGCCATGAACCTTGTGTTAGTACCATGTAGTTGACAATGTCCAGTCTGGTGTTTGAAAGGTCAGATATGGTCTCTGCTTTTAGCTGTTGACAGGTCTTTTGTTCCATGTACATTTCCCCAGTTCTTTTGGTTGTTAGGTTTTCATTTGATATTCTGCCTTTTATTGCCTTAGTTTTGGTGGCTTTTTAAATATTTTTTGAGAGGATCTGTGCTCCTAGCTGACCTTTGACTCAGATCCATCCTTTACTGTGTCCCTGCATGGGCACAGTGCCTGGCTATTTGTTTTGGTGCTGGGAATTTAGTATCTGTTAGAGACTTCCCTCTAGTACTGCTTTGCGGTACCACATAGGTTATTGTGTCTCATTTATTTGAAGAAATAGTTTAAATGTCCCTGTTTCATCTTTAATAGTAGATAGCTATGAAATGTGAAGGAGACTTAATTTCCTAATTCTTTTATCTAATTCTGTTGTGTGTCGGCTTCATTGTCTTTTGAGGTCTCAGAATAATTCAATGTTTCATTTATTGGTAGATCTCAAAGACCCAGAGCAGGGTCAGATATATTGCACAGTAAATTATTTCAAAGTTAACTTGGTGTGGTGGCACATGAGTTTTAATCCCAGCAGAGGCTGGTGGATGGATCTCTTCCAAGGGCAGTTTACAAAGCCCCTTACAAGCCAGGGCTACACAAAGGGAAACCCCCAACCCCACCCCACGCCTACCAGAGTGGGAGGACTAAAGAGGAAATTTAAAGCACTTTTTGACCTTTTATCCAAACTGGCAAACTGAAAGTAAGGCAGTGTTGTGAAATGGTTTGTTTTCAAGCCCTCTGACCTCTTTCTGCAGTCCTTACTGTTTCCTGGCCTTCTAGTGGGTTTTGTTTTTTTGCTGTGAGGTCTTTGCAAATCAGGCAGGCCTCCTACCTCCCTGAGTGCTGGGGTTACAGTGCACTTTCTAATGGGTCTTTGAATGCATTGTATTTAGTTAGTTGATATCCAAGTTATTGTGAATGTATTAGTCCACCAAGGAGCCCAGAGATTTCTTTTATTGTCACTAGAGGTACAGGATGCCAAGAAAAGTTTAAAAATGAGCTAGAAGGATGGCTCAGGTTAAAAGCACACTGCCTGTGCTTCCATAGGTCCTGAGTTCAATTGCTAACAACCACATGATGGCTAGCAACTACTATATATAATAAATCTTTAAAAAAAAAAAAACTTACAGAAATACAAGACACAAGTGAAAAGTTATATATACAGTTTTGCCTACAGGCCAGAAGAGGGCACCAAATCTCATACATGATTATGAGCCACCATGTGGATCCTCAGAATTGAACTCAGGACCTCTGGGAGAGCAGACAGTGCTGCTCTTAACCTCTGAGCCGTCTCTTCAGCCCAACCCAAGCCCACACACATTTTTTGCTAATAAGTTTGAAAAAAGGTCCTCACTCAGACCAAGCTGTACTTGAATTTATGCAATCCTGGAAATTACAGACCTGTGCCACCATGCCCAGCAAGAAAATTATTTGTGCCAAAGGATTAAACATTGAGTCAACCAGTTCAAGTATACAAAGAATACAGTTAGACCTGAGGAACACAGAAAGTATAGTATAGTTTAGAATCTTGTGATAAGTTGGGGAAACCTTGGTATGAGTGGGGTGAAAAGTAGAATATAAGATAAGGCTAAATGCTAAGTACATTTTAGAGTGGTTTGAGTTTTAGGTATTTATAAATTTTGATATTTTTCAGTAAGATCAAAGTTAATGTTTCATTCATAGAGGAATTTTGTGTCTATGGAATGGGGTTTGGGTGGTATGTGCACATGTATGCAATTGCCCTTTTACAAGAGGGTTCCAGACTCCCTCTGCTGGGACTGTTATGAGCCTGTTTATGTGGGACCTGGGAACTGAACTTGGGTCCTCTGAAAGAGCAGTGAGGACTTTAACCATTGAATCGTCCTGATTATTGACCGAAGGATTTATACCTAAACAAGTCTAAAAGGGCATCATTTTAGTGGAACTAAATTTGAAAATGCAATCTTTTTATAGTTAAAATTAGTGTCGATTAAACTTACTAAGTGAAACCTTTTTAATACACACTGGATGACGTTTTTCATAAGAATGAAAGACTAGCCTTCTAACTTAAAAATGCTGACTGGTTAATTCTTTTCGTTAATAAAAGGCTAATTAATACTGGGGACTGGAGAGATGGTTCCAGGTTAAGAGACTTCCAAAGGTCCACAGCAACTACCTGGTGGCTCATAACCATCTGTAATAAGATTTGGTACCCTCTTCTGGTGCTCAGGTACACGTGCAGGCAGAGTGCTATATAAATAAGAATAAGCAAATAAATCTTTAAAAAATAAAAGGTTAATAGAGTTATCTTTGGGGACTTTGAGTTCTTACCTTGTTAAGGAATTTACGTAAGGGCTTACTAGAGACACAAGTGTAAAACAAACCAGTGGGGGCTGGAGAGATGGCTCAGAGGTTAAAAACATTTCTTCCAAAGGTCCTGAGTTCAATTCCCAGCAACCACATGGTGGCTCGTAACCATCTGTAGTAAGAGATTGTGTGCAGGAAGAATATTGTATTAAAGAAAGCCCAGTGGTGGCAGCCAGTGCATGTCTTTAATCCCAGCACTCTGAAGAGAAGGAGGGCAGGCAGAGGTCAAGTTCTGAGCTCTCAAGATCTCAGAGTTCAAGGCCAGCCTAGTCTACAGAGTGAGTTCCAGGACAGTCAGGGCTACACAGAGAAACCCTATCTCAAAAACAGACAAATACCTTAATGGGATCTCACTACCATAACATAAAATAATTACTTCAAACTGGTTTCCTAAGTTGAGAGCAGAATTTATGTATCTGGCTTCAGTAACTAGCCGACTGCAATTCATTTCCCCCTGCCTTGTATCAGGCTTCCAGATAATCTTAAAATATAGTAGGTACAAATCTACCATTTGGTGCTTTCTAAAATTAGTTCTATTGCCAGAAACCTAATCTGCAGAGCACTTGGTTTCTCAGTGAAGTGTCCTCTGAACCAACTAGCAAGCACTAAAAGCTTGCTGCTTGTATATACATGAGCTTCTGACTTCGTAGCTTTTTCTCCCAGTTTCCCAGTGGGAATTAAGAAACAGCCTTTACCTGATTTGTGTTTCTTTTGTTTTGAGACTGTCTCACTGTGCAACCTAAACTAGCCTCAAATCATGGCAAGCCTGATTCAAGTTTCTAAGTACTGGGATTTTATAAGCATAAGATTTATTTTTTTGTTTTCAAGACAGGGTTTCTCTGTGTAGCCTTGGCTGTCCTAGACTGGCTTTGTAGATGAGGCTGTCTGAAAACTCACAGAGATCCGCCTGCCTCTGCCTCCCCAAGTGCTAGGGTTACAGGCATGTGCCATCCTTTCTGCTAGTTTCTTGTTCCTTGCAGTTAGATTTTCCTTCCCAAAGTTTGGATCTAATGTAAACAATCTTCCCGTGTAGTATGTAAAACTGACAGTGTTGCCAACGCTTTTGGTCTTAGCTACTCTACTGGCCCTATCCCCTGGGTGTATACAGAAGATCAGATAAGTCCTCATTTATCCATTTATTTTGAATTTTAGAAAGTTATGGGTCATCTAGAGGCAGAGGGAAAGGATAACTTTTCTTTATGAGAACCAGAATGCTTGTCCTCATTCTCAGGAATTTCTTGTCTCCATCACTACTCCACTGCTCAGGTCTCAGAATGCCAGGGAGTTGAGTCTGACCTAGCTATACAAGGAAATAAGAATTTAATCTAATTGAATCTTAAATGGTTCCCGAGTTGCTCAGTCCTTATCTGATGGTGCTGTTGGAAACTGAAATTTTTAGGAGGTAGAGGCTTAGTTAGAGGGAGTGGATGACTAGAGGTATGTCCTTAAAGGAACAACTGAGGCCCTGGGCCTTACCACTCCTTTACCTATCTGATTACCATGAATTAGATAGCTTTGCTTCCCACTATGATATTCTTCAGGGTTAGCAGTGACCTCAAATGACTGTGGACTGAAACCTCTGACACTAGTTGGTTTCTGTCAACTTGACACCACATCTAGGAAGAATATATATATATATTGGTTTTTTGAGACAGGGTCTCACTATGTAGCTCTGGTTGTCTTGGAACTTTCTTGTAGGCCAGGCTGGCCTTGAACCAAAGATTTCCCTGCCTCTGCCTCCAGAGTGCTGGGATTAAAGATGTGTGTAGTCCTAGCACTGGGGAGGCAGAGGCAGACAGATCTCTGTGAGTTCGAAACTAACCTGGTCTACAAAGTGAGTCTAGGCCAGCCAAGACTACACAGAGAAACCTTGCCTCAAAATAAATAAATAAATAAATAAATAAATAAGTGTGTATACCATACCCAGCTTGGAAGAGGGACTCTTAATTGAGAAAATGCCTCTCTGGGCTCAGCTGGGTAGTGGTGGCAGACAGATCTCTGTGAGTTGAGGGCAGGCAGGGCTACACAGAGAGACCCTGATTTGCGAAAAACAACAAAAAAAGCCAATAGGCAGCATTCCTCCATAGTTTCTGCTTCAGCTCGTGCTTCAAGTTCTGCCCTGACTTCACTCAGTGATAGAGTGGCCTCAGAGTTTTAAGCTGAAATAAACCCTTTTCTTCTCAAGTTGCTTTGGTCATGGTGTTTTATCACAGCAACAGAAACTCTGAGACAGAAGCCATTAGCTAAAATAAATTCCCTAAAAGGTAATTATTTGCAAATCATAGCTGGGCTGGGCGTAGTGGCACACACCTTTAATCTCAGCACTCAGGAAGGCAGGGGCAACCAGATCTCTGAATTAGCCCAGTATAGTCAAGGTTATATAGAGAAACTCTGTCAGGGGATGGGGTTGGTTGGGTGGGTGGGTGAGAGGACGAAAGAAAATCTTAACATTAAGATTATGTATTCAGTGTCTGATAAGATGACTTAATGGGTAAATGCCACCTAATCTGGTGACCTCTAACCTCTGCATTCGAAGCATGGCATTCCTCCATATGCACACACAAATAAATATAAAACAAGGGCTATATGTTTGGGGACTATCTCTAATCACTAAAGGATTCTCCCTGAACCTGTAGACTACATAAAGAGTATAAGGATATAGAGTTTTGCCTCATGGTATAAGGATGGTTCAATATATGAGACAAAATTCAAACTAGATAACATCAACAGAACAAAGAGAAAACGCCATGATTATCTCAATAGGTACAAAAAGATACAGGATAAACACCATCACTTCATGAAAAACTTATAAAAAATTAAGATTATGAGAAACTACCCAGCCTGGTGTGGTGGTACAGGTCTTTAATCCCAGCACTCGGTAGACAGAGTCAGTCAGGTTTGTAGAATGAATTTATAGAGTACAAGACAGCCAAGGGTCTTTTACTGTTGGACTCCCGAGGTGGGGAGACCCTCCGTTCCTCGGGATAGACACCAGACCCCAATAACTCACAAAACAGAACTTGATGCAAACAGCAAGAGGTGTTTACTAGTAGCCGGCATGCTGGGGCTCTACACACAGCTCCCACGCAAGGGGATGGAACAGAGCCCTGAGCTGCAGAATCACAGAGTTTATAAAGGCAAAAACTGCAAAACAGGAGGGGGTCTAGGGGTAAGGGATTTTTCTAATGGGGCAGTCAGTGATTGGCTGTACCCAGGTGTGGTGACTAGGGACTGTTTGCACTTCCCAGTCCAGGAACAAAGAAGGGCCAAGTTAAAATTTTCTATCCTTACATTACAAAGAGAAACCCTCTCAAAAGACAAACAAACAAAAAAAGAAAAAACTACCCAACACAAGAAACACCGAAGCTACCCGAGTTGACTGTCTCATACCCAAGAATAAAGAAAAGCAGGAGAAGGAGTCAGCTGAGTGCGGGTAGATTTATTAGGGAAAATTGAGAAAGAACTCCCAAGAGAGGGAAGGGTCTCCAAGTGAGGAATACTGGAAACTAATCAATTTGTACCATTAGCATGTGCTAGAAGAAAAAAAAAATTAGGCAGTTCTCAAAAGAAAATATACAGACTGCCTGCAAGCATATGTCACTAAAAAAAAAACAAACAAAAAAAAAACTTTACATCACTAGGTAAGGTAATTACTAATTAACATGTAAATGGATGCAAAACAGATCAGATTGGTTGTTGTCAAAAAGACAAAAGCATAGAGGCTAGCAATAACGAGATAGGAGAACTTTCAGATGCTGCTGATCAGAAGGTATGCTGGTACAGTCATTGTGTAAATAGGAGGGTTCTTCAGCAACCTAGAATAGAATTTCTATGGGATCTAGCAATCCCAGTAACAAATGAAAGAAACATTTGTACTGGTGATGTGTTTATTGCAGGATTCACAATAGGTATGATGGAATCGTGTTTATCCTTTGATGAATGGTTAAAGAAAATATGGACAGCATACACAACAGATTACATCACTGTAAAACTGTCAAAATGTGCATACCTATAATCCTAGCCCTTAGCAGGTAGAGGTAAGAAGATTGGAAGTTGAAGGTTATCCTTAGCTTCATACTGACGTTAAGGCTAGACTGAGCTAAATGATATCCTGTCTCAAAAAATATAAAAATAAAAATAAAAAACAAAGTTTGAAGTTTTTCTATTTGGTAGAACACAATAGCATTGGATTGGTATATTAAGTGAAATGAGCCAGAGAGTCTCTGGCAAGTACTGTCCTGTTGTTTAGCTAGCCACTTATTTATTTTTTTTTTTCACTTTGTGATAATGAACTAACCCAGCACTTAGTACATGGTAGGCATATGCTCCAACTCTGAGTTAAATGTCAAGTTCCTATGTCTCATTTACAGGGAGACTTATTCTTAAGGGTATAGTAATAGCTACTGATGCATGGGGGCCCAGTAAAGAAACTGCCAAAATGACCTCTCCATAGGAGAAAAGATTTTGTTGTAGATAAGAGAGAAGAAATATCCAGAGCAGAGAGAAAAAGGCTGGACAAGGCCAGGGCTAGGGAATCAAGAGAGTGGGAGAGAATAGGGATATAGCAAGGGGGTGGGGTGTGCTTATATAGAGGACAAACAGGTATCAGGGAAGAGAGAAGCCTGGACAGGTGAAGGGCCAGGATGTTAGTGTTGGGGCTTCAAAATGTGTAACAGGTACTTGTGGATAGGGGACTATAGGATTTGATATGCTGCTGTAGGTACATGTCAGAAATGCCACAGTCCCTTCTGCCAGGGCTAAGAGAAATTACTCCTTTTTAGTGACCTTTTTCAAAAGCTCTTAGGAATGCCAGCTTTTATCTAACTACCAGAAACCCCTCTATAGTCCCACTTGAGCTCATTTCTAGATACACAGACTGCCTGAGACCTAACAGCTACAAAAGCCAAAAAGGGATACCAAAAGGGAGAAACAAAAAGGATGGTTAAGTGGTGTGGTGAATAGGAGTGGGCGTCTAATGGTCTGTAGAGCATAATGGAACCAACCATAATTGACAACAATTAACTGTTTCAAGATACTAGTAGATTTTGAATGTTCTCAGCACAAAGAAATGATGACTTTCTGAGTGATAAACACCATGATCAAAAAACAGCTGGGGAGGAGAGGGTTTATTTCACCTTACAGTTCCACAGCATAATCTATCATCAAAGGTAGTCAGGGCAGGAAGCAGGGACCGTAAAGGAGTGCTGCTTACTGGCTTGCTTGTTCCCCGTAACTTGCTCAGTTTGCTTTCTTATAGCACCCAGAACTACCCTTCTAGGGATGGCACCTCCCACAGTAAACTGAACCCTCCCACATGAATTTAAAAAAAAAAAAAAGAACAACAGGATTGCCCACAGGTCAGATTGGTGTGGGAATTTTCTCATTTGTATACATGTATCAAAATGTCACAGTGTGATTACATAAATATGTACTATCACTAGATATCATTCCAAAATAAAAATAACATACATACATATATATAATGTGTGAGTTGAGGTCAGAAAAGTTTTGACTAATCCTTGCATTCTAACTTACTAAATAGAAAGTATAATTGATATACATTGTCATACATTTTAACATATATAGCTTTTATGAATTTTTCTACAGGTATGTAATACCCATAACACTATTACTACATTTAGGATAATGAGTATGTTCATTGTGTCCAAATGAGTAGGGGCTTTATTTTGAGTAAGGGATGGCATGTAATATCCAAATCAAGATTTTGAGTAGGCAATGAAAATTTCACATCTAGACTTCTGGGGAGAGATCTAGGCTGTAGAAATACAGTTTGGAGTCATTGATTATATATACATACATATATAGAGAGGGGGGGCTATATTTAAAGCTATAAGATTATTTTATTTTTGATACTTATCAAGGGTGAATCCAGCACCTACACATGCTGGTCAAATGCTCTACTACCGAGCTACATCCCCCAGAGGTTTTTGTTTTGTTTTATTTGTTAAGATGTTCTTCCGATGCCCCATATGCTAGCCTCACATTTACGAGCTCAAGTGAATCTCCCATGTCTCTAAAGCAGATAGGACTAGAAGAACTCACATCACTGACAGTGTTACAACGCTAAATGTGATAACCAGGGGAGAAAGGGAAGAGATAAGTAATCTATATGTTGAGCTCTGTGTCATTCAACAATTAGCACAGCTCAGATTTATTTAGTTCAAATTTCAGATGTTATTTTATTTTCAGGTTCAGGTGCTACATTTGGAACAGACAAACCTAGAGTAAAAAACAAGGATGAGAACTATACAAATAACCACGTAGGAGGTGGGGCTAAAAATCACCTTCAATTTTTTTTTTTTTTTTTTTGAGACAGAGTTTTTCAGTGTAGCTTTGGCTGTCCTGGACTGGCTTTGTAGACCAGGCTGGCCTCGAACTCACAGAAGCCCACCTGCCTCTGCCTCCCGGAGTGCTGGGATTACAGGTGTGTGCCACCACGTCCTGCTACCCTCCTACCTCTGCTTTTACGCAGAGCTTTGTACCGGAAGAAAGTGGAACCTTCTGATGACAGATTTTTGAAGTGATAAAGTAACCTTCAGGAAAGAATGAGAGGAGAAATATAACAAGTTCCGAAGGATTTTCACCAGACACTGTGGGTATTTGGGGAAACAGAGTTGACCTTGAACAAGTTATAGTTTGCCTTACAGTGTTAAAATGTCAACTGAAAACTGCTGATTTGAATGAGGTTAACTGCATACTTCTTCATTATTCTCCTACTGTGCTTATCAGCTCGGGAGCAGAAAACAGATAACCAGCTTAATCGAATTTAGGAATAAATCACCCAGGGGAATCAGAGCAAGGATTGCCAAGGGTATTGAGGACACAGGAAAAGCCTTAAAATCGTTGGCCTTATGATCCAGACTGGTGGATCCAGGAGTGACAGGATTGTGCTAGAAAACTGTCCAGGTAGGAGTGACCATTAGGTGTGCCATAGGAAGGTGCTGGTGAAAACTAAGTAAAATGAGACCCTCCCTAATATGCTACAGAGCAGCATACAGCCTATTTATTATATTGGGTTACTGACTTCTCTTTCTCTAGCCCTGAAGGGTGATTTCCATGAAAACAGCCTATGTCACAGCTATGTGTTCTACAAACTCAGTGGCAAGGGCAGTAAAAATGCTTCTATGAAACATTTGTGGAGTCCAGTGAAAGCCAATATGTATATTGAAGATGAGCGCTGATGGTATGTAGAGGTGACTTTCACTCAATTGTATTAAGGTGTATCTCTGTATGTTAGATTGGTTTTTTTTGTTGTTGTTTGTTTTGTTTTGTTATTTTGTTTCTCTCTGTATCCTTGGCTGTCGTGGACTCACTCTGTAAACCAGGCTGGCCTTGAACTCACAATGGTCCGCCAGCCTCTGCCTCCCCAGAGTGCTGAGATTAAAGGCCTGTACCACCGTGCCGGCCTGTTTATTAGATTGTTAATTGCTGAACCAGCAAGTGAGCTAAACATTACTAGGTTCTGATGTTGTCATTGCTATTGAAGAATCTCCTGTCTCGGTGTTCTGTAAAAATTACTCCTCAGTTATCTCTGATTTGTTGATAAAGAAGCTGAAACACCTATGACTGAGCAGAGGAGAGAGTAGGCAGACATCTGTTCCCAGGCTGGGGGTCCTAGGTAGAGAGAGAGGAGAGGGAGAACGTCGTAAGTCGTGAGGGGACATTTATGGAGCAGGACTAGTGGGGAGACAACACACTGCCATACAACACGGGACAGGACACATGAAAGGACACAACATGGGCACAGGACAGGGCTAGGTGGCAAGTAGCATGGGGCACACAACTGGGAAATAGGTCAGGCTAGCATAGTCGAGTTAGAATAGATCGATATCTGACCAGTTATGGTGCTTGAAGCTTATTGGAAATGTAACAGGTCTCTGTGTCATATTTGGGAACTAGAGCGGCCATGGAGGGGGCGGGGGGGTGCAGCTAATGGCAACAATGGTATGATTTAAATTCTCCGATCAAACAAAAAGGAATAAGAAAAGTTGCCGAGGACAATTTGTATACATTCCCCTCCAAATTCACATGTTAACACACACCCAAAAGAAACACACAAAGGTCTGAGAGTCTTCACCAGTGATGAAATTCAGAAGTCAGAATAAAGGGGCATCCAAATCTTACTTTTAAAAATTATTCTTATGTTATGTGTATGGTGTTCTGCCTGCCTACATGTCTGTGCACCGTGTGCATACAATGCCCGCAGAGGCCAGAAGAGGGTGTGGGATCCCCTGGAGTCACAAGCAATTGTGAACCGCCATGTGGGTACTGGAAGAGCAGCCAGCGCCATCACGGACATGTCTCTCCAGTCCCAATTTTTTTTTTTTCTTACTGACCCAGAAAACTTTATTGTTTGGTGCCTATTCTCTCACGGTTGTAACTACATTTACTAGATATCAGTGACAATTTCTGAACCATACTTTCGTATAAAGATTTAAAAAAATAAAATAAAAGCTGGGTGCAGTAGCACATGCCTGTAGTGCCAGCACTCAGGGAGGCAAAGGCAGGCAGATCTCTGTGAGTTCAAGTCCACCCTGGTCTACAAAGTGAGTCCAGGGCAGCCAAGACTACACAGAGAAACCATGTCTTGAAAAACCAAAACTAAACAAACAGACAAACAAACAAATAGATAATTTCTTTGGCCTGAGTTTTTATTATTGCTAATATTTATATTTTAATAACTGGAGACTAATTCATTTATACTTTAAATTTAAAATTTAAAAATAAATCAGGCCTAAGCCAGGCATGGTGGTGTACACTTGTAATTCCTGTGCTCAGGGAGGCAGAGGCAGGTGGATCTCTGTGAGTTCAAGGCCAGCCTAGTCTACAAAGTGAGTTCCAGACATACAAAGCTACACAGAGAAACCCTGTCTTGAAAAACAAAACAAAAATAAAGCAGGCTTGCATATCTTTAATCCTAACACTTGAGAGGCAGAAACAGGAAGATCTTTCTCTGTAAATTCCAGGACAACCAGGGCTAATGTAGAGACCCTGTCTTGAGAAATCCCATAAGTCCCAGATATGGTGGTACACATCTGTAATTTCAGCCACAGAGGCAGGAGGACCTCTGAGTTTAAGGCTCACCTGGTCTACATAATGAGTTTGAGGACAGTCAGGACTATATAGTAAGACTCTGTCTCAAAAAACAAACAGGGCTGGAGAGATAGCTCAGGAGTTAAGAGCACTGGCTGTTCTTCCAGAGCTCCTGAGTTCAATTCCTAGCAACCACATGGTGGCTCACAACCATTTGTATGTAATAGGATCTGATGACCTTTTCTGGTGTGTGTGAAGACAAAACACTCATACACATAAAATAAATAAATAAATGTATATATTAAGAACAACAAACAAAAAGTAAAAATAAATGAACAAACAGACATAAAAATGTTAAATGCCAGCTCTCAGAGAACTGGCCAGGCGGCTGGCTTAACAGGTAAATACACTTGTCAGCCTGACAACCTGAGATCCAGTCCTAGGACACATAGAAAAAGGAAAGAACCAACTCCTGCAAGTTGTCTGTTGACCTCCACACATGTGCCCTGGCACAAAACCTGCATGTACACACACACACACAATCTAATTTATATATATATATATAACAGTTTATCATCTCCAAAAATGTCAAAACAGTCTTGAAATGTGTGGATCCATTTTGACATATATGATTATATCTCTTTATTGCAGGGTTGCAGGGTGAGGTGGGAGGAGGGCTGATTGGGGGTGTTGAGACATGGTTTCATATATGTCAGACTAGCTGAACTCTATAGCTAAGGCTGAACTCCTGATCCTCCTGCCTTCACCTCCCAAGGGTTGGGATTACAGGTATACTCCACCATGATCAGTTCTACTTTCTTTAAGGTTGTTGTTTGGTTTAAATCTGATATTTTTCCCCCTTTGGTATTAAGTCATCTTAATAGGTTCGATATATAATGAGTCAGAAATATACAATAAATAAACATGTACTCAGTGGTTAGCATGTGTAGCTGTTCTGAAAAGGCAGTGAATCAAACAGATGAGAATTCCTATCTTTGAGGAACTTATGTTTTAGGAGGAGAGGGAGGTTACCACACAATCATGTGTGCTACCAAGTGAAAACTGATAAAAAAAAAAAATAGAATATGGGTTTTTGGGATGGATTTGAAGAGGTCATTGTTACTGTTCCTTTGGGGGTTCAAACTCAGACTCTAACATGTTCTACCACTGAATTACACCACTAGCAAATTATTACACAATTGAAAATGATTGCACTATTAATTGGAGTTGACAGGTAAGATTTCCGCAAAAAGTTGAGATTAATTAAGCAAAGGTTTTTAGAGTGTAAAGGATTGAGCCATGCACACACACCTGGAAAAGGGTCATTTCGGTGGCAGTGCCCTGGAAACAAGGGTGAGGAGAGAGTGGAAACAGGATGTGCAGATAATATACCCCCTTATGGGTCATCCAACTTGCAGCGAAATAGGAAGCATTGTGAAAGAAAACAGACTCCAAAAATGATTCATGCACATTTAATGTCTGAACCCCTCAGGGCCCAGAGAATGACTCCTATACCTTTTGCTGTTTAAAGAAACAAGAGCTTGGTGGGGAAAGACTGACTACAAATCTGAAGCAAAGAATGTACAAAGCGGGCTTGGCAAATATTTCTCTAGGAGACTCAAAGGAAGCAAACCCTCGAGGGCTGTCTTAAAGAACTCAGAAGCTCTCTCTCAGAGGATCGCCCACGGACAGAAGATGGGACACATTTCGACTTGATCAATTGAGAAGCATCTCTAGAGAGGATAGGCTAATGAGGCAATGCCCACCCTAGTTATGGCAGGCTAGACGTCAGGACTGAGAAAAGCAGGAAGGGGGTGGGGGGAGACATGAGTAGACACCACAAATCATGTCTCGTGTCTCTTTATCTCTCTGTGTCCTGGCTGCCGTGAGGTTAGGAAATTTGTTCCTTATACCTTCTGCCGTGATGAACTAAATCCATGAGCTAAAATAAATCTTTCCACTTTAATTCGTTTTTCTTAGGTATTTGGTCACAAAGACAACAAAAAGCTAACAGAAAAATTGATACCAGAAAAGTAGGGTCATTTTAGGGTCTAATTTTTTGTTTTCTTCTTCTCCTCCTCCTTCTGTTATTGTTATTGTTCTTGGCTTGGTTTGGTTTGGCTTGGTTGAGATAGTGTTTCTCATTGAAGCCCTGGCTCTCCCGGAACTCATTCTGTAAATCAGACTGGCCTCCAACTCACAGAGGTCCACCTGCCTCTGCCTCCCAAGCACTGGGATTAAAGGCTTGCGCCACCACGGACAGCTGTAGGGTCTGTTTTTGATGATGTGATTTAAATCTCTTGGAATCATTGATAGGAGTGGTTTTGAAAAGTTTAGACATGTTGGCCATGCAGAGAAGCTCTAGAATATTGCAGGCAGAGCTTACTGGGGAATCTAATGAAGATCCTGAAAAATCAGACTACTGATAAGAATTTGGATAGAAAAGACTTGTTGTTGCTGCTTGTTGTTTTTTAACAATGTAACATTTTGTGTTTTGTGTTTGTTCATGACCCAAGACTTTGTGGTTGGTTGTGTGTGACAGATTAAGTTAGTGAAGAAAATGTGACATTTCCAATATACTGGCTCTTACATGGATATCGCCGGCTGCCTTTAGCTCCTAATAGCACGGGGCCACCAAGAGAAGTATTTCTCCATGTCCAGCCATCCAATCACTCAAAGGTCGCTGCAGCTATTATCCAAGGGTGGCCAGCTACTGCTCTAGCTATGAGCTGACCTTGACACTGCAGGCTTTGCAAGCACACAGAATATAAGAGTTATGGGGTCAGCCAGTCACAGTGTACTCATGTGCAATTACAACACTAGGGATGTGGAGGCAGAAGAATGAAGAACTGAAGGCCAGCTACACAGCAACTTTGAGGCTAGCATTTTCTGCATGAGCCTTGGTCCTCTTCAAAATAAATGAGGGAGGGAATGAATGAATGAAACAATTATGGGGTCATTGAGGCTTCCACTCGAATTTCATAGGACAGCCTGTGAAGCCAGATGATGCACTGCAAAGTAAAGATTCTTGTAGGCATCCCTTGAAAGGATGATGCATAAGACATGAGGATAAAGTGAAAAGTATGGAGGCTGGAGAGACGGCTCAGTAGTTAAGACCACTGGTTGCTCTTCCAGAGAACCCTGATTCAATTCCCAGCACCCAAAACTGTCTGTAAATCCAGTTCCAGGGGATCTGATCTAACACCCTCACACAGGCAAAATACCAATGCACAGAAAAATTTAAAAATTATATATAATATATATGTGTATATATAATACACACACACACACACACACACACACACATATATATATATAGAGAGAGAGAGAGAGAGAGAGAGAGAGCTAAAGCTACAGTAGAGATCATGTGAAGTTAGAGATACCAGGAACACAGTGTCTGCCTAAGAAACCTGTAGGCACCAAGCAGTACCAGCCAGAGAGTGAAGTGGTGGCTATGTGGTCTAAATATGGCAAGGCCGTAGAGATGACACTTCCTAAACGATTTGGATATCACACCATGTACCCTAGATGCTAGGCATGGAGCTACAGAGTTTAATGTTGGTCCTTCTGGGCTCCAGTCCTGATTTCTATGCCTCCATTCCTCTCTTTTGGGACAAGAATACTTACTCAGTGTCACTATATTTTAGGGTCATATAACTTTTCTTTGTGTGCATGCATGTATATGTGTGTGTGTGTGTGTGTGTGTGTGTGCATGTGTGTGTGAGTTCACAGCAAGTATCTGCTTCTCCATGACAAGGTTTCTCTCTGTAGCCCCTGTCTATCCTGGAACTCACTCTGTAGAGCAGGCTCACCCTAAACTCCTGACACCAGAGAGCTGGAATTTTAATTCTTTTAGGCATGTATCACCACACCCACCTGTATTTGAACTTTTGAATGTTGTTTAAACCAATGTAGCTTTGAGACCTAAAATACATAGTAAGCCCTTAGAGGTCACAGGGTGGGAATTAAGCAAATATGTTTAGATGTCTCATTCATAAGAGTTTGAGTTAAGATGGCTAATCTTTGTTTGCTTTGAGGCAAGGTTTCTCTGCCTAGCCTTGGCTGTTCAAGAACTCACCCTGTAAACCAGACTGGCCTCCAACTCAAAGATGGGCCTACCTCTGCCTCTCCAGTGCTGGGATTAAGGTCGTGGGCCACCATTGCCCAGCTGTGGCTAATCTTGATTGTTAGCCTAGGTAGATTAAGAATTGTCTAGGAAGCCATGCATGGTGGTGCATGTCTTTAATACCCAGCACACAGGGAGGCAGAGGCAGGGCAATCGCTGTGAACTCAAGGCTAGCCTAATCTACAAAGTGAGTCCAGGACAGCCAAGGCTACACAGAAAAAAAAAAAAAAAAAAGAAAGCAAAAAAGAATTGTCTAGGAAGCACTCAGTCCTAACTGAGATGTCTTCCTCAAATTCCTCCGTTGGGGCTTAGGGAACTCTGTGGAAAAGAAGGTGGAAAGATTCTAAAAGTCAGAAGGGATGGACAATACCAAGGAAGCAATGTCTTCCAGACGTAGCAGGACTGAAGCACAAATGAACTCACAGAGACTGTGGCATCATACACAAGACCTACAGAGTTGGTCTAAGCCAGATGGGGTCCCAGCACTGGAAGGCACAGTGGACACAAGCCCCATCCCTAACCTAGAAGCTATCTCCAATTGATAACCACTTTCTCAAAGGAAACATTCATTTTTTTTCCTACGGAGTCTCACTGGGTAGAGGAAATACACTTAATGGCTGGCCCCATGCCCAGCAGTAAATGGCCAATGCCAAACAAACTCAATGGTATTGTTGGCTTTATATTTTTTGTTTTGTGTGTATGTGTGTACACGTGTGTGTTGTTGTCTATTTTTTGTTTCAAAATGCTTTAGACATTTTTAAACCTTACAGATCTATTGCTTATAAATTATAATTCATAATTCTAATCTCATTTTTAGTGGGTTTTCTGTGTGTGCAAATGTGTGTGTCTGGGTGCCTGTGTGTGTTTCTCCTGTTTTGTTTTCTTCTTTAGTTTATTCTGGTTGGTTTTTCTAATTTGTCTGTTTTCTAAGAGAAAAAAGAAGGCATGGAATTAGATGGGTGGGGAGGATCTAGGAAGAGATGAGGGAGAAGAAACTATGATCAAAAGGTGCTGGTCAAACTGGATGTCTCTGTGTAGGAGAATGCAAATAGATCCATACTTATCATCTTGCACAAACTCAACTCCAAATGGATCAAAGACTTCAGCATAAAAACAGAGACACTGATCTGGGTGTGGTGGTGCACGCCTTTAAACCTGACACTCCAGAGGCAGAGGCAGGCTGAAAAGCTTCTGTGAGGCAAAGGACACTGTCACTAGAACAAAATGGAAGCCTACAGAATGGAAAAAGATGTTTGCCAGTTCCATATCTGGGTAGAGGACTAATATCCATAATATATAAAGAATTCAAGATACTAGGTATCAAAACAACAAATGTTCCAATTAAATGGGGGTACAGATCTAAATAAAGGAAACTCAAATGGCTGAGAAACAGCTAAAGAAATGTTCAACATCCTTAGCTATCAGGAAAATGCAAATCAAAACTGCTTTGAGATTTCAACTTACACTTTTCAGAATGTCTAAGATCAATTACACAAGGACGGCTCATGTTGTGCAGCATGTAAAATAAGATCACTCCTCCATTGCTGGTGACTGCAAACTTGCACAGCCACTATAGAAATCAGTATTACTTTTCCTGAAAAAGATGAGAATCAATCTACCTCAAGATCTAGCTATAGCCAGGCATGGTAGCACACAACTTTAATCCCAGCACTCTGGAGCTAGAGGCAGGTAGAACTCTGTAAGTTTGAGGCCAGCCTGGTTTACAAAGCGAGTTCAAGATATCCCAGCCAGGGCTACACAGAAAAACCTTGTCTCAAAAAAAAAAAAAAAAAAAAAAAGAAAAGAAAAAAATAAATAAAAGGGTCCAGCTATACCACTCCACTCTTGGTAAAAAATGCTTCATCTTTTTTTATTTTTTTATTTTAGTTTTTGGTTTTTCAAGACAGGGTTTCTCTGTGTGGCTTTGGCTATACTGGTCTCCTTTGTAGACCAGGCTGGCCTAGAACTCACTGCCTTTGCCTACTGAATGCTTCAATTATAGGCGTGCACCACCAAGCCCAGCTGATGATGCTTCATCTTAATACAATGACACTTTCTTAACTATGCTGATTGCTGCTCTATTCACAATAGCCAGAAAGAGAGAACAACCTAAATGTCCTTCCAAGATTGGATAAAGAAAACGTGGTACATTTACACATTGGAGTATTACTAATCAGTTAAAAAACAGTGACATCATGAAACTTTCAGACAAATGAATAAAACTAGAAAAAAAATCATCCTTAATGATGCAACTTAGACCCAGAGAGATAAATGTAGTATGTATTTGCTTATATGTAGATATTAGCCATTAAATAAATGATAACACTACACTCCGTAGACCTAGAGAGGTTACGTATAGAGGAAGGGACCGGGATCAGGATGGACACACAAAGTTCTCTGAGATAGAATAAATTTTATAGGTGAACTGGAGGCTGGAGAAGAGGGATACTGGAAAAGGAAGATCAGGTGGGGATGGAGAAGGAATATGGGGCTGAGGGAGGGAGCATGGGGAGAGACAGCTAGAACTGAGGGTCATTTGAGGGGTGGTATGGAAATCTAGTGCTGTGGAGATTTACTAAAATATGAAGGAGATCCTAGTGAAATCTCTAAATAATGGGGAGATGGAGTCCCAATTGGCATCTCTTGCCGCTAAATGAAGCTTCCAGTACCTGTACTGGGTTACAGCCAATTGAGGTGTTAGCTCACGGAAAGGGATCTCACGGAAATCTCCAAACAACCTAGGCTGTTGCCTAGACAAGAGGTTGCCATCTATCAACTGACAGCAAGGCCCCATTGTTAAAGCCAATATCCAAATAATCATTGAACATGGAGGGATCTAGCTAGTAATGACATAGAACCGTCACCCCTACATTCTAGTGGTTTGGGTACAGGAAGGTACTCTGCAGGCTACCAAAAAGAGAAATGTAAACATCAACCCAGCCACAAACCCTCTGATCTACAATGCTGTCCTGCCTTTAAAATATATTAGGGCAACGGTGGCAGAAAGCTTGCAGGGGTAAACAACCAATGTCTGATTTGACTTAAGGTCCACTTCACGAGAAATATTTATTTTCAGTAATTAGAGAGAAGTGCCAATGAATTCAGAATGGAACACCCCTGGGTGTGTCTATGAGGGCCTTTCAGAGAGCAAGAGGGAAGAGCCACCCTAAATGTGAGCATCCATCCAAGAGGTTGGGTTCATGGGAGGAAAAAAAAGAAAAGCAGTGAGTGAGTGCGGGGATTCTGCCCTTCTGCCTTTTGGCTGCTGAGGTGAGGAATTTGGCTCTCCCATTCCCCTTTGGTCATGATGGACTGAAACCTCTGGCCACGAGAAAAGGTAAATCTTCCCTCTTCTAAGCTGGTTTTTTTACGCTAACAAGAAAGCTAAGTATTATGTTTTAATTCTTGAATTCATTATAGTTTAAAATATGATACTGGTAGGCCGGCTTATCCAGATCAAAACTGTAATATTTATTTTTATATTTATTTTTATGTATATGAGTGCTCTATTTGCTTACACACCTTCTGATGCCAGATCACGTTATAGATGGTTGTGGTTTCTGGGAATTGAACTCAGGACCTCTGGAAGAGCAGATAGCACTCTTAACCACCGAGTCATCCCTCCAGCCCAATATCAAAACTAGGTCTTCACAACACCAAGTATGCCAATGGATAACCAGATAAAAGGTGAGAATGATTGTTTTTATTGGCTTACTTTAGTAAATAATTAAAATATACAGACATAATCATAATATCACCACTTTGTTCCTCCTCTCCTCCTTCTTCATGGATATGAGTGGTTTTATTAGTTAGTTCGTTTGTTTTGTTTGCATGTATGCTTCTGCACCTTGTACATGCCTGACACCCACAGAGGCTAGAAGAGAGCATTACATCACCTTGGACTAAAATTACAGACAGTTGTGAGCCAGCATGATGTTGGTGGAGAAACTGAAATCTGGTCCTTTGGAAGAACAGCCAGAGCTCTTAACCATTGAGTCATCTCTTCAGCCCCAGGATCACCACTTTTCAAGGTCTAATACATTAATACATTCAAGCACTGATCCTGTTGACATCAAAGAAGAGAAGCAACCAGAGTATATGTTCCTGAGAACAAAGTATCATTGCCTATGAAGAACTCTTCCCTGAAAACAAATAAATATGGAATATGAATTTAATAAAACATCTGGATGTAACTGCTAATTTGGAGAATACACAGAACTACAATAAAAATCCAAACTATGAGAAATTAAATGTTTTATTTAACATATTATCATGAATTAAAAAAAGAAAACTTCATCAGCAACCAAAACAAATAAAATAACCCACTCTACTGAAGGAGAGACTAAGTAGATATAGCAATATACCAATGTTTGTATTTGTATTCAATATTGTAAGAGACTATAACATTTATGAGATATTTGAACATTGGCTTTGTATTTCATGTAATTAGGAGATCATTTGGGGCATGTGTATAAGTGTGTGTGTATGTGTATGTGTGTGTTAGTGTCATACATACAGACAGACAGAAGACAGACAGGCAAGACTGACTCTCACTCACAATGGAGCCCTGGCTGGCTTGGAACCAGCTATGTATAACAGACTGGCCTTGAACTCACAGTGATCCACCTTCCTCTGCCTACTGAGTGCTAGGATAATAATGTATGCCATCACTGGGGCTTTTGTTTGGTATGATAATGGTGTTGTTTCTGTTTTGCTGTTATTAGACATACATGCTAATTTATGGATGAAATTGATTGATTTCTGTAATTTGTTACAGAATAATACCAAAGTCTGAGTAAGTGCTTGCAAGTATAAGTAAAGCAATGTTAGTCTTAATAAATGTGAGCCAGGCACAGTGGCACACACCTGTAATACCAGTGTTCAGGAGGCAGAGGCAGGAGGATATGTGTGAGTTCAAGGCCAGCCTGGTCTACAAAGCAAGTCTAAGACAGCCAAGACTACACAGAGAAACCCTGTCTTGAAAAACCAAATAAAATGAGTATGGAAGCTGGATAATGGGTTCATGGGCATTACTTATTTCTCTGTGTTTACTCATGTTTTAATTTTTACAGTAAAACTTTTTTTTTTTGAGACAGGGATCAAAGGCATGCACCACCATGTAAAACTTTTTTTACAGTAAAACTTTTTTATGTGTTTAAATATCTTACTTACTGATTTATTTACTTATTTATTTATTTAGTGTTTGGGGAGTGGGCAGTGGCTTACTGAAGTGTTCGTGGAAGTCAGACAACTTGTGAGAGTCCATGCTCTCCTTGTGCTACGTGAGACCCAGAAACTGAACTCGGGTCATCAGACTTGACACCACGCACTTTTAGCCATTGAACCACCTCACTGGCCCATTAAAATGTTTTAAATGTTTAATCCCAACCCTGGAAGTAGACACAATAGGATCTCTGAGTTCCAGGACAGCCAGGGCTACAAAGAGAAACCCTGTCTCAGGAAAACAAAAACAAACAAACAAAAACCCTAAAAGGATGCCTTGCTTTTTCACCCATTTTCATTGTATTCAAAATACTAGGATGCTGGTAACAGGTTCCTGCTGTCACCTGTTCTCGTTTGATTCATTCAGGAATTATATCTCAGAGCAGAGGCACTAGATTCTTTTGTTTGTTTGTTTGTTTTGAGACAGGGTTTCTTTGTGGATAGCTTTGGCTGTCCTGAAACTTGCTCTGTAGACGCGGCTGGCCTTGAACTCACAGAGATCTGTGATCCTAAATTTGTGCCACCACTGCCTGGCTGAGAGGCACTAGATTCTTATCTATACTGTTTTACTTCTCTTGTTGTGACAAAATATCTGACAAAAGCGATGTAAGAAAGGATGTAAGAAAGGACGGTTTACTTTGACACACAGTTCGGGGGAACTGTCTGTCTTGATAGGAACATCATAACACAGGTGCTTGAGGACACTTGTTACAGTGTGTAGTCAGGAAGAAGACACCAGTGAATGCTGGTGCTCAGCTAGATCTCTCCTTCTGGGATCTCACCCCCTGGAACCGTAGCAACTACACACATTTAGAGTAGGTTTTCCCATGTTAATTAACTTAATGTAGGTAACAAACAGACATGTCCAGAGACTTGTACCTTTTGTGATTCTGTGATCCGAGTTGACATTATTGACCATCACACATGCATTAAATAAAATAATACATGCAAAATATTTAATGTAGTGTTCTTTGTGCCATAAGTGTAATCATTAGCAAAATCAAGTGCCTCTATGGCATATAAATAAATATATAGTATCTTGGATACTATAGTTGAATAAGTTCATTGGATTCATCCAACTGAAAAAATATATATGGTTAGCCTGTGTCCTAGTTAGAGTTTTATTGCTGTGAAGAGATAACATGACCATGGCCACTCTTTTTGGGGGGAAGGAGGATTTGAGACAGGGTTTCTCTATGATACAAGTCCTGGCTGTGTTAGACTCCCTTTGTAGACCGGGCCGACCTTGAACTCACATAGATTCGACTGCCTCTGCCTCCTGACATGCCCGGCTCATGGTAACTCTCTTCCTCACACAGACAGGGTTTCTCTGTGTAGCCTTGGCTGTCCTGGAACTCACTCTGTAGATCAGGCTAGCCTTGAACTCACAAAGGTCCGCCTGCCTCTGCCTCTCAAGTGCTGGGATTAAAGGTATGTGGCACCACTGCCTGACCTATGACAACTGTTATAAAGGAAAACATTTCATTAGGGCTGGCTTACAGTTTTAGAGGTTTGGTTCTACTATCATCATGGTGGAAAGCATGGTGGTATGCAGGCAGACACGGTGCTGGAGAAGGAGCTGAGAGTTCTGTCTTGATCCACAGGCAGCAGCAGGAGACCGAGCCACGCTGCTAGCTTGAGCATCTGAGACCTCAAAACCTGTCCCCACAGTGACACATTTCCTCCAACAAGGCCACATTTCCTAAGAATACCACTCTCTATGTGGCAAGCATTCAAATACATGGGGGCCATTCCTATTCAATCACCATAGCCTGACAGAACCCTGGGCAATAGGTACATATATCCCAAATATATATTCATATATGTGCACGTATATCTGTATACACCCAGTATATGCACAAACATACAGACACCCGTAGAAACAGCGAAATACAGACCCTGACCAGTTTCTTTTTCTGTCCTCCATCTTAATTCAGCAGTCTCACATATTTAGTAAATGACGGTGACATTGAACTTCTGATCCTTCTACTTCTACCTCCTGAACGTAAGATTACAGGCATGTTCTCCTATGCCCAGTTCACGTGTTGAGATCACACCCAGAGCTTTGCTCATGCTAAGTAAGCACTATACCAACTAGTGTGTAGCTCCAGCCCTTCACTAGTGTCTTGCAACTTAGAACATGTATCACCATATTAGAATACATTTATCCTCCATGCTTGTCTCAGCTTCTTCATTTAAGGGAATTTATAAAGTGACAACACTACTTCTGGGGAAAGGCGAACAAATGTCTATTTGCCCTAGAGCAGAAAAGTCCTGGACAGGCTAAAGTTAGGATACCACAGAAGTTCAACTTGATGAAGCCGTGAATTTACTGGAGTTACTTACAGGAGCAGAAATGACTCAGACGACTGAATCTCCAAAATCTCACCCCAGCAAGGGTGACAGCTCACGCAAGCTGGAAACCCAGAGCTCAATGCACAACTCACAGACAGCTCAAGAGGTCAAAATGTCTCCTGCAGGCAGCTTGCCTGGTCTCTGCCTCCTTCAGGCAGCCAAACTGGTCTGGTGATATCATTCTGCAGTCCTTACTACTTACATATATGCTAGCTGAGGGAGAAATCTAGTGTATCTTATCTGTTTTAGGGACTTTCTGAAGACTTTGCAATATGGAATGTTTCACCTCTCTGAAAACATCCTGCCTCTTTTTTTTTTTCTTTTTTTTTTTTTTTTTGAGACAGGTTTTGTTTGTGTAGCCATGGCTGTCCTGGAACTTGCTCTGTAGACCAGGCTGGCCTACAAACTCACAGAGATCCGACTGCCTCTGCTTCCTGAGTACTGGGGTTAGATGCCTGCTCCACCACCAGCTGGCTCCAAGATAGGTTTTATCTCAGATTGCTACTCAGCAAATGTTGATTATTTTTTCAGCTTTGTAAGCAATCAGTCTGATGCCAGCCCCATCAGCTTTACCTTTCCACACAGATAATTATGGAAACCTCATTATGACTGTTTTGCTTTTGAAAGGTGAACTTGGCTTCTGTGTGTCTAAATTTACTGTCTAATTGGCAGAATATTAAAACTTATAATTAATAGTGATCTGAGTAGGTAGGAGAAAATGCATCTCACTGAAGAATTATACACAGTGTCTCATTACCTTTGGCTCAGGAAAGTTTTTCTTGACTAACAGAATGCTTGAGGGACAGCAACATGTTACACTAGATAGCTGATATTCTAATATTCCTTTTCTTAATCAGTTCTCTATTTCTTTATGATCTCCTGCAATCCAATAAGCTCTATATCTATCCATCTTCTTATGAGAATTTCAAATATAATTTTGAAAATTGAAAGAACAATGTTTTAGATACTTGAAGTCATAAACATCTGTCTTATCCTTTTCAGTTCAAGCAGATTTTCTTTTTTTCTTTTTCCCCATGAGACAGGGTTTCTCTGTGTAGCCTTGGTTGTCCTGGACTCACTTTGCAGACCAGGCTGGCCTCAAATTCACAGAGATCTGCCTGCCTTTCCTTCCCGAGTGCTGGGATTACAGGAGTGTGTCAGTGCACCCAGCTGCAGACTTTCTTAATGTCATTGATTAAAGCTCTATATACTATTTTTGTTACCTAATTTCAAAAATTCATACTAATTGGCTGTCCCCACTGTGGTAGCATTTTACAGAATTTAGAGGACATTATATATTCTTTAAAAACATTTATTTTATTCATGTGACTGTTTTGTCTGCAAGTATATATGTGTACCACATGAATTCTTGGTACCTATGGAGGTCAAAAGAGTGTATCAGATACACTGGAACTGGAGTTACAGATGGTTTTGAACCGTCGTGTGGGTGCTCAGAACCAAACCAAGCCCTCTGCAAGAGCAACACGTACTCTTAACTGCTGAGCTGATCCTCTGGCCCCATGATGATTTTTTTTAAGGGCAAGTTATTATTAAACTTAAGAGAAGCTTCCAAAACATACCATTTTACATTTTTAAAAAAGATTTATTTATTTATTATGTATACAATGTTCTGCCTGCATGCCAGAAGAGGTTATTAGATCTCATTATAGATGGTTGTGAGACACCATGTCATTTCTGGGAATTGAACTTAGGACCTCTGGAAGAGCAGCCAGTACTCTAAACCACTGAGCCATCTGTCTCTCCAGCCCCCATTTTATGTTCTAACAAGTCAGTCACTCTGAAACCACATGGACTTTCTATGTCTGCTCCAGCTCTGAATAATGACATGGAGACTTATATTTATTTATATTACCTTTAGACCTTAGCTTAGTGTTTTTCCCAAGTAGCTCTTATTACCTATGTTTAATCTATGTTTTGTCATGTGGTTCTTTACCTCTCCTCAGTTTCATACATCTGACTTCTTCTGAGTCTGGCTGGCGAATTTTTTTCACACCTCTTTCTTTCCCAAAGTTCCTGTTTCTGCCAGAAGTCCTGCTTCCTTCCCTTGCCTCAGCAACTGGCATTCAGCTCTTTATTTAACTAAGCAGAAGGTGATGGAGAACAAGGTTTACGAAATACTGAGAAAGATGATGCTTAACAATACCAAAGTCCAGTCTGTTCTCAACTCTCTGCTGGTACAGAAATCAGCATTCGACTACTACAAAGACAACCTTTACACAGTGCACAGAAACGTCACTCAACATGACTCTTCATCACTGTGACAAACTACAAGAAGCAAAAAAAAAAAAAAAAAGGAGAAAATTTATCTTGGCCCACAATTTCTGAGTTTTCAGTCCATGATTAGCTTGTTCTGATGCATTTGGGATGTTGTAAAGTGGAACACCAATGCGACAGGCATGGTAGAGCAAACTTACTTTTCTCATATCAGTCAAGAAGAAAAGGAGAACAAAGGAGCCAAGGCACTTCCATTTAGACCGTATCTTCTAGTTTCCACCACCTCCTAATGGTGCCATCAAATTATGAATCCATTGTGGACTAATATACCAATGGTATGAGAGCCCACAATCCAGTTAGTTTTGTAAATCTTATCACCTGACAATCATACCTCCAGCCATTGAACCTATGAAGCTATTTTATATTCATGCAATAACTCAAAAAATCTTTTAATACAGTGTCATCTCTAATGATATTTTTGCCTGAAGTTAGTATAAAATTCAACTCAAAATATCTTAAATGAAGCTGGGCATGGTGGTACACGTCTCTCATCCCAGCATTTAGGGAGGCAGAGGCAAGCAAATGACTGTGACTTTGAGGCCAGCCTGGTCTACAAAGTGATTCCAAAATAGCCAAGGCTACACAAAGAAACCCTTTCTCAAAAAACAAAACAAAACAAAACAAAATCTTAAACCATACATGATTTTCTTGGCTCTTGGGAAGGCCAGTATTAATGCATATAAACTGATTTAGTGTCTCAATTATCCATTAAAAACTCCCTTTTATCTAAACATTTTGCCTTTAGAATGATTTCTCTCATGGTCACAAAATAACAGTTCTAAACTTTGCATCTGACATGATATAGTGCTTACCTTTATTTCTACCTGAGAATGAGGAAATAGCTTTTAAAAATCCCTTTCTGTTGTGGGGCACAGTAGTGCACATGTGTAATCTCAGCACTCAGGGAGGCAGAGGCAGGCAGATCTCTGTGAGTTCAAGGCCAGCCTGGTCTAGAAAGCGAGTCTAGGATAGCCAAGGCTCCACACACACACACACAAAAAAAAAACCCTGTTTCAAAATAAATAAATAAATTCCCTGCAGTGTTCTTGAGAACATCATGGCAGCATGTGCTAGGTAGAGAAGATTTCCACCTTTAGGAGACAAGAAGAGATACTCCCAAGCACCTGCTCCAACAAAATACCCCTTTCCGGTAGGTCCTGCGTCCTGAAGTTTCCAGAATATTCCAAAATAAAGCCACCATCAAGCAACTAGAACCCTAAAACAAGAGTCTGTGGTAAGAATTTGATAGTCAAACCTTAACGTAAAATAGTCAAATAAAATGATACAGAAGAAAATGAATGTAACCCACAATTCTACCGATTGGAGATGACCATTATAAAATCTTCTACGTAATCTTCTAATGTAGCTATGAATTTAAATAAAACTTGAATTGTATTATGCTTTTAAATGTTTACTTTTTTATTTATTATTAGTGTGTGTGTTTGTGCGTACGTGCATGCGTGCACGCGCTTGTGCACTAGAGCATGTGTAGAACCCAGAGAACAATGTTCAGAAGCGGATTATCTTTTTTCACAGTGGGCCTTAAAGCAACAACAACAACCACAAAAGTGACCACCGTGGACTGAAATCTCTGAAACCACAAGCCGAAACAAATCCTCCCGCCTTCTCTGTTGCTTATATCAGGACTTTGTCACAGTGACAATAAAAAGTGACCTGCACAGGAAATTGGTGCTAGGGGTGGAGCCATTGCTGCGACAATTCCTGATTCATTTAGGCCCACAGTTTCACAGACCAACTATACTGCTATGTTTCCTACTTCTCTTGATTTTGTTCTATCAGGACCGCTAGCCTCATGGGCAGCACCATTCTCCACTGCGCTTGTGTCTCCCAGTTAGTTGCTGTCTCAAATGCCAATAATCCGCACGGTCTCACCTAGAATTAGTATTATTATTTTGTTTTTAAATCATGGTTTCTCTGTGTCCTGGCTGTCACGGATTTCTCTGGCTGCCCTGGGCTCAGCCTGCAGACCAGGCTGGTTTTGAACTCAGAGACTTTCCTGCCTCTTCCTTCCAAGTGTTGGGATCAAAGGTGTGTGCCACCACCACACAACCCTCACCCAGAATTATGTTTTACAAATATCTTAGGAATCTTTCTTCACTCCAAGTTTACAGTCAAGATTAACCATCATTAGTCCTTCTTATTTTGATAATGCAAACACATTTCCTTTAAATGTATGTAAAAATGCTTCAAGATAAAGATAACAACAAGCTCATCATGCTGCCTAATATGGTATAACTATTGTACAATAAACTGTACAATTCCTTCCCTCTGATATTTCAGCGTTCTGCTACTATACCAAAGTGCCAATTCAGCCAATCCAGCCAGGCAGTGGTGGCACACACCTTTAATCCCAGCACTCATGAGGCAGAGTCAGGTGAACCCGACCTACAGAGCAAGACAGAAACCCTGTCGTAAAAAACAAACAAACAAACAAAACTACAAGTTCAAACCCTTCCCAGAGACTCCACACCAACTCCCAACTTGCAGCTCCATAAATTATGAAATGTATATTTTTTTATACGCAAAGGTGGGATAAAAACTGCATGTAAAGGAAAATTGAAGAATACAAAGTGATTATCAGGCAGAAGCAAGACAAAAACCCAGCAGGGCAAAACTAAGTTCTGTGGCTCCAGGTCCAACATCCAGGGTTTGGATATCCCCATCCCTGTGTACTTCCCACTGCTGCAGGAGTCTCTTTCTGGGGCTTATTCTTGTGACTACCCGACACTCAGCATACCTTCCATGCACCTGGTATTTCTAGCTTACTGAATTCTCCATTGCACTGTTGGCTTCACTCTCATAGTTTCACACATACGCTATCGGTGGGACTCCAATCCTTAGACACCTTATCTAGTTTCCCAGCACTTACTTTGAAATCTGGGTCAAAACCTCAGTAACTCTCAAGTCTTATGTTCTGCATGTGTGCAAAACCAGGCTCAAGTGAATAACATCAAAGTCTGAAGACTGCTCCCAGCTTGGGCATCTCTGCTACCAACCGCCGAACCACAATACCACAGTATCAGTGCCTGGATGATGATTGTCTTTGTTTGCTTTCTATTGCTGTGATAAAGACTATGACTGAAAGCAATTTGGAGAGGAAAGGGTTTATTTACCTTACATAGTCCATCATTGAGGGATGCCAAGGCAGGAAATCAAGCAAGGCAGAAACAGGGAGGCAGCAACCGAAACAGAGACCACAGAAAAATGCTGCTTCCTGGCTTGCTCTCCATGGATTGTGCAGCTTACTTTCTTGATGTTAATTACACTGTGAGCCTAAGGTTTAACAGTGGGGCCATTTCCTCAGCCCTCAAGCCTACTTTGTTGTTGTTATTGTTGTTTTTTGGCTTTTCCGAGATAGGGCTTCTCTTTGTATTTGTAGCACTGACTGAGACCAGGCTGGCCTCGAACTCACAGAGATCCACCTGCCTCTGCCTCCCAAGTGCTGGGATTAAAGGCATCTGCAGCCACCACCACCAGGCTAAGCCTACTTTCTTGTACAACCCAGGAGTGGCACTGCCCACAGTGAAGTAAGATTATGCCAGGCAGACCTGACTACAAGCCAACCCGATAGAGGCATTGTCTAGTCAAGGTTTTCTCTTCCTGGCAAACATAAGATCTAACCAGCACAATGGTATACGGGGAAACACTTTCCCAAATGACTCAGTGAGAACAGGACGCCCTAGAGTGCACTTTTCAAAGCTAAGTCCTACAAATGAGTTTCCAATTTTATACCCTTATGTCCATGATGGGTGGGGTTTTGTTGAGTTCTGAAATTTTCTCTAAAAATCTCTCCCAGTGGTCCACTGTAAATTGTTTTGCTTCTATTAGTGGTGCCAATAGATTTAGCCACCACATTCTCCTTGTTTTCAATGTTATTATTATTTGTTAATTTTTGAAAAAGAATCTCATTATGTCACCCTGGCTGGCCTCTATATTATAGATCAGGTTGCCATAGAGATTGGCCTGCCTCTGTCTGGGATTAAAGGCCTGAACCACCACACCCAAATTAATGTATTTGTGTTCAGCATTAAATACATTCTGTTCTTGGTGAATTTACAAGTTTTTCTAACCATCCCACTCTGGTTTCTATTCACAATTATCCTTTTAAGGATTGCTAAAAGCACCCAGCAATGTCCATGTGGAAACATAAATGTTGGGTTACCTAGAAAATGTTTTCTGCTAGTCTAACTAGCCTGTCCCCTTTAAGCTCAGCCTCTTACAAAGTCTCACAGCATGAAGGAAGTGTCAGCAAGTTATTTGTCACAGTGATTCCCAGTACAGTCTTTATTTCCAACTGGCATCCTGTGAACTCTTTACTGTATGTATTCCTGTCTGCACTGGTCTTCCAAGATTGTACCAAAACCACCCACCAAGTTCTGCTTACAGTATTTTCCAAAGTTTTCCAAAATTCCTTCCACAAACCAGTTCTCAAGTCTTCTTAACTTCATGATCAGGTTAAAAGGCAGGAAGATTTATTTGGCTTATTGTTTCAGAGATTCGCGGTAAGGTTGTGCATTTAAGGGAACATAGAACACAGACTGCTGCTCATAGCATGGAGGACAGGAAGCAGGAGATGGACGGAGGGCCCCAATGTACCCTCTAACTATATGACTTCAATGGCCTATTTCCTCTACCTAGATCTCATTCCCTAAAGTTTCCACCATCTCTCAATGGCCTCATTATATAGGAAGCTGAGCCTTTGATGCATAGGTTCAGGGGACATTTACGATACAAAGCGTACCAAATGGAATGGTGTCCCATATCTAATGTAAAGTAAAAATTTCCCTCAGTGCTTTGTAGCACATTCATCCTCTCGTTAGGTAATAGTTCAGGATTTACTCTGTTTATTATGGGCTGAATTATGCCTTCCTCCAAAAAGATGTTGAAATGTTGACTTGCAGTATCATAGGATGTGTCTTCATTGAGAAATAGGAATGTTGCAAGCAAAATTAGTCAAAATGAGGTCATACTAGTGTAATGCAAGTTCCTAATCCAATATTATGTTTATCGGCAGAGGGCTATTCAAAAGCAAAGAAAAACATGTGATAATGAAAGTCTGGAGTTATGTAGCCCCAAGCCAAGGAATGCCAAAGATTGCCCAAATATCTTCAGGAACAAAAGAGAGTCAAAAGTTTCAAAAGACACAGGAATCCACCAACCTTGACTCTAGGCATCTTACCTTCAAAACTATGAGACAAATTTTGAGCCATTCAGCTTGAGAACGTACTGTTCTAGACACAGAAAGGGAGCAAGGCAAAGGCTCCTGCCCTTGTTTATGGAGCTTCACTGGTTTCTACATACCACATAGATGATAATCCCTTCTCTCTCCTCCATCCTCAGTTCTTCCTCTCTTCCAGCTCAACATTAAGTATCACTTTATATAAACATAGAAATATTCCATGATTTAGATTTTTTTCTAGCTCATAGGTCGTTCCTCATCCTTTTATGGTTTTAGGTTTTTTTTGAGACAAGAGTTTCTCTGTGTAGCCTTAGCTGTCCTGGACTTGCTCTGTAGACTAGGCTGGCCTTGAACTCATAGAGATCCACCTGCCTCTGCTTTCCCAAGAGCTGAGATTAGAGTCATGCACCATTACGATTGGCTACTCATTCATTTTTATTATAGCTACATTTCCTTAAAAATTTTTTTTAATGTGTGGCTTGAGAGAGGGCTCAGAGGTTAAGAGCACTGGCTGCTCTTCCAAAGGACCTGAGTTCAATTCCCAGCAACCACATGGTGACTCACAACCATCTATAGTGATATCTGGTGCTCTCTTCTGTCATGCAGGCAGAACACTGTATACATAATAAATACATAAATCTTTAAAAAAAATTACGTGTATCTGTGTGTACCTATTCTAGCCAGAGGAGAGGGTCAGATTCCCTGGAGTTAAGAGTTATGGGAGATGGTAAGCTGCTGGATAACAGCTGGGAACCAAACTTGGATCCTCTGGAAAGATCCCAAGCAAATGCTCTTAACTCCTGAGTTATCTCTCCCTCTCCTCCTTTCCCACTATCTCTAGCCTCCCTTTAAAAGATTTACCTAGCCAGTCATGGTGGCACAGACTTTTAATATAGCACTGGCGGAGGGGGAGGCAGAGGCAGGCAGATCTCTGTGAGTTTGAGGCCAGTCTGGTGTACCAAGCAAGTCCAGGATAGCCAAGGCTGTTACTCAGAAAACCCCTGTCTTGAAAAAAACAAAAATGATTTACTTATTTAAGTTAATGTATAATAGTGTTTTGTGCACATGTTTATACGTGCAGCTATTGTGTAACAAAACTTTTCCTGATGGGACTCAACATACATGTCTACTCACCCCAGGTAAGGAGCCCATGACAGATCAAAGTATGGATAGCACCACAGTCGAGCTTGGTAAGCCAATTAATTTTATTAGAGTTACTTACAGGAGCAGAAATGACTCAAAGCATCACCAAGACCCAGCAGAGCTGGGAAACCTTGAACATACTGCACAGCCTGCAGGCAACTCAACAGGTTGGAGAGAGCTTTTTCAAGTAAGTCTGGTTTAAACGTCTTCCAAACAGCTAGTCTCGTCTCACAATCTTCTTGGCAGCTCATCTTGTTTGCCAAGTCTTCTTGGCAGCTCAGCTGAGAGACTCTCAGCTTTTATTGTTTACCCTGGGAATGAGCAACCTAGTGAATCTGGTCAGTTTCAGGGACTTCCTGGAGCTATTTTGAGTTGTTTACCTTCCTGCTTAAGGTGTTTCCCTGAAGAATGAAGTTTTTCAATACTGGATGAAACTGTGACACAATTGTATCATGTGTGTGCCTTGTGCCTGCACAGGCAAGAAGAAGGGATTGTTGGATCCCCTGAAATTGTTGTTAAAGATAGTTGTCAGACACCAAAAGGATGCTGGGAAAAAAAACAAGGGTCCTCTGCAAGAACAGAAGGTACTCTTAAGAGATGAACCACCTCTCTAGGCCCTATGCTACTGTTTTGTTGTTATTACAGGGTTTCTCTGTCCTAGACTAACTTTGTAGACCAGGCTGGTCTCCAACTCATAGTGATCTGCCTGCCTCTGCCTCCCATAGTGCTGGGATTACAGGCGTGCACCAACCCACCTAGTTTATGTTACATTTAGTGAAAAAATTGTCTACACTTGTCTTTGTATGTTCATCTCCTACTTCCTTTTAACCTACCACAGTCTAGTGTCCACCTCACCACTCCACTGAATTACACTTTATCCATCTATCTGTCTATCTATCTATGTATCTGTGTATGTATCTATCAGTGCTCTGTTTGCATGTATGCCTGTACTCTAAGAGAAAACATCATATCCCATTATAGATATTTGTAAGATGCCATATGGTTTCTAGGAATTGAACTCAGGACCTCTGAAAGAGCAGCCAGTGCTCTTATCTGCTGAGCCAGCTCTCTAGCCCCACTGAATCACTCTTGCTGCTCTAAATAGATTACTTCAAAGCCAATGGAATCTTGAGTTCTCTTCTTGATTAATCTTTTAGAAACTGGAACATTGTGCTAGGTAGTTTTATGTTAACTTGGTACAAGCTAGAGTTATCTGAAATGAAGAAACCTCTATTGAGAAAATGCCTCCCTAAGACAGGGCTGTAAGCATACAGTTCTGTAGGACAGTGGTTCTCAACCTGTGGATCATGATTCATTTGGCAAACCTCTATCTCCCAAAATATTTACCTAATGATTCATAACAGTAGCAAAATTACAGCTATGAAGTAGCAACAAAAATAATTTTATGGTTGGGGGTCACCACAACATGAAGAACTGTGTTAAAGAGTCACAGCTTTTTGAAGGTTGACAACCACTGTGTCTTCTTAATTAGTGATTTGTGGGCAAAGGGCCAGCCCATTGTGAGCGATACCGTCTCTGGGCTGGTGGTCCTGGGTTTTGTAAGAAAGCAGGCTGAGCAAGCCATGAGGAGCAAGCAGCACTCCCCCATGCCCCCTGCATCGGCTGCTGTCTCTCGGTTTCTGCCTGGTTTGAGTTCCTGGTTTGGCTCAGGATATGTAAGCCAAATAAACCCTTTTTTCCTAGAGTGGCTTTTGGAAGTGGTGTTCATCACAGCAATAAATAACCCTAAATAAGACAACCATGCTGATCATATCTTCCTTCACTTTCCTTCTTGAATTTTCCTTTGGTGTATGTAATATAATCTGTCTTGTGTTTTCTTAACTTTGTCTCCCTGCTCCTCCTTTGTAGACCAGGCTGGCCTTGAACTCACAGAAATCTGCCTGCCTCTGCCTCCCTGAGTACTGGGATTACAGGCATGTGACACCGA
Source organism: Pachyuromys duprasi (assembly GCA_028658305.1). Lineage (NCBI taxonomy): Eukaryota > Metazoa > Chordata > Mammalia > Rodentia > Muridae > Pachyuromys > Pachyuromys duprasi. Next base: position 29,784,695 of record CM053749.1, read on the forward strand.
GCCAGGCTTTCCTTCTCAGATTCTTTTGAAGACCCATCTTCTTCATCTCTGTTGGTGTTACTTAATGTTCTATATTGGCTTTTTTTCTTGTTCCTAATTTATATGTAGTATTCCTAGGCAACCGCTTTCCTTTCTATTTAGTTCAGGCTAGTTTTGAACTCATCATATAATAAAAGAGGGCTTTCAACTTTTAAACTTGTCTTAGCCTCTTGAGTGTTGAAATCATCATTATAATCATCATAATTGTATCTTAAGCTTGTACTTTGAGCCCCGTGTAGTGCATGCTTGTTGTTGCAGCACTTGGGTAGAAGGAGGCAGGAAGATGATTACCCTGAACTACAGAGTGAGCCCAAAACCAGCCAGGGCTTTATAAAACCAGCCTCCAATAAATAAACAAGAGACTCCACTTGTCTGATAGGAAATGTGTGTGAGCGAAGGAGAGATGCACTATACGTGTGCCTGTCATTTCATCCCCTTCCATCCTTATTAAAGTGGGTATGACGCCTCATGAGCACAGGGTTCCAATGGACTCACACATATTGGAGTTCAGTGAAGCTCAAAATGAGTACAAGGTAAGTGTTCTTGGTCTAAATCAACACAGAATTGCCTAGTCTTCCAGGGAGGGCCCAGAACTTGCTTTGAAGACAGAAAAGGAGCAATGACATGTTAAGAGATATGTATGACTACAGACCTTAATGACCTATTATACTGGAAATAATGACATTGAAAGAAACAGAAAGATAAGTCAACCCGTAGTTCCCATTTGGCCATTCCTTATTCATTATTAGGCAAGACATGGAGTTTGTGTCCTAGGCAGAGAATACTAGAATAACAATGTGATAGCTGTAGTGGTACCCTTAGCAGGTTGGGTGTGTGTGTGGGGGGGGGTGAGTACACTTTTGAAGGGACCTTTGAGGTAGCCTATCCTGAGCATGTGTTCAGTGACAGAAATGTTACTTTGTCTTCTTTTTTCCTGCAATAGGTCATCTTGAAAATTAAAATAACCAAAGGTTGCACCTACCCTTTGAGATAGGGTTAAAAATGAGTTGGTAAATCAATTTGGAAGGGAGTTATGTTTGTGTAATCCTGTTCTTTGTGTAGTTATTTGCATAAATTCCATGGCTTCTTATATTTTAATTCTACTTTTCCACTAGCAATATTAGAATCAAGGCACTAAAATGACACTGAGGTATGAATCTTATAGAGAGATTAAGAAGCTATAACCATGCAAGCTGATGAGATGGCTCTGTGGGTAAACTGGATGATCTAAATTCTATTTCCTGGATCCTCTTAGTGGAAAGAAAGAGAGAAATGACTGCCCGAGTTTCTTCTAACCTCCACATGTACATAGTGGCATATGTGCATGTGCCATGCCTATAAGCTTGGGCACCCACCCACAAACAAATGAATGTAATTTAAATTTTTAAAAAGAAAAAAAAAAGCTATAATCCAAAGAGAGTCCTAATTTTTTGCTCCTATTGAAGATGTCCTTTAAACTTTTAATAAATTTGCTATTTTAGAGCAGTGCTGGTTAGTCTTTGTCAACATGAAGCAAATAAGAGTCACGTAGAGAGAGGTGACAGTCAGTTGAGGAATTGCCTCTATCAGATTGGCCTACGGGTATATCTGTGGGGAGTTTTTCTTCAATAATGATCGTTGTGGGAGGGCCCAGACCATTGTGGATGCTTCTATTACTGGGTAGGAGGGTGTGGATTGTTTAAGAAAGCTGGCTAAGCAAGTGATGGGATGAAAGCCGGTGAACGGCATTCCTCATGCTCTCTGCTTCAGCTCCTGTTCCAGGTTCCTGCCCTGGGTCCCTATCTTGGCTTCCTAGTGATGGACACTTACCCGTAAATCAAATAAACTTTTTGCTCCCCCAGGTTGTTCTGGGTCATGGTGTTTTCTCACAGAAACCAGAATGAGACCCATTACCTCCTCATCGACCCTTTCTGTTATTAACTTAGTATATTAGCTGACACATCTGTTACAACTGGCAAACCAATACTGATACATTAAAATCCTAGAGTTCACATTAGAATTCATTCTGGGTATGTTCTGCCCTATAGGATTAGGTCAAATATATAACGACATCTATCTGTACAGCTCAGTTTTACCAGTTGCTTTAGTTGAGGTAAAGAGCAACACCTGCTGAACTGTCTCTCAGTCTTTTCAGGTCCAAAACTTAACCATAGTTGGAACTACACAGTGTAGAGTCTTTTCAAATTAGCTTTTTCATTAAGTAACATGCTCTTAACATTTCTATAGTTCTTATTGCTTTGCAGCATTTTTGTTTGTTGAGACAGGCATTGTGATTTAGGCTGGAATGTTCGTTTATTTGCTTGTATGTTTATTTGTTTGTTTCTTTTTGATACAGGGTTTCTCTGTGTAGCCTTGGCTGTCCTGGAACTCACTTTGTAGACCAGGTTGGCCTTGAATTTACAGAGATCCATCTGGCTCTGCTGGGATTAAAGGTGTGCACCCACGGGCCCTGTCTAGGTTGGAATGTAACTCATTATGTAACCTAGGCTGGCTCCAAAGTTAAGGCAATTCTCTTGCCTCAGCCTCCCCTGAGCTTGAATTATAGGCACCAGCCACCTTTGCCCAGCTTTCTAGCTAGTTTTTGTAATAGCACTAAATAATAATCCAAGCTACATGTTTTTCAGCCTGTTTATTTGTTCACCTATGGACGATATCATCTAGGATGCAGTTAGTTTGGGGGCAACAATAGAAAGGCTGCCATAAAGATCCCTGAGCAGGTTTTTCTGTACACGATTCAAAATCCTTTGAGTAAATACCAAAGAGTGCACCTGATGGACTGTTTGATAAGACTCTGTTTAGTTGCAATAAGCTGCCCAAACCATCATATAAAGGGTCTGTGCCATTTTGCATCTCTAGAAGCAATGACAGTTTCTGTGTTTTCACAACCTTCCTAACACCTAGTGACCTTAGTGTTCTAACAGATGCGTAATAGAATCTCACTGTTTGACTTTGTAATCTCTTAGTATATGTTTGTATTAGTAACTTTCTAGCTTGCTAAAACACCATGAACAAGGCACCTTAAAGAAGGAAGAGTTTGATTTTTTTAAAAGTGGTTTTGAGTTGATAGAAGAATTTTAAACAAGAATCCAAGCAATCCTGCCTGTATGATTACCTCCCATTATCTGTCAATTCAACATCTTTCTATTTCAAAGGTCACATGGTTGAAAAGAATACAGAAGCAAATAATGAAATTTTGTTTTTCAATTTACTTTTTAAATTTTTATTTATGTGTCAGTGTTTATGCGCACATGCTTGTAGCTGCCCATGGAGGCCAGAAGAGGGTGTCTGATTCCCTGAGGCTGAAATTACAAATGGGGTTAAGAGCTGCCAAACCTGTGTGCTTGGTGAGAGCAGCAGGTTCTCTTAACTACTGAGCCAGTTCTTCAGTCTCTTAAGTTTTGTGTTCCTGATTCAGTTCTTTGAGACACAGATTCCTTTGCCTCAGTCTCCTTGAATCTGAGAAATAAGCATGTATCACAACACTTGGCCAATAATGGGCAGTTTGGTATTATATTTCAAATATTGTTTACATTTCACATATATGTATCTATAAACATTAAAATTTTCAGCTGGACATGGTAGAGCATACACTTAATCTCATCGCTTGGGAGGCAGAGGAAGGCAGATCTCTGTGAATTCAAGACCAGCCTAATCTACCTAGTGACTTCTAGGCCAGTTAGGGTTACATAGAGAAACTTTGCCAAAAAAAAAAAAAAGTGTGCCTTGTATGATGGTGTATGCCTTTAATCCCAGTACTTGGGAGGCAGAAGCAGGTGGATCTCTGTGAGTTCAAGGCCAGCCTTGTCTACAAAGTGAGTCAAGGACAGCCCAGGCTACATAGAAAAACCCTGCTTTGAAAAAAAAAAAAGTTGTATGATGGGCAGTGAATATGATTTTACCATATAGATGTTGGGAATAATATCCAAAATCAGAGATCATCAGCTTTTGTTTTTCCTTTTGTGTGTGTATGTTTCCTTTGTGTGTGTGTTTGTGGAGATTAGGGGTAAACTTCTGGCATCATTTTTCAGGACCTTGTTTTTGAAGCAGGGTTTCTCACTAAGACCTCATTAAGCCAGGCTGGCTGAGCTCTGAGCCCCTTCTGTGTCTGCCTACCTAGTGCTGACACAACAGGAGTGTGCTGAAGTGTGAACTTGCACAGCAAGCAATTCACTGACATAGACATCTCTCTAGCCCCTTGCTTTTTTTGCTTTGATTTTGAAAGCTTAAATTATTTTTATGGCTATGAGTGCTTTTGTCTGCAAAAGTATATGCGTAGCATTTTTGTGCCTGGTAACTGAGCACAGAGAGGGCATTGGAATTTTTTTTGGAACTGGAGGTTGTAAGCTGCCTTGTAGGTGCTGGGAACTAAACCCAGGTCTTCTGCAAGAGCACCACGTGCTTTTAACCAAGTCAGCTGGCAGCTTTCTTTTTCAGTATTTATTTATTTTTATTTTATGTGTATAGATCTCTATGCCACTGCAGTGCCTGTAGAAGCCAGGGGGGCATTGGATACCCTGGAAGAGGAGTTACAGATAGTTAGCAACACGAGTGCTAGAGATTGAATACAGGTCCTCTTAAAAAGCAGCCAGTGCTCTTACTTACTGAGCCATCTCTCCAGCTGCCATAATCAGCATGCTTTTGAGACAAGTGCTTTCCCTACTAAACTACCTTGCTGGCTCTAGCCTTGTATTTAAAAAACAAAACAAAACAAAACAAAACAAAACAAAACAAAACAAAACAAAAAACCCTTTCTTTCCTCCCTTTCTTTTTTCTTTTTTCTTGTGTGTATGCACATGTTGAGGTCAGAGGATAATTTGGAGGTGTTGGTGTTCTTGTTTCGCAGGTACATTCTGGGATTTAAGCTGCCTGCTTAGCCTCCTCAACAGCCCTGGCTTTGAACTTTTGGTCTTCTTGCCTCAACCTCCACAATGCTATGATTTCAGGGGCGTGTAGATTTATACCTAGATTTATTGCTTTCTCCCCACTCTCCCCAATAGGAGTAAGGGTCCCTATAATGGGAAAAGCAGGGTATTTTTTTAAATTCATTATTTTTATTTTATGTGTTTTGCCTGCACATATGTCTGTAAGGGTATCAAATTTCTTGGAACTGGTGTTACAGGCATTTGTGAGCTGCCACATGGTACTGGGAATTGAACCTGGGTCCTCTGAAAGAGCAGCCTGTGTTCTTAACCACTGAGCTATCTCTCCACCCCCTTGGTATTTTTTTTTTTTTTAAGAACAACAAGCTAAAATTCAAGTGGAGAAGACCTTAAGCTGCAAAAGTCATTTGCATATACTCAATGTGAAACAGGAGAGTTTGAAAGTTTTTAAATGTTTGAGGTAAAAAAAAAAAAAAAACCAAACACCTAAAACTTGCATTTCAAGTCACCTCTTTAATAGATAGCAAAATGGACATTCTGGGCCTATAAGTTTGCTCAGTGGGTAAGCATACTTGCCATAAAAGCCTGGGAACTTGAGTTTGATCTCTGGAACCCAGGTAAAGATGCAGACGGAGAACTGTCTGCACAGAGTTGTCTTCTGACCTTCATACTAATTTGGCATGTGCCCTTATTCCCCCTACACTAATAATGACTTGTTGCTTTCTCCAAAACAGGGTTTCTCTGTAGCCTTGCTAAACCAGGCTGGCTTTGAACTCACAGAGATCCACCTGCCTTTGCCTCACTGTGTGCTAGGATTAAAAGTATGCACAACCACTTCCAGCAATAATGTTTTTGTTTGTTTTGTTTTTTGTTTTTGTTTTTTTCAAGACAGGGTTTCTCTGTGTAGCTCTGGCTGTCCTGGAAGTCGCTCTGTAGACCAGGCTGGTCTTAAACTCATGGTGCTGGGATTAAAGGTGTTCTTAACCACGGCCCAGTCTGGCAATAAGGATTTTTAAACAAGAAAGAAATAGCAATTCTAAGATGAGAAAACCCACAGTATCCTTTTGCTTAGCTCAGGATTAAGTCTTATGCAAATAATATAGAAGGTTAACATACAGAAATAAGACAAATTTACTGGGTACTTATTTTTTAATATTATTTATTTATTTAAATTTATTTTATGTGCATTAGTGTGAAGGTGTCAGATCCCTTGGAATTACAGACTGTTGTGAGCTGCCATATGGGTACTGGGAATTGAACCTGGGTCCTTTGGAAGAGCAGGCAGTGCTCTTAACCACTGAGCCATTTCTCCAGCCCTACTGGGTACCTCTTATACCAGAGCTTTCATATATTTTCCTTCTTTTTAAGAAAATACCATAAAACCACTGAGTGTTGGTTGTGCACACCTTTAATCTCATCACTTGGGAGGCAGAGGCAGGCGGATCTCTGAGTTCAAGGCCAGCCTGGACTACTGAGCAAGTTCCAGGACAGCCAGAATACAGAATCCCTGTATTGAAACAAAACCCACAAAAATCAAATGAAAAAAAAAACACACTTTTTTTTTTTTTAATACATAGCTCCTGCCTAGCCTGAAGCGAGAGAGAGAGAGAGAGAGAGAGAGAGAGAGAGAGAGAGAAGAAAGGTGTTTAGAAGAGAGCATAGCTGAATGTTTTCCTGCCCAGCACACCAGCTACTTACTTTTTCTGAGTAGGTCCTTAGTTCGAGCTACCTTAGAGATGCCAGAATCGAGGGAAAAGCCAGCTGGGGTTGCTAAGTCACTAAAATGGGGAAACAAGGGTGTAAGATAGTGGAGGCCTGTGTTGACTTAAAGATTTGAGTTTTCTGGCTTGGGATGTAGCTTAGGTGAGTGCTTGCCCAGTTACATGAAGCCAGTCCCAGCACTTGGGAGGTGGAGACAGTAGCATCAGAAATTCAAAGTCATCTTGGGCCAGCTGAGCTCCATGAGACAGTGAGGGGTGGGTGAAAAGCAGAAACAGTCCAGGATTTTCTTAGTATAATTCTTAGTTTGGGATGTGTGTGTATGTGTGTGGTCTTGGAGCACAGGTAGGATTGCCTAGTGAACTGCAAACGTTTCATAGGATCCTTTCTGTAATGGGTGGTGGGGACAGGGGTGAGAGAGCACACATATGCTGACTTGGGCTAGCCTTGAATGGACCGGAAAATCAACGGTAGATGAGTGAGAATGGTGCGTTTCAGTGTACGTGGCCGAGGGGGGTGGCTCTGCAGGCTCGCCAGACAGATAGGGAACTTTGGGAGAGGAGATGACTGACAGGATTTGATTAACTGATATGTCAGCAGGACAATCTGGTACCCTAGATGACCCCTTTTCCAACTAATGCTGCTGGATGCTAACGGATGGTTGTCCTGTCAATGGTAACCCTGGGGAGGTTGCTGTTTTGCTTTTCAGACAGCACATCAATTTGCCAGGCTGGCCTTGAATTTGCTATTTAGCCTCCTCCTGCTGGGATTACAGACAAGATTAAAAGAAGGACCTGGTGCTCAGTATCTTTTGAAATATCAGACTGCTGGGCATGGTGGTGCAAGCGTTTAATTCCAGCACTTGGGAGGCAGAGGCAGGTGGATCTCTCTTAATTCCAAGGCCAGCCTGTCACAAACAAACAAACAAACAACAACAGCAAAAGAATGGGGGCCTGGAGAGATGGCTCAGCTAGCTAAGGGTGCTTACTGTTCTTGTAGCAGACCCAAATTTTTTCCTAGCATCCAAGTTCAGAGGTCCATAGGTGCTTGTAATTCTAGTTCCACTGGGATCCAATGCCCCTATGGGCACCTGCGTTCACACGCACATACCCACATGCTGAGACACACATACAGATAATTAAAATAAGCCTTTAAAAACGTCCAAGAAAAAAAGAAGTCTGTGACACGAAAGGTATTTAGGTCAGATGGAGAGGTTTCAGTTTGAGAGTTCTAGACATTGCCTAGGGAGGGGCACCTTTTCAAGGAGCTCTCTCGTGTTCAGGAATCATGAAATAAAAACCGTAAATGTCAAACATTTTCCACCTTGTTTAATCCGAAGGCTTTCTATTAACGTTTGGCTGTTTTTCATTGACACCATTATCCAGACTTTTGGGGTACGAACTAAAATATCTTGCTGACAGTAGTTCAGAAATATTTCGAACTATTTGGTCCACCTGCCTAGAGGAAAAAAAAAGCTCCATTTTATGTGTCTAGGCACTTTGAATAGTGTTTATCTAACTTTCCTTGGACCACTGGCTTGGTACCATAGTATAAAGCTCATTTAGTGAAACCAGTAGCTTTCTAAATATGATTTTTTTTCCTGTAAAAAGGATAACGCTATTTTTCATTACAGTTGCTCTGGATAAAATTAGTGTCCATATCGTCTGAGATACAAATGCCTTTGTCTTGTCTTTCTTGTACCTAGCAAACGATTACAAAGGAAATGTCACTTCAGATAACATTTAGTTGCCAAGATGTTTGAAAAGAGACACAGACATTTTCCTCACAGTTGTCCTAATCAGGCAGCTTTGTGCTGCTTCAAGTTGTTCAACCGCTTAAAAGGCCAGGGACAGAAACGGAATATTACACAACCCAACACCACCGGGCGGGCGAAGCTTCCAAATCTGGCCTCCGCGGTCATCGCCGGGCGGGAGGCGCTGGGATTTCCTCGCGAAGCCACGGCGCCCCTCCCTCCGCCCCGGGTGTCCGTGGAAGCGGAGGACGGCGCGCGCCGGGCCGCGGGCCGCCCCATTGTCCGGCGGCGGAAGCCGGGGCTCCCCGGGGTGACTCCCGAACTCGAGCTCCGCCGTCCCCCGTGCGGCTCCCCTCCCCGCGAGCCCCATTGTCTGCCTCGCCCCGCCCCGCCCCGGGGGACACGTGCGCCTGCAGCTTCCCGAGCTGGCCCAGGGTGCGGAGCGGCGAGGGCCGCGGGAGAGCGGGCAGCCGAGCGCCGGGCACCCTCGGAGCCCCCGGGGCGGCGGTGGGGCGGTGGGGGGCGGGGAGGGCGGGGTGGGGAGATGCTTGTCTCCTGACAAAGAACGAGTGGGACACGCCGAGCCGGCCGCCCCGCCCGCGGGGCGCGAGGGAGTGTCCGCAGGGAGGGCGGGTCTCTCACTCACTCGGCCCCTCGCCGCGGCGGCGGCGGAAGGGCGGGGTCTCGTCCCCCCACCCACCCACCAGGAGCCAGGGGCGGGGCGGGAGGCGGGGCCCGCGGGCGCGCGTCCCGAGGCGTCGGCTGCGTCGTCACGTCAGCGCGGGAGAGAGAAAGAGCGACTCGGCGGGGACTGGGGACGGGCCGAGGGAGCTAGCGAGGGAGGGCGTGAGCCAGGAGCGCCAGCGAGGAGGCGAAGGGCGGCCACTCGTGCCCGAGCGGCCGCGGACGGGAGTGGGGACGCTGGGGGAGGAGGCGCAGGGAGGTGAAGGAGGAAGGCCGAGAGGACAGGGCGGCCCGCGGCCGGCGGAGGTGGCCGGGGGAGAAGGAGGAGCTGGAGGAGGGCAGGGGCTGAGGGAGTGAGTGAGAGAAGCGGACGCGCCGGGGAGGGGAGGGAAGGGGGGTCACGCGGGGGCGCGCGCGCGCACTGGGAGCGCGCTCGGAGGCGAGTGGAACTGGATCGGGTTTGCTGCCAGCGGCGTGAGCTTCGGCCGCCATTTTACAACAGCTCCACTCGCGCCGGACACAGGGAGCAGCGAGCACGCGTTCCCCGCCAGCCGACCCCGTCGGACAGGATTCCTCGGCCGCAGCCCCGCGGGGAGGTAACGACCGCCGGCGCCCTGGTTCTGGGAGGGGGAGCTCCGTGACATTGTGGAGGGAGCCTGGGGGAGGGCGGCCGGGGAGAAACCGGCTTTTCTGGAAAATGGATTCCAAGGGGGAGAGAGGAGCACGTTGGCCCAGGGCTGCCAGGGAGTAGGCCGCGGCCGCGCCGCCACTTCCTCTCCATGTGCTGCCGCGCGGCTGGGCTTTGTCTGCGGCGCTCCGGGAGGAGGCGCCTAGGCGGCCCCGTGGCCCGCGCGGACCGCGAGCGCCGGGCGGACGACTTGGTGCTGTCGTGGCCGGCGGCGCGGGAGTGGGCGGAGAGGCGCGGGTGCTGTCCCGCGGCCGGCCGGCGGGCTTGGGCGGTGCTCGGCTCCCGCGGGCGTGCGCCCGGCGGCGGAACGCCCTCTCGGCGCGTGCTGTCGGCCCGGCGCCGCAGCCACTGCGCCGAGGGCTGCGGGAGACTGAGGGTCGCGGGCGCTTCCCCGGGCGCCCGGGGCGGAGAGCCATGTGTCACGGCGGAGACGGCGGCGCTGGGGGGCGGGGAGAGCCCGTGGCCTGGCGCCGCCGCGGCCTCGGTGTTGAGGGGTTGAGGTTGTGTGGCTGCACTGTTCGGGGGGCTCGGACCGCGGCTGCGGTTTGCTGTTGGGAGGCGGTGACGACCGTCTTGGCCCGGTTCTCGGTGGGTTTCCGTTGAAGGAAGTTGTAGGACATTTGAAGGCGCAGAGCACGTGTTTCTAATGGGCTCCTGGCGGCCGCAATGGTGAGGCTGCCGCTCCGGGTGCGGAGTCGGGGGCGGGCTTTGGGGTGTGGGGTTGAAGGGTGGAGGAATTGGGTGGTGGGAAGGTGGCTTGTGTGAGCGCTTTGTTCTTCGCTGGCTGTTGTTACTGATCTATAAGCGGCAGGCGGGAAAAGCGCACTTTCTGGTTTACCTTGGAGAGAGACAAGCTCAGCATTGCTTGCCTCACACAGATCTCATTCTCCGTTTTGGAACTGCTGCATGTGGCAGGCTGGGCCGGTCCCTGTGGTGATTGGGCTTCATTTGTAATAAGGTCTTTCCTAGCGAGTGCTAGCAGGTGAAGTCAGGGGTGGTGGTCAGGAAGATATATTGAATTGGTTCTTCTGTAACCCGGGCTCCAAATCTGGCTTGTCAGGCGATAGTGACTTTAAGGTTTCTTTCAAGGGAGGCTCAGGCTGGCTGGTTGTAATTAGTGGCAGAGAAAGTAAAAGATTGGGACTGTCATTGTCCTCTATTCTTTTTGAAGATCCTAGTTTAATTTTGCTTATTGCGTTTGAACAGATCTCTGGAAACATGGCTACAGAACATGTTAATGGAAATGGTACTGAAGAGCCCATGGATACTACTTCTGCAGTTATCCATTCAGAAAATTTTCAGACATTGCTTGATGCTGGTTTACCACAGAAAGTTGCTGAAAAACTAGATGAAATTTACGTTGCAGGTAAGAACTAACACTTGCAAAATTACATTATGAAATTTTTCTATTGGATTTCTGGCTTTGAGCTAAAATAGCAACTTTTTGTGGTTTCCAATAAACGTGGGAACTGGAGCTTTGCCTTGAGTTCTGTTAGTTGGTTAATTTAGGTTTGAACTAGAGGTTAAAGTGTAGAGGGAGGGATGAAGTGGGGAATAGACCTCCCTAGGGGAAGGCTGTCTGGCCTGATGGATAAGTATATGATAGTAGCAACAGCTGCTAAATGTTGAGAGCAGCCCATGTGACTTTTTGGGGTATTTTTATAGCAGGATTCTTGTTTAATAACTTGGCAACTGTAGGCTCGTGTTCTCTTGTCTTTCTTGGTGTGGTGGTTCCTTTTTCTAGTGGTACTTGACATTGAGTAGAGGTTCAGTTGTTACACTCGGTGTTTGTTGGTTGACTCTAGGATTTGTAGGTCTATATAGTTACTGTAGAAATACTGCAGTGTTTAGGACTACTTTGACACAAAATGAGATGTAAAATAGGTTGACTCCTTTCTGTGTGGTTTGAGAGGACTTACTTAGTTCAGAACGGCTAAAGTATGTTTTTTTATAAGGGGAAAGAATTTTTGTCACACGTGTATACCTGTATTGGCCAGTACAGGACTTTCTGAAGAAATGGTTTGGAAAATTTAAAAGGTGGTAACTCACTAAATTTTCTCTTCTCCAGGGCTAGTTGCACATAGTGATTTAGATGAAAGAGCTATCGAAGCTTTAAAAGAGTTCAATGAAGACGGCGCATTGGCAGTGCTTCAACAGTTTAAAGACAGTGATCTCTCTCATGTTCAGGTAATGTTAATTTAATGTCAGTGTAGAAAGAAAAAAGTGAATACTTTTGTGTGTTCATTTAAATTTAATTAGACATAATGTAATACGAATGGAAATTTTCTTTACAGAACAAAAGTGCCTTTTTATGTGGAGTCATGAAGACTTATAGGCAGAGAGAGAAGCAGGGGACCAAAGTAGCGGACTCTAGCAAAGGACCAGATGAGGCAAAGATTAAGGTATGTCTCTAAAAAAATCCTTTTTAAAGTTCTTAGTTATTTTGTTTACTTCATTCCTGAAGTGTGGCATGGGTATATGTATATTTCTAAGGTTATTGTCTTCTAATGATTAGACTTTGCAAAGTACCTTACCCAGTTTTATTTTTGTTTGCAAAACTATTCAGTTTTGTTTGTGCATTAATATTTTAAGCTGTGCTGTCAACGTCTAAATTGTAAAAAGAATTTAAAGAGATTCATGGTTAAGTGTAAATACTTACAGATTACTGACAAACAAAACTGGGAGCAAGTGGCAGTTAAATTTTTTTTGGGGGGGGGAGAAGTGGTCCCAATGAACTTAGAATTTTAGAATTGCCTCTTTTATGGGCTATTGAGGATAGTTATTTCTAAAATCAGCATTTGACAATGATACTACTGTTTATGTTTAGTGTGTGCGAAACAAGGAGATGGATTGGGAGTTTATGTTTTCTTTTTTTTAATGGTGCTTATTAGTAGGTTTTAAGGTCATAGATTAAATGGCCTTGTATTTGGTAGGTTTTTATCGTTTGTCTTAGTGGTGTAGTTCAAAGTGTTAATTTTTAGTTGGTGTTCTTTGGTAATTACCACTTCTTGAGGCAAGGGTTATGGTTTAAGAAGGAATTGCTAAGAAGGGCATAAATGTACTTACCTGTATTGGAAAAGGAAGCCTGGATCATGGACAAGATTGGAATATGAAGTTTTTAGCAGGAACCTTTAGTTTTCACATATCTAGCTGTGAGTGGGTTGTTTGAACTGTAATTTTTTTTTTTTTTTACAAGAATGGGGTTTAGTTGTCTTCATTGTAGTGTGGGGAATTTATTAATTTTCTGAAAAGTTTGTGACTTGTACTTTTGTTTGGAGGGAGGTGGGTTAAAGTTTTAAAGTTGTGACAGACATTTTTATAAGGATGTTTGATAGAGGGTGATAAATTAGTTTTTATCTAGACTGATAGTGTTATTTGGGCGGTATGAATATTACACTTACAAAGCCTCTTTTGGTAGCACAGTGATTACATATGAAGAAAAGGAAAGATGACCTATTTGAGAGTTTAATTGATAAATAAATCTTTTTGTAAAAATTGTTTAAAAGTTTACGAATACTTTTCAAATTGATATATATCATTTGTGTTTTGTTTTTTTGAACAGGTTATATGAATTAAGCACCATATATAGTCCCTCCCACAATTCCACATATAATCCTATTTAAGTTGAAAAGATTAAATTTTGGGTGATTGAGGTGACTTAGGCTTTACTCATTTAACAGGTTGATAAGTGTTGTCATGTGGTCTTAATTTTCAGCTAGTTAATATAATAGTTTTGTTATTTAGAAAACTTTGTAGTTGATACAGTGGAGAACAGGTTTTTTGCTTAATTGGTTACATCTGTCCTTTTGTCACCTTTACCTGTAATGAGGGATGTAGTTGTGTGAGTAAAATGAGAGTATTAGTTTTAACAGTTGAGATCAGTCTTGAAGTTATATTGTGGTTTTCTATGGTTTTTAGAGTCATTTTGGCTAATTTTTTTTCTGATTGAGGTAAGCTGTTTGTAGCACACAACACTTCAGCCTCAAATAATAGAGAAGATTTTCATGTAGCTTCCAAGTTTATAGACTTGATTTAAGCAGTGGAGTGGATTGGTATCTTCAGAGGTGACAAAATGTTCATAAATGGCATTTTGTGTCTTGGGATGGGGGACAAGAATTTTGGGTAGTAATAAATTTGTAATGGTCATTTCCCCTCCGCCCCCCACTTGAGACAAGAGTTTTCTCTGTGTAGCCTTGGGTGCCCTGGACTTGGCTTTGTAGACCAGGCTGGCCTCAAACTGCAGAAATCCCCCTGCCTCTGCCTCCCAGAGTGCTGGGATTAAAGGTGTGTGCCACCATGCCCAGCCTGGTCATTTTAAATAAGGGTTTTATTAGAGTGGATTTATCTTGAAAACTGTTGATGAAGTCAATCTTAATTTGGAGGGGTGGCTTTTTTGAGAAAGGGTTTCTCTGTGCAGCCCTGGTTATCCTGGACTCACTTTATAGTTCAGGCTGGCCATGAACTTAACAGAGGTCCACCTGCCTTTGCTCCCAAGTGCTAGGATCTAAGGCTTGTACCACTGTGCCTGCCTTAAGTCAATCTGATTTTGATTTTTTTTTTTTTTGCTCAGTAACGAATTGGACAATGAAAACTGATATTCACAGTATTTTGAAGTTTGATAATCGGTACACATTAAAGGCAGAATTAAAGGCGGGTCTTAATACATTTGTATGGAGGATTGTTGCTAAGAGGAAAGATTTGAACAAGATTGATTTCACTACTATGGGTATGAGCATGTGAATGAAGCACTAATAACATTTGAACTTTTCAAGGCACTCTTGGAAAGAACAGGCTACACACTTGATGTGACTACCGGACAGAGGAAGTATGGAGGACCACCTCCAGATTCCGTTTATTCAGGTCAGCAGCCTTCTGTTGGCACTGAGGTAAAGAAACTTAAAAACTTGTACCATTTGTAGTAAAAGTACAGGTTCCTTGTTTCCGAAAGAATTCTCCATGATTGTGAATTCATCTAATTTACAGATATTTGTGGGGAAGATCCCCAGAGATCTGTTTGAGGATGAGCTTGTTCCATTATTTGAGAAAGCTGGACCTATATGGGATCTTCGTTTAATGATGGATCCGCTCACTGGTCTCAACAGAGGTTATGCGTTTGTCACTTTTTGTACAAAAGAAGCAGCACAAGAGGCTGTTAAACTGGTAAGTTTTTTTGTTTCTCTCTCTCTCCCTCTCTTTTTTAAGACTTTACAGCCTCTATCCCTAATGCTAGGTTTTTATTATATGCCTTATCAGGCAGGTTTTGAAGTGCCTTTTACATTCCTGTGTATGGATTATAGCAGAAATAGTTGATAAGATTCAAGTGGGTGAAACGTGTGGCTTTAGATAGTTCTGTTTAAATTTAAAGGAATGTGAAAAGGTTTATGATGTGGTTCCCAAAGGTTTTTTCACACCTAAACCATATTTTTCCTTCATCAGAAATTCACAAAAACACCCATATACCTACCATTCATTAATTCATTCATTCAGTCATTGTTTTTTGAGACGGTTTGGTTTATCTGAATAGCCTTGGCTGTCCTGGACTTTGTAGACCAGGCTGGCCTCGAACTCATAGATCTATCTCCCTGCCTCTATCTCCCCAAGTTCTGGGATTATAGGTGTGCACCATATACTTTAAATAATCAAGCGAACAAACAAATAAGAGGGCTGGAGAAATAGCTTAGTTGTTAGAAACACTGGCTTCTCTTCAAGAGGTTCCAGGTTCAACTTTGAGTACCCACAGGGCAACTCAAAACCATCTGTTACTCTAGTTCCTGGGGATCTGATGCCCTCTTCTGGTGGCACCAGGAATGCATATGGTGTAGGCCAAACACCCATATACTTAAGACAATACAATTAAATAAGAATTCACAGAAGACACCAGGTTGATACTAGGTAGCAGCATGAAGGATTTTGTTGAGTGGGAATGTTTGATTTAAAAATAGCAGATGATAGGTGAGAACCTAGATTTTCCTGCAACCTTTAGAAATGTTCAAAATTACGGCATATATGACATTAATTTTTTTAAAAAGTTCTGTGAATAAACAAAGGAAGAGAAAAGATGGAGCAAGTTGTAGTGGCTCATGCCTGCATTCCTGTACCGAGGCATGAGGCTTGCCATAATGGAGGCCAGCATGATGGGGTGGTGAGAAACCTAAGAGGAATACACACATGTACACCCTTGCCCCCCAATATCAACAGCATTAAAGAAATTAAGCCCTTTAACTTGAAAGCAAGTAAATGAGTATACATGGGAGGAGTTGCAGGGAGAAAAGGGAAGGGGGAAATGATGTAATAGTTTATTTGCTAAAAATTAAAGTTTAAGAGTCAGGTTAATTAAAACGTAAGGAATGTGTTTTTTCTTTTTTTATTATTATGTAGCTCTGGCCCATTTATGACTTGCAATTGTTGAAGGCCAGAGTGCCCTCAAACCCCCAGAGATCTTCCTGTATTTTCCTCCACACACATATCTGTATTAATTCTGTCGACAAGTCACTGCGACAGACACTCCTTAAATTTGTTTTATCTATTTAGTGGAATCTAAGCAAATTTAAAATCTTTAGGTTGATTTGTCCTGAAAATTCT
Source organism: Pachyuromys duprasi (assembly GCA_028658305.1). Lineage (NCBI taxonomy): Eukaryota > Metazoa > Chordata > Mammalia > Rodentia > Muridae > Pachyuromys > Pachyuromys duprasi. The sequence goes on from CM053749.1 coordinate 29,801,040, forward strand.
TAAAAGTTCTTTAGATTTCTGAGTGTGTGTGTGTTCCTCTTTTTGAGACTGGGTTTCACTGTGTAGCTCTGGCTGCCCTGCAACTCATAGAGATCCACGTGCCTCTTCCTCTAGTGCTGTGACTAAAAGCATCTACCACCATGATTTTATCTATCTTATCTACTTATCTGTTAAGTTTGCGATATTTAACAGTATTCTTAATTTTGACAATATCTGTATACAAGATACTGTTATCTCTCCCTTCCCTCATTACTTTTCTCCTACCCTTCTTTCTCATTGACCCTATTCATCGCAACTTGCAGGAGCAGGAGACTATTTTCTGACAACTTAGTGGCTGCACCACTGAAGAAAATGATTCCTCCTCCCTCTCCTAAAGTTAGCTACTAACTTCCAGATGTTCCTCAGGGAAGGGTGGGTCTTGCTGAGGACTCCCTCATCCTTGATGGAATGTTGAAGGGCCCAGTCTTGTGCAGGTAGTCTCAGCTCCTCTGAATTTATGATTGCAAAGGATATATCATATCTAGAAGTCCATGCTTCATAGCATTTCTCTTTCTCATTTCCAATTCTGACTTTCTAATCCCAATTCTGTGCTGCTCCTGGAGCCTTGGAGAGGGATAGATAGTATGTCGTATTTAGAACAAAGTAATGAATTGCACTTTCAACACTTTGACCAGTTAGGAGTCTCTACATTAAGCATCATCCTCTGCAAAAATGTGTTTCTGTGCTCAGGGCTGAGAGCACCACAGTTTTTGGGTATAAACAAATGTTTATGGGCCTAGAGAGATGGCCAGCACTGAAGAACACATGTTCTTGTGGAGGATTCCAGATAGTCCCAGTACCCACATGGGATGGCTCACAATCTCCTGTAACTCCTGGGCATCCAGCATCATCTTTCGGCCTCCTTGGATGACTGCACTCAACATAGTAAAAAAAAATTTACACTTAAAAAAGTAACATGTTTAGAAGTCAGTTTAAATTTCTGCTTAGCAAAACATTAGCAAATGACTGGCTTTTGGGGGGCTGCTAATGACTTTTGCCACAGACTTTTGACCAGGTTTTACAGTATTGAACCTGTATTCTCTTTCATGGAGGTGGCCTCATATGCAATTTGAAAGTGGTTGGTTATGCCACTACTATACTTCTCTATTGCATAGCCTTTAGTTAATGGCATGATGACCTAGCATACCGAACTTAGTATTCTAAAATACGCTAAAATTGAGAACTTTTAAAAGGGTATTTTGTAGCCCGAGAATGGACTGAACACCCAATAAAGCCAGGGAAAACCTTGAATTCCTGATGCTCCCGACTCTACCTCTCAAGAGTACCGTGGCTGGTTCAAAAACAAAAAACTATTGTACACCCTGTCTTTCTGATTTTCAGATTTTGTATCATCAGTTTTAGACAGACCTCAAAGAGAAAAATAATTATGTTTTGGAGTTTTCTATTGCTTGAATCTTTGAGTAAAATTGAATATGTAGGTTAACATTAAGAAAGTATGTTTCACCAGATGTGATGTCGCATGCCTTTAATCCTAGCACTCTGGGGGCAGAGGCAGGCAGTTGTTAAAGTTCAGTGCCAGCTTGATCTTTAAGTCTAGGACATACAAAGCTATTACAACAGAGAGACCCTGTCTTGAAAAAGTTAAAAAGGATTTCTTTTTACTTTTAAGAGCATGGCTAACACTTTCTCCTTAAAAGAATGCTTCTCTTTCAGAGGGAATACGGTATAGCTCTGCAGGGAGCCATTCACTGTTAGCTTGGCAAACTTTGAGCTTTAGTTTTATCAGTGGAGGTGAAATGAAGAAAAATACTTTAAAAGTCATCTTAGGGCTAGGAATGTAACTTAGTGACTTGTTGCCTGTTAAACCAGCATGTGAAGATTTGAGTTCAGATTTCCAGCATCCATGTAAAAGGCCTGCTTGGGATAAACTTGTGTAACTCAAGCCCTGGAGGATGGGAACAAAGAATCCCTTTAGCTCACTGGCTAGCCGTGCTAGCCTAAGAACTTGATCTAGGTTCACTGAGAGATCCAGCTTCAAAATTAAGATGAGAATTGATAAAGGAAGATATGCAGTGTCAACTAACATGCTTGCCCAGTTAATGTATATACCACACATTTAAAAAGATGATTTGCTTGGAGTATAAAAATAAAACCATTTTTGGTAGGTGGCAATAAAGTAGCTTAAAGTTTTTTTTTTTACATGTATGGGTGTTTTTCCTGCATGTAAATCTGTACCACTTGTGTGCCTGGTGCCTGTGGAGGCCAGAAGAGTGTGTCGGATCCCTTGGAACTGGAGTTAACAGAGGATTGAGAGCTGCCAGGTGGGTGCTGGGAGTTGAACTTTGGGTTATCTGGAAGAGAAATTAGTGCTATTAAGCACTAAGCCATTTCTCTAGCCCCTAAACAAACAAATAGGTAAAAGCAGCCCCCCCCCAAAAAAAAACCAAACCTTTAAAAGTTGTAGTACTATAAATGAAGACAATCATCTTACTGAACAAAAACTAATAGGGAATTTTAGTGATTGATACCAGACTCAACTTCTTGGGGGCAGAAATCATTAAATTGGTAATGGTGTATGAAATTTTTAAAGGACTTATTTGGTTTGTGTGTTTTGCTTGCATGTATGTATGTGGGTTGTGTGTTTGGTGTCAGGAGGTTGGAAGATGACATCTTAGCCCGAGAAATGAGTTACAGAAAGGTGAACCACCATGTGGGGACTGGGAAACAGGACCTGGGTCATCTGTCAAAATATTGCTCTTAACTGCCAGGCCAGTTTTCTAGTTCTATAGAATAGTTTTGCTATCTCTCTCTCTCTAATCAAATCTATCTTATCTACTTCATACTGTATTTCTGGTTGAATTCAAGTAGCCACAGAGAAAAGATAAATAGTAATAACATATAACCCACTATTAACATGATTTTGAGCACCAGTAGGTAGGCTGAGATGTTTTAGTTTGGAAAAAATCTTATAATTTGATTCAAATCCTTGTGTGTGGGCATAATGTTTTAATAGTTAGGTGCTTTTTAAAAGATGTTTGTGCTCTATGTGTATGTGTTTTGCTTGCATGTACGTATGTGTGCCAACGGGGCCTGTTGTGGTGGATGGAGGAAATAGGCATTGGGTCTTAAAGAACTTCATAGTTGTGAGCTGCCGTGTGGTTCCCTGGAATAAAACTTGGGTCCTGGGGAAGCAGCTAGTGCTTTTAACCGTTGAGTCATATTTTAGCCACTTAAATTTTTTTGAATATTTCTCATGAGTATGTTGTGTACTTCTATATAACAGCACATGCATGTAGTGTCCTTGGAGATGAAGGTTATCTGCCATGTCGATGCTGGGAATTGAGCCCTGGTTCTCTAGAAGAACAGCTGCTGTTCTTAGCTCCTCAGCCTTTTTTCCAGCCCTGTTTTGCATAGGATTTAGGAGATTACTTTTAAGGTGAAAAATAACTAGATATTAGAATGAATGAAATATTTTAAATTCAAACAGACGTAGATATTTTTTGCTACTAAATATTTCTCAATAGAAAACACTTCAGAAACTATCTGGATTTGGGTCATATCTTGAGGCTCTTGAGTTACAACTCTGACCAAGGTGACAACTCTGACCAAGGTGATTTTGTGTGTGATTGAAACACAGAAAATGTCACTTTTGCATTTCTCATAGATAAAACTTGGACACGTTTCTTTTGTTGTGTCTTGAGAAATATTTTAGGTTAAAAGTGTTTGGATATTAAATTTGTGTTTTTGTTTTTTTTTGTTTTTTCTCTCCTAAGATAAGCTATTTTAAGCCAGGCATTGTGGCATACTACACTGTGGTGGCCTTGAATCATAGTGCGTGGATGGAGAGGCAGAGCTTGTCTCAAAACAAGACAAAGGGAAGCCAAGCTATTATAGATGGCAAAGTTGTATTTTTTGTGGCCTATCTATAAAACTGGGTTAATTTTTTTTCCACCTTCAAGATAGATAGTTTATTTGTGTATTATGCACGCACAGAAATTTTAATTTATGTAAGTCAATTATTATATAAAAATAGTTCTAATAGTTCTAAATCTGTATGTTTTTACAGGAGAAAGTCAGCTAGATTATATTTCAAAATACTGTACTTTAAAAAAATCATTTGGGTTAATTTTTAATAGCTAAAAAATGTCATAAGGATAGAACAATTTCTAGTTTCTTTTAAAAATATTTTTCTTTTAGTTGAGCATGGTGGCACACGCCTTTAATCCCTAACAGTTGGGAGACAGACAGGTGGATCTCTGAGTTTGAGACCAGTCTAGACTATAGAGTGAGTACCAGGACAGCCAGGGCTACAGAGAATGCTCATCTTGAAAGACCCCCCCCCCCGTCTTTTTCTATCTCTTTTTATCTTAATCTATCAATCACTGAAGAGGCCTATATGTGTTTATATATAATATATATATATATTATATATATAAATAAATTCATACAATGTCTTGATCATATATACAGTCCTCTACCTAACTGCTCTGATATTCCTACATTTTCTCCCTAGTTTTATGTCGTGTGTTTTTTTTTTTTTTTAAAAGGACAAGGTCTTGACTGCTTGAACTGTCTGCTTCCTGAGTATTTGAATTAAAGTGTCACCAGCCATTTAAAATTATTTTTTAAAAAGTAACTTGTCAATCTAGTATGTGCTGCCCATATGTTTCTGGGTTTGGGGGCCGTCCACTGGAGTGTTGTCAAACTACCAGGGGCTATACCCTTAAAGAAGACTTAACTCCCTTTAGCTCAGAAGCCATTAACTGTATGTATGTGCTCATTTAGGAGTTGGGGCTGGTGAACCTCTTGCTCTTCTATGCTAGGCCGTTGACTAGCTTGATCTTGTGCATTCACCAGTATACTGTCAGGTTTACAAGACACTTTGGCTCTGTTCATCACTGACTTTCTGCCACTTCTTAATATAGATCCCAGTTGTGACTGAGTACTCAATTGACAGTTATCTTTACACTTTGTCTTGTGTGTTTCTGCTTTAACTAGCATTGATTGCACAAAGACACTTGACTTCTCTGTTGAGTTGTGAGAGTTGCACTAATACTTCAGTATAGAGAATTGAATTTGAGGGCAGTTTACCTGAATCTGTGAAGAGTGAGTGAAGTGGTCTATGACGCCTGGTGTGTTTACCAGCATAGCTATAGTGTGATACTAGGTTTCTTTATCTGGGTGCCTACCATGAACTGGACCTAACAATTTAAGCATATAATACATTAAGGAACTATCAGTAGCCCAGTTATTTGAATTATGTAGTTAGGTAGTGTAGAGGATCTCAAACAGTATCTTTATTTTTAGAATAATAAAATTATATGTAAGATTGTTTGCTTGCATGTGTAGTTGATGGGTATGTATTTAGTGCATGGCATTATGTGTGTATTCATAGAGGATTTTTGGAATAAATTTTTATATACATTTGTGTTTTGCCTATGTGAGGGAGTCATCCCCTGGAGTTATAAACAGTTGTGAGCTGCCATGTGGGTGCTGGGAGTTGAACCCAGGTCCTCTGGAAGAACAGCCCTCAAGTTCTTTAGCTACTGGGCGATCTCTCCAGCCCCCTCCCTCCCATTTTTTTCTTACTTTTTTTTTCTTTTTTAGACCATTTCTTATAATGTAGTCCTCTGGCCTGGAACTGCCAGCCACTCTTCATCTTGTAAATTATTTCAATTATAGCAGTGTCGCTAGGTAGCTGCTGGGTAAATGACTTAACTAGTTCATCCTTTTTTACACTAGAGTTTTTTATTTGTGCATAGCTTCAAGATTTTTCTAGCCTGTATCCACTTTTAATAATTCTAAGTGTGGTACAGTTTCCAGTTGTAGGGCTTAAGAGTAGATTAATGAGTGATGATATTCTTACTTGTATCTCTGTGAGATATGTAGGAGTATAGTAGTTTGGATTAAAAACAAAACAGAACAAAAAACAGGAAATGGTATTGGAAGACTTAACTCCAGAGGTAGAATGCCTGCCTAGAGTTCATAAAGACTTTTGTTTCTTTTCATAAAGACTTGCTTTTCGGTAACACATAAGCCAAGTGTGTGATGCACACTTATATTCAACCCTAGCACCAGGAAGGAAGAGACTGAGGAACGGAAGTTAGAGGTCCTCCTTGTCTCCCTAACAAATTTGAAGTAACTTTGGATATGTGAAACCTTGTCTTTAGAAAACAAAAAAACAACATAAAGCTAAAAACAGGGGACTGAGATGATATTCAGCTGTTAAGAGCACTTGTGTTTACAGAGGATCTGGGTTCTGTTTATAGCATCCAACTCGTGGCTCACCACCATCTGTAATTCCAGTTCCAGGAGATCTAAGACCCTTTTCTGACTTCTAGGGTTATCAGGCACAAACATAGCCAAAACACTTATACATTTAAAATAAAAAACATCCTTATACCCTCCTCAAAAAAAAAAGGCAAAACTTAGAAATAAAAGCCAACAGAAAAGTGGATGGGATAGAAAAGTGTATATATTTTCTTTGTATTGTGCTGCTGAATTGGAGCCCAGTGGATGGTGGCTATAGGGTCCATGACTTTACTCCAGAGTGAAAGTACCCTTGTGAAAAATAAATAGTACGTATGTTAACACTGATAGATGAGATGTCTACTTACATATTGAGAATGAAGTTTTTGTTAGAATTGACTTTTGTGACAGGTGCTCAGCTTTCTTTTAGACCCTCAAACCACATACTCTTTTAATTTTTTCTTTTTTCTTCAGTGGTTTTTTGAGACAGGGTTTCTCTATGTACCTTTGGCTATTCTGGAACTTGCCAGGCTGCCCTCGGATTCATCATAGAGATTTACCTGCCTCTGCCTCCCAAGTGCTGGGATTAAAGGCATGTGCCACCACCACCTGGCACTCACTTTAACTTTGTACTGTCTATGGTGGTGTTTAATTGCAGCGTGCAGGAAGCCAAGGATCTTGCCATGAGTTGGAGGCTAATTTGGGCTATGTTTTTGGATCCTGTTTCAAACACAAACATGCATATACTTACCACATGTAGGTGCTTGTACTCCACTGTGTGAATATAACCGTTTCAATCAATGCAGCTGATAGATGAACATGATGGCACACACTTGTAATCCCAGCACTCAGGAGGCAGAGGTGGATTTCTGTGAGTTTGAGGCCAGCCAGGTCTATAAGTGAGGCCAGAATAGCCAAGGCCATACAGAGAAACCCTGTCTCAAAAAACCAGTAAGTAAATAAGCAAGGAAGCAAGCAAATAAATAAATACAGCTGGCAAAATAGATACATGAAATATTTTACCAGCAATTTATAACATAGTTACCTGTGTATAAAATGATAAATCATTAAGTTCTTTTGAGTGATTACAGTTTTTATTATTACATGTAGCATATTACCTTGTTCATTCTCACTGCCTCCCATTTTCTTTCCTTGCAGGTCTGCTTCTTTTCTTGCAGACCACTCCCTTTCTGTTTTCATGTTTATAAATCTTACAATGTATATATGAGAACAAACATTAGCATAACATTTTGTACTATGAATTCATAAATTGTTGACTTTAGAGAGTGTTTCCCGGACTTTACAATTTAAGTGTAAGCAGATGGGCCAAAATATAAAGGAAGAAGGGTAAAAGGATAGTTTAGTTGGTTTGGGGTTTGTAGAGAAAGCTTGTGAAAAATTCAATAGTTCAGTGAAGAAAACACTGCTAGTTACAACAGTATTTTGTGGAAGTAAGTAGAAGATAATGCTTGTAACAAATGCCAGAGAGCAGTTGTTTATAAAACTGTGTTGCTCTTGCATAGTGTTATTAATGTGGGTGGCATAACATGAATGGTTGAGTAATGTTTGAATGAGAAGAACTAAGGCTAAATAGGGATTACAATAATTAGAAAGAGGGCAAAGATTTTGAAGAAAAGCTTGTACTTTGGATGAGATCTGAAATATTTTGATAATGTAGGAAAGGTAGTTCACAAGGTATAGTCAATTCCTTGTATAGCTAATGTAAGCAATGTGTTGGGCTGTCAATTAAGTTAAACCTTAATCTTAGTTGCTAAGGTAACAGACCATGTCTAGTAAAAGTGTGTTTATCTATGGGTGGGTGAGTTAGTCTCCTCAATCTCCATTCATATTTACCGATATTGTAGATGACACTTTGAAGTGGCACTTGACAGTGCTGGCTTCTTAGAGTTAAGGCAGTTTCACTTGCCATATTGGGTATAGAATGACTAGCCAAACATAAAGAACAACTTGAGTCCTGAGCATTAATGTAGGCATATGAAGAGTTGTCATTTGAGTAAGGAACACATTTCATGGTAGAATTTTTTTTGAACATTTTCTTATTGTGTTTTTTTGTGTGTGTGTGTGTGTGGGGGGGGGTTCTTTGTGTAGTCTTGGCTGTCCTGGACTCCCTTTGTAGACCAGGCTGGCTTCTAACTTACAGAGATCCGCCTAGAGAAAACTTTCTAATAAATGTTTTTAAAGCAACAGGTATGTAGTATATAGTAGCTTTGCTGAGAAGAGCAAGATTGAGTAACCACTTCTAAATCAATATAAGTCTGAGATTGCTAAATATGTGTGTGTGTGTTTTGTGTGTGAGTTAGAGTGCAGGTGCTCTTTAGAGAGACCATGTGTGTGTGTGTGTATGTGTGTGTATCTTTGCGCACAGGTGCTTATGTATTTAATAGAGTGATCGGAATAAAACCTTAGGTATTGGTCAGTCCTCTTCTGCTGTGTATGCCAGGCTAGCTGGCTAGTAATTTTCCAGGGATTGTCCTGTCTCTGCTTCCTATCTGTAGATGTGCCAGTATTACAGTGCTACTGTGTTGACTTTTGGTGAGTTCTGGGTATTCAAACTCTGGGTCTTATATGTGAATGGCAAACTGTTTACCCACTGAGCTACTACACTGATCAGAATTCATCGATATTTTGTTCTTGGTCACCTTATTGGCAGTTGCTGGTTTTTTAAAACTTAGTAGAGAACCCATTTTGTTAAAGATGAAAGACATCACATTTTGCCCATTCTTCATACTGTCATGCTGTGCTGCTAAACTCTTAACTGCTTGAGAGTACCCCTCTCTGAAAAGTTCGGGCCTTTTATGTTAAATTAGAACTCATAAAATATCAGGTTGTTTGTATTCCTCCCCTTGACTCAGGGTTGTTCAGCAGGAAGTGAGGTATGTATACTCTCATCTTTCCTTAGTCCCTATAGCCCATGCTGTTTCCTCTGTCAGCATTCCAAGTGCTTGGATTACAGCTGTACGTTACTGCATTCAGCTTTTTTTGATTAGTCCAATATTGGTTAAGAGGTAATAGTTTTATTGAATAAATCATGCAAAATCTAATTGTAAATAGAAAATTGTCATTCTTCAAACCTTTAATTTTACCCTATGTTGAGCAGACATCTGGTTTAGAAGGCAGTACATGTATTTTTCTTTTTGTAGATAATAGTAGAGATATTTATTACTTAGAAATAGCGATGTGATACTGGTGACTGAAGGACGTGTTGGCTACTTAACAGACATGTGGCTTCTTTTGCAGTGTTTAGAAATAGGGTCTCTACATAGCCTTCACTGTGCTGAAACTATGTAGATCAGACTGATCTCCAACTCCTGCTCTGTCTCTGGAGCAGTGGAATTAAAGGCATACGTACAATGCCCCGGCCCTTAGAATTTTTTAATTAGTTGTGTTGATGGAACTTTTATTTTGTCTTCTCTTTCCTAGGTTACTTATAAGGATTTGGTTGTTTTCAGTAAGAATTTGTTGGTTTAATCAAGAAGTGTTTGCCAAGATTTTGAGAAGTTAGGTCTTTTATTTTTTTTCTTTCTTTTCTGTTCGGTTTATTTTGTTTTGTTGTAGTTCTGCCTGGCCTAGAGCTCACTGTGTAGACCTGGCTGGCCCCAAACTCAAAAAGAGTTATCTGCCTTGCCTCTGGAGTGCAGGGAGTAAAGGCATGCTATCACACTTGTCATAAGTTAGGTATTTTCATAATTATCTTTTTTTATTTAGACCATAAAGTATGAATGAAAAAATGAATAAAGAATATAACATTTATATTTATATACTTTGTGGTCAGCTACAGAACAGATAACCAATTTGAAAGCAGTTAATATCACTAAGGCTGTCTGTTTTATGCTAGGTTATTGTGGGGAGGGAGGCCTGCATGCTTAAGTAAAATTTAGATTATTTGAGCTATTTACAATATAATACATTGTAATCTACAACTTGTTGTCTCCTGCAATAATTGAGTCGACCATTTTTGTTTATAAGAGCTTTTTGGTCTAAAGGAGAAGATGCAAAGAAGGCTATAAATGTTATATGATGAAATAAAGGTTATGGCAAGGCTTAGCTACCATAACTGATAACTTGAGGTGTACTGTGTTAGAATAGTAGGATGTTTACCAGCATCTATGACCTTCTTTATCCATTATATACTAGGAACAGTACTTATGCGACTTATGTGTTCCCTTCAGTTAGTGACATCAGATGTCTTAGGGGCCAGAATTACTCTTATTGAGTATGGTTGGGGTTTCAACATGATAGGATGCTATTGTTGACCATCATAGGACTTGGTGATCACAAATGTTTGTGTGAACTGAGTTTATTGGTACTCCTTAATATTTTGGGAGGAGCTTGGCTGGTGGAATTTCAGGGGAACATTCGTCTTCCGTCCATCCATCTTGAGGTTTGGAGGTTCAAAAATTATGTGTCTAAGAAGCTCTATAAGAGGTATTGAGAGAAATGAAAACTAGCCTGGAGTTTTAGGGTATATCTGGTCTATCTCTTGGTGTGGTGAACTGAGACTTTTTTCCAAATC
>CM053749.1:29822253-29843820 GCA_028658305.1 Pachyuromys duprasi
GAAAACCAGGAGTTTTATCAGGATACTTTTGGGCAACAGTGGAAGTAGAAACAGCAGGGCATCTGTAAAATTAGAGACTGACAGGTTGATCAGAAACTGGCCCTAAATCTGAACAGGTGCCGCTATAATTTGAGACATCTGGCAAGATTTTTCCTTTATGTATATATTTTAACAATCCGCTTGGACACGAACAAAGCCACACTTCTAACTAACTGCTTCTGGCGAACTGATTTTATTTTTACTTTTAATTTTTTTTCCAATAAAGGTATTCTTAGAAGATATGAAAGAAATAGTTAATGAGTTTGCATTCCTGCTTGAGAATTTGGCTTATTTGGCTGTAGTATATACAAATGTTTCTGGGTAGTGTTTAGACTTGGTGTCTTGAAAAGGTAGTTGATTCAAAACTGAGTATATACTGTCTTCAATATCTTGTATCAGAACAACTATTTGTATGTTACCAACTTAAATTGCTAGAATAAGGTAAATTGGTACACAACTGCTATTTTTTAATTTAGAACTTGACCTAATTGGGTTTTCAAAACCATTTGGCTACCTGTATTCTTTATGCTGTTGTTAATTTCAATAAAAAAATTCACATCTAAATGTATACTTACTAAAACTGTGTTTACAATTCGTTTTTCACAAAATTTCCTGCAAATTTGGTTCAAATTGTATAGCATGCCAAGGCCAATTAAAGGGTTTTGTGCCTTGTTAATCCTTGTGTGGAATATGTCTGCACATAACACAACACTGATTTGTTGCAGTTTACTGCTTCTGGTTTAAAGTGCTATTATACAACTGACTTCATGTTCTCAACCTAAATTTATAATAGTAATGTGTAGTAATTTTAAGTTGGTAAGTATTTTTATAGCTCTTAACTTTATGATTAACTGTATAACAAGGACAATTACAGGTAGTCTCAAAGGGATGTAGGTTACACTTAACACTTAGTTGTTGGAAGTTTTTCCTAACAATCTAAATCTCAAATTGAGTATATTGCCCTCTTGATTATTTTATGCAGCATGGGACGGCAAAGAAACTCTAATGTGATATTGGGAATAATGTGAGTGCTTAATTTATGAGTTGAAATTTCTTAAGTCATTGTGATTCCTCCTAGTTAAATGGAAAAGAACTTTTTTGTTTAGTAAATACTGAAAGCTTAAATTTACTTCACAGATTGATTTATATAAAAGATATAGCTGGTCTATTGGTTGCCATTTGTATTTGAGACATTTTGGTTATAGCAATGATGGGAAAATTAAGAGGTTTGCTGTGTGTGAATGTGTAGAGGTGGGGATAGGTGTAAGGTAAAAAATGAAATTGGCATTCTTAAATTTAGTAGTTTATATTTGACAGGTTAAGTGAGACAGATACGTGAATATGCTTTAAAAGGAGTATACCAATGGATTGTAAATATCTAGGTTAAACAAATCTCAGATGTTTGCTTTGACTATATTTTATGATTATTCCATGTCTCAAAAATGGGAATTGTTACAGGTTAATTGGAAAAGTTCTTTAAGGTGTAACCTGATAAAGTTTTCTTTAGTGCTTTAAAAAACAGCTTTAACTAAATTCAGTTTGTGAAAAAGTGGGGTTCTGAAACCTTAGTCAAATAACCCCTCCAAAAAACAAATCCAAGATTCAGCTGAAAGCAAGTGTGAAAACCAAGCAAAAGGAAATCATTTATTCTAAAGGCAACTAACTTTGGTAGATTTTTTAAAAAAAATAAGATTTATGGTATAAAGCTTTTTTATTTTAATGTATCATTATGTATGTACTCATAATTAACTTTAAATGATTTATCTAACTGATTCCTTTTGTTACCTGGCTAGCAGGGAAAAGGGGTCGAGGCCGGTCCTGACCTGTTACAATGAAGACTGACTTGCTATGTGGGATTACACCAGAAGCTTGCAGTGGAGTAATGGTAAGGAAAATCAAGCAACCTTAAATATCGCGGCTGTATAGGAGAATAATCTATTGCAGAAGACCTTCCTGTGAAGATCATGGAATCAAATACGGGACATTGAACTAATACTTGGACTTTGATATGAATTTCTTTAACAATTTTCTCTGCAGTGCAAGTTATTAAACTAAAGCTACTCTATTTTCCAAATGTGTTCCAAGAAAAATCCTTCATAACTTCTAGCATGGTATCTTAATAAAGAATAAAGTTCTTCTCTTTAAAAAATCTGCTCTAAGTAGATTTTTCCCCTCTTTTTTAAATTAAGGATCTCAGCAGTGGTATTCTGAAATATTCTCTTGAATTTGTGCATTTAAAATTTTATTGCAGTGATATAGATGAATGCCACTGTTGGTACCCTTAAAATTTTTATTTCTGCTCACCAAGGTTAATCATGATTGTCTATATCTTTTTTATAGTAATCACTTTTGAATTGTGTTCAGATGCAGTTTCAGGTGTAATCATCAGAGCTGGTTAGTCAGGCATTCCAGATAGTGGTTCTTTTCAGAACCTTTTTTAAAGGGTTGGTTAACTACCTCAGTAGCAGAGGATTGAACTATACCCTGTCTGTACTGTACATAGAAAAATCTTTGTAGATAAAAGCAAGGCTTGTTAAATATGATATGAGGGTAAGATTTTAATATACCAAATGTAACATTCTTAGTTGCCTTTAGTTTCAGAGGCTTGTAAGACTTCCTCATGACCATCATAACAGGCCTTGCTTTTGTCGTATTTTGTGGCTGAAAAAGCAGCCTTGCTTCTTCAGATATTGTAGTTATTTGGATGTATAATAGTTTAGCAAGATGTTACTTTTGTAAGACATCAGATGTTCAAAAAAAGTGCATCCGAACTTGTACTAAATACTGCAGTGTCCCTTTATAAAAAGTCAGACTAAAACTGACAGTTGTACAGCAAAGCCTGACATTTGGATATTTTGAAGTTTTTTCATAAATCATAGAAATTAGTATATGGCTGTAGTTTTAGCTTTTTAGGTAAAAGGTATGTTTCATTAGTGCATTTGTTACTGCTGATCACTATAAAGATGTGAATCAGCTTTCCATTTCTTATGCAGGTCATGATAACTCGTAGAATAGAGTACAATCATTTGTGCTATGTTTTTAATTTTCTAAAGCACCTTGATGACAGTGAGTGTTCAGTGGTGAAGCATCCTCTATTGAATCACCCTCAAAATTTTTGCCAAGTCCGAAGTTGATAGCTTAAAGTCAAAAGTAAAATTATAGTTTAAGGAGGACTTGGTGTAAAAAAAAAAATACCTTCTCCCCTTCCCCAAAGGGATACTGCAGTTATATCACATACCCAATAGGCACCACGATGAAGATCAGAGCTTATACCTAATTAAGGTTTTATACACACCAGTTCCCCAGTAAATGCAAATTTAACAAGAAAATTAGACATGTCATATGTTCAAAATGCTCATGGCAAACAATCATTTTGCATTCCTGCAAATAAAATTGTTTTATACTGTAAGCTGGAGGCGAGTGTAACTTATTTTTGTAATAAAGTTTTTATTTTTTTTATGTGTCATTAATATAAATGTGTGTTAGTATAGAAATTCTTCTGGTTTAAAAAAGTTAGAATTGCACACATTTCAGTATATTCATTTGTACTTACATAATTTTAGAATAGTGGTTGCCAATAGCCTGTATGTTTCCCATTAATTGTTTTTTTTCTTTTTTTTTGTTACATTAATAAACCATTTTAGTATGTTGTATGTCAGTTACTGGGATAGCTGGGGCATAGAGTGTAATTTAAAATTTGTCAATAAGTATTCATTGGAATATATGTAAATGTGCCTTGCCGGTTATCGAAACTTACCTAAATGAGTATGGGGTGACAAAAATTTGTTCCTGGTGCTTAATGAAACTTTCTTCCACTGATTTTATATATTACCCTGTGCTTTTTAAAAGTACACCTCTCAAATCTTAGTGTAAGTGAGGGCTACACAAAACATGTACATTTCATTCTAACATAGTATACTAGGTCATGGAAAGTGGGTCAATTAAATGTAGCCTTCAGCAAAATCAAATCTCAGTGTAATCCTTGGTGCTGGCACTTCCCACCCAGGCCCAAGGACTAAAATGATCCCATCTAAGAGGTCATTGCCATGCCTATTGGCACTTAACTGTCATACCATTTTTAACGGACACTGTCAAGGTCTTTTAGTTAATTCCTGGATTTATTTGTTGGGATGTTAGAAAAGGTTTGTTTGACTTAATTGCATTGTCAAAGTTGAAAGACGGGAACACATTTTGTGAGTTCACAAATGTGTTCTGTAAGAAAACATTGAAGTCTGGAGCACTGTGGGTTTCTAAAGACTTTTAGTTTGGTGATAAGGGAGGGAAACCTGATGCTTCAAAAGAAATTGCGAAGAATTGATGGTTATAACCAGTGGTAATGAAATATAGACTCAAATGAAAATACTTGACAGTGTTCATTTTAATGACTTTGAATTCAAGCCATTATTATTACTTTTAAAATTAAATATAATTTGCACTGTTCTGATAATGGGTGCAGTTTTTGAGCAATATAATCAGAGCTAAATATGCATGTAGTGATTAGTGATGTGAACAATTAAGTTCTGAGAAGAAATAACTAACCGTGGTATTTTCAAACTTAAATTTCTGTAGTGAAAATCAGTATCAAACTCTTATCAAAAATCAAGAAAAACAGGCAATGCATATAAACATAATTTTGAATGTTGTGTGGCCTATAAAGCAATAATGCAATTTATATGGAATGTCATGGGATATGAGAAATGGAAATGCGAAAATAACTAATCCTTTAGTGATAATGTCAACATGTTAAAAGGGGAATGTTAACTAATGTAGGTTATTGCGTTTGTGATTTGTTTATGGGTTCTTGGCTTTGACAGCTTCAAAGAATGGACAGATGACAAGTTAAATTTTGTATATATTGTCAAGGAATGGGTCTTTAATAGTCAAGTCCATTCCTTGTGGTGAAAAGTATATCTTTAAAGAATTCTGATTGTTGAAAAGTTACCCAAAACAGACGCAAGATTTTGTTTCTGCAGACTACTTGGCAATCAAAGTGTCCATAAATTTAGTTTATCAGGAAGTTACATTGTGAGAAAGTTGTGTTAATTATATTCTTTCCAAGCATGTTTTTTGTGCAAGATTTTTAGTCATTGCTATTGAATCACATGTTAAAAATAGAGTTGAATTGCACAAAAGGAATCACATTCAGGGTGGCATTATAGCACCATGAGAAACTTTTTACTGATTACTGTTTAACTTTCACTTATTGATACAAATCTGACTAAACGAAAAGTATAAACATTTTTTTCATGATAGATTAGAAATGCCACAAATGGATTGATGGGGTGATCTGGGTTATATAATTGTATATAAGATACTTGAAAAGTTGTATTTAGTGTTAGGATGAACATCAAACTACATGGGAAAATTATCTTTAGTACAGCTTTTTGGAAGTCACTTGTTCAGAAACAGCAAAAACATGATTGGAGAAATTAAAATACAGAAGGGCTTCATGCATTAAGAAAAGGTAGTCAATCCTAGAGTAAATGTTGCTCAGGTTCCTAAAAACTTGCAGTAATACCCTCCATGACTGTTTTCTCCCCACTTACAATACCATAAACAGGAATTCAGTGGTGGGTATAAAATTAATGAATAAACAACTTACTTTAACAATACATAAACAGACTTCTTGGGATGTTTTTATGGTGTAGTATTTACTTAGTAATCTTACCACTCAACAGGGCATGCCACTAAAGATGCTAATAATGAACCAAGGCTCACACAGGCATTTTTAAAAACTGAGCCAACATATAGATGGACTTTTGGGGTCTATCACTTTTTAAAAGTTCTTAAGACATAAACCATATTAGCACCACAGTCTGCCTTCAATAATATACCTAAAATGTTTTTCAGGACCAGAAGCATTCAGTTGGACAACCTTTTTTGTAAATGCAAATCAGTATTACTCTGGGTCAAAGATTAAGTTTTTAATATCAACAGTAGTCTGGTAAACATTTAGAAGTCTGATGTTGAGAAACAAAAGCTTGTACTTACGTAGTATTTTAATTAAAAATTAGTTTTTTTTAGCTTATTTAAATTCTTTTACATTTATTTATCCATAGAATTTATATTTATTTCTTTTGTCTCACTGAAAGCTGTCTGCAGGCTCTTTGATTTGGATTAGTTTTGTGAAGTACTGTCTTTCGCCAAAAACCTCAAATTACCTGTTTTTTCCCCAACATAGTGGGTTTGTGCTTGTTTGGAGATCAGTTCAAAAACTATCTGTACTATCTGTACTGCCTCTGATGTTAAGATTTTATGTATAGTATAAGGAAGCTAGCTCTGACTATATTTTCCTAAGAATAAAGACCTATTTTTGTAGCATGTCTTAGGATCTCCAGGAGTCCAAGAGTTATTGTGAGTGTCCTCCATTTCATCATTTTTCACTCAACAGCTTTTAAATAGACACTTGGAAACTTTAGAGCTGTATCGCCTACTGATCATGAATACATTCAAAGTAACTAGGAAATGGTAAAAATAAATTCCCCCAATACTTCTAATTGCAAGCCACATGACTGGGAGATGTGTAGAATAAATGTTTTGGGCTGGTCTTCATTTAATTTTGTTTCGGAAATATATGGTCACATACTTGCCAATAGATTAATGAACTCCATGATTTGCTTCTTTCGGAACATGCTTCACCATGTAGTGTTCTTCTATTCTCCAGTTTTATTTCTGGCAAATAAAATTTCTTTGAAGATTTGAAAATGAGATTGAAGTACCAAGTAATTCAGGAGAGGGGAAGAAGAAAATGATCTCTTGATAAAAATTGCATTTAGATTACTACAGATGAGTTTATGTGAATGAACTCTGCTCCATTGCACATTAAAGTCAATGGCCACATACAGGACCTGTAAGTATATTCAGGGTTTTCTGGTTCGTAGATCCAGGCTAGAGTTTCTTTTGGAGGTGGTGGTTAGGAAGAAGACCAGTGGTTTGAAACACTTTAGGAACCTTAACCTTGTTACTTAATTTAAAATTGTTAGTTGCTGTTCTGATTATCCAGATTGGTATTGATCAGTGAAAATACCATTTCAGATTGATCATGGAGTTTAAACAAGATTGAAAACAAGAATGGGGAAGTCAAGATAAATCACCTTGGAAGCCATTTGAAGATTAGTGTCTTCAAATGTGAGAACTTTCTAAAATGTCTTTTTGACAAATTTAGTTGTGATAACAGGGTGACTATAGAAGTATCTTCAAGCTTAAATGGTTTCTGATTTGAGAATAACAAAGGTTACATAATTTTCATGTGTTGTAATTTCTTAAAGTGCTCTGAAAGGCTTATTGTGATGAAACTTCAACTTGGAGGAAGTTGTGTCCGTTTTTACTTTTTCATGGAAAAGGGTTAAAAGGATTTGGATAGACAGCTTATTACTATAGATGGCAGAGTAAAATAAAACTTGCCAACAGTAATATAAGATTTATGGAAAAGTTACAGATTGTACATGGCATCCCAACCAAGTCTTAACATTTCTTCTGTGTTGGGGATCATTTAATGATGTTAACTTGAAAATGAGATGAAATCTGAGTAGTCACCACAGGTACTGTACTGTTCGAAGGTCAAATTTGCGAAATCATGAGGCATATATATCATTTAAAACCTAAAGAGACTTGCTTATATTGATCAGAGAAGACTCAGCCACACCTGGTGGTGCATCTCAAAATTCCAGCTACTCAGATTGAGGCAGAAGCTAGAAGAGGTAGGAACTACACCTGTAATTGTTTTCAGCTTGTTTTTAGTATGTCATCCAGACTTAGAAAAGAACATAAGCAGGGAACATAAGCAGTAAGGTAAAATTCATGCATAGGTTTGCACATTATGCTTTAGTGTTTTTTTTTTTTTTAATTTTGTTTTGTTTTTGAGATGGTGTTTCTCTGTGTAGCCTTGGCTGTTCTGGACTGACTTTGTAGACCAGGCTGTCTTTCAACTCACAATGATCCACCTGCCTCTGCCTCCCTGAGTGCTGGGATTACAAGTGTGCGCCACCATGTCTGGCTGACACATTAAACTTGTAACTTTTGTTCTGTAGTCATTGTGTATATAGTATAGTGTAGTTTTGGTAAATAGAGTTCATTTTCCTTTTTTTTTTTTCTTAAAAATAGTAAAATTCACATATTAGATAATTTATTTCTTTGGACTGCTTTAGAATTATTCAGGTCAAGTGCAATTCATTTAGAGCTTAACCCTATTCCCTGAGTTCATGTCATTTTTATAAAATTACACACAAATTCTTGTGGACTTACTGGGTTTCTGAAAATTCGTTTAGTATTTAGGAGAACCAATGAAGGGTATACAGAACAAATACTATGATCAGTTTCTAGGGCTTACTCCTTTTTCATCAATTTGGATACCTAGCTATGACCATTTTTGTATATACTTTTTGTCTCCTTTTAGAATGGAAGCTCCTTGAGGGCAGGGAATCTGAGTAATGGTGCTTATGCAGGCAGCTAGAAAGCAGCCATAAGTAGGTTTCAGTGGTAGATAATCAGTTAATTTCCTGTAAAGTTTTAATTCAGAAAAGAAACATTTAGAACCCCTTTAAATGCTAATATGATGCTGCCATTCTAGTAAATTAAGGTTATAATGTTTGTTTCATGTTTAAATTGTCAATCTGATTAAAAAATAATGTCTTCAATTGAAGGATCAGATGCAGTATAATGTTTATGTTTTGTAAATTCTCAAATATGTGTGTGTAAGTCATTATTTACATTTCCCTTATTTGAAATGTTAGGCAAAAAAAACTGCTTACAAGTTATCCTCAGCAGTGACACCCTGAAAATCCAGCCTATCAGTTTTCTTTATGATAGTGTTCAATTTAAGTGTATGGTGCTACAGAAAACTCAGCATTTGTTTCTGAAAGCAGTGTATGGTTGAGTTGAAGGGTCTTAGTCATGATGTTCTTTTTGCAGTAATTGGTGAATGAGAGGGTAAATATTTTGAATCCGCTTTTTTTATTTTTTAATATTCTACACTACTATGAAATAGTAAAAAGTAGTTACATTTACATGAATAGTGTTTTAATCTAACAATTGGTAGCTGAAAGTTAGATCATGAGAAAAGTAGGCTTTAGTTTTGAGTAAAGGTAGAATTCATAAAGTTTGTAGTTGAGAGTTTAACTTGAATAGTAATATCCTTTGGTATCGGGGATGGAATGCAAGACTTTACAAATACGAAGCCTACGCTCTACCCAGCCGCGTTGGTGATAAAACTTTTACAAGGAAAGTAGTAAATAGTATACAATATGCAAATCTGTTGTTCTCCCCACTTTAAACTCTTGTAATTCTGGTGGTTTTTTTTAACCTCTTTTTTCCCCTCCCCCCTTCTTTTCAGGACAAAGTTTCTCTGTAGCCCTGGCTACCATGGAACTGAGGATAAGGCTGGCCTCAAAATCACGTCCACCTGTCTCTGCCTCCTGTGCTAGGATTAAAGTTTTGTGTCCCCATGTCTGGCTCTTTTTAACCTCTTAATTACTGTGTCTAAGAATTATTTTCATTTTTGAAGAATTTGGCTTCTGCTTATTATATATTTATTTTTATTACTAGAAAGATATGTGCCAGGTTTGGAAACACATATCTGTAATCCCAGTACTCAGGGTAAGACAGGATTGAATTGATACCAACTTGGAGGGCATAGTGAGACAGGAAAAACAAAGCAATAAGCTTAAAATTAGTGAACAGCACAGAACACTTTAACTTCATTTCTTTATTGTTGGGTTTTTAAGAACTTTGTTTTACCTGTCACACTTGTTGACAGGAAATGCACCTTGCCTGTAACTGCTAAGATATTCAAAACATAGTTATAGTATATAACATGCATGTCTAATATATCAAAATGGTTCCTTTGGAGAGCAAAATTCTAAGACAAAATTTTCATAATGTATTATTATTTGTTTATGTAGATACCATTACTACCATTACTAAAGAACTATGCTTTTTTTGTTTTGTTTTCCCCTTGGGTTTCTAGTTACCTTTGTTTTTTTTAAGATAATCTTTCTGAGCCATACATGGAGGAATAGGCCTTTAATCCCAGCACTCAGGGAGGCAGAAGCAGATGGATCTCTGTGAGGTCTAAGCCAGCTTGGTCTACAAGGCGAGTCCAGGACAGTGAAGGTTACAGAGAGAAGCCCAGTTTTGAAAATAAAACAAGATCTGCTGAGCTTTTATCAATATTTGTGTAATGAGTTGTGAGTTTCTTTTCTTTCTGTCTTTCTATATCTCTTTTTGTACAGTTGGCTGAATCCTGTTTGGTGTTTTCAGGCAGTACTTTGAGAAGTTTTTCATGACTATAGATACTTTAGGTCATGGTGGAAGATGTCTTTTACCCTTGCTCTTATGTGATAGTTGGTGTTTTGTTCTTCTTCGTGTTTTTTTTTTCCCCCAGAACTTGAGACACTTTGTTAAGGTTGATTTTTTTTTTTTTTTATAAGCAGTTATTCAGACCCAACTCCTCAACCTTCTCCAGGTGCTCCCCCCCCCTTTTTTTTTTAAATAGACTGATTCCCTCAGTTGGCTTTTTTTACTTTACACTTCCCCCAAGTCTTGAGTTTTTACTCCCCCAGCCCTGCTATTGTCACGCTTGCCTCTAGCTTAAGGATGCCTCTTCCCACCGATTACTGGATTAAAAGTGAGAGCCACCATGCCTGGGTAAACCTTTTTTTTTTTTAAGTGTCAGTTTATTAAAAGATTCTGAGAAGTATCTGCCCAGCTGAATGTAAATACAGCAGTTACAAAAAGAAAATAAATATATTTTTATTTCAGCTTTTAAGCATGATTAAGAATCTAGAGGCAGATATGGATTTTAAAGGAGAGCTGCTTACTTTGTTAGTTTTTCTATTGTTTTAAACTTGTATTGAAATAATCTTACTTAGACTTGTGTTTAAAAATTCCCCCTTATCTAATAGTAGTGCTTTGAAATTTGTTGAATATCTTTTCTCCCTTTTTAGTGCATGTATTGACCTTGAATTTTAAATGCACCGTCCAGATCAGTCATACTTCAAGTTATAAGTAGGGCCCTCACTGCTTAAATCAGATTACAATAGCTATTTATAGGTTCTATCTCACTACTCACAAAGACTTAAAACCTGCATGAGTGGGGGGCCCTCTTCGCTTCAGAGGTTACTATCTTGAACTTTTTATAGATGTATAAATGATAAAATGCATTCAGCTGTGGACTTCTGGACTCCAGCATTAATTTTCAAAGTTCTGCAATTTTAAGTTGATGTCTTGCCTAGTGAGTTGAAATATAGTCCACATTGGTGTATTTCATGCTTTAAAATTTTCCTGTGTTTTTATTGGTATTAACAAAAGTGATATTGACCAAGTCTGTTACTGATCTATCCACCGAGTTAACGGCAAATCTTTGTGAGAGAATTAAAAAAAAAAACAAAAACGAGTAATAACGGGTTTCATTTTCAGATGACAAGAACAGAAGTAAGAATAATTTTGGTTTTTCAAGCCAGGGTTTCTGTGTAGTCTGTCCTAGACTCTGTCTTGTAGACCAGCCTGGCCTTAAACTGACAGTGATCGGCCTCTGCCTCCCAAGTGTTGGGA
This sequence comes from Pachyuromys duprasi, assembly GCA_028658305.1. Classification (NCBI taxonomy): domain Eukaryota; kingdom Metazoa; phylum Chordata; class Mammalia; order Rodentia; family Muridae; genus Pachyuromys; species Pachyuromys duprasi. The sequence goes on from CM053749.1 coordinate 29,833,843, forward strand.
TTAAGAGTAACAATTAATGAAAGGAGTCGTCAACACTTTCACAGTGTTCACTTTGAGATTAGACAGACCTGTAAAGTGGTTTTACAACTGTCAAGTCTTGCATATTGCCTCCTTTGGAAAGTTTGTGTATGGACCAGTGAATGCAGTGTTTGTAGGAGCTTAAGTTTTTTAGCTTTTGCAGGGGAAAATACTTTGATCTCAGTGAAGTTTACTTTAAATACTGAATTTTAAAATAGAAATGCCTGGTAGACTATAACATGGGGAACAGTACTAGATGGCCATAGTAAAAGATGCCATTGTAAGTTACAGTTATCAGTTAAAGTAGGAGGGTGAGGCAGGTAGGCCTGATAGACCAGGAACAGCCAGGACTACACAGAGAAACCATGTCTTTCCAAACCAAAAATTTGTAAGTACTAGGGAGAAATCCAATCCCAATAGTTGGGGAGAAAAGACGGAACTTAAAATCATTATCTAGCATGCTTACCTATATCATAAAGGAACACAGTTTGCTGTTAACTGAGCAAAGCACATTATTTTAATGTACCTAGAAAATAAAACGAAAGGTTCAAAACATTTTAACGTGGGGTTTCAGAAAGTTTAGGAAACCACAGAATTATTTTTCCCTTTACATTTTATAGCTTTCCTTTGAGTTTCCCTATGTTGCTAGGTATTTGCCTTTTTTTTTTTTTTTAATGCAGCAGGTAGCTTTCAGATTTGGTAATTCAGTGACTTGAGTGCTCATTTGTCTCCTGTGGAATACACTTATTTATACTGCTGTCTTAATGCTTGACGGAGTTGAATCCCTTTAATTTTGTTTTTCTTTAAAAGCAAACATTTTGAGGCATATGATACTGCGAACTAATTTTTCTCTTACTGAATCAAGCTTTTGAGTATTAAAATATTAGTTTTAATGGTGCTAGTAGTACTCATCCTTCCACATAAGTTTCAGTGTACACTACCAGGAAGCTAAAAGGGACAGTCATCTTTGGTAGACAGAGAGTTACAACTGTCAGATATTAACAGTAATTTTGGATTCATGCTCTTATATTCAGATTTCTCACTCTAGTGACTGATTTGGTCTATATATTTCTCACACAAACTTAACAAGGTATAGGTTGCTAAAACAAAATACTGGGCTGCTTGTAAAAGTAGTGGTTTCAATGAATTAAATTTCACTGATTTCAATATTTTTAGGTGAAGACAAAAACTTTAGGGATAGTTCAAAGCAGCCATGTATACCTAGAGTTATTGTGCCTGCTGAGGACTGCAGTCTATGATACATAGTTTGCATTTTAATTAGAATTGACCTCTTACTCTTCTTGCTTTTTGTTTTGAAGGCTGTTTATTCATTCTCTAATACCTCACCATCTTGAACATGTCAGATACATGGTCTTGCTTTTACTTAGTTGCTCTTCAGGGAAAGCTTCTCATCAGGAAGTCAATGTTGAATCTTTTTAAAGGAAAACTGTCAAGCCACAGAACATTACCCTGTTACTTAATATCCTGAATTGCTGTGCTAATGGTTGAGTCATACAAATGCCAATTTATATTCTTGTTAAAGCTGTGTATTTTAATCTCTAGGATAAATGTTTATTTCAAGTCTCATGAGACTGCTGACAGGAGTTTCATGAAATACAACAGTGATAATTTAATGTGCCTGATGTGGGAATTTAAGGCACTGGACCCCTTTTGTTTTTCCTTTTCTTTTTTCCTTTGATGTAGCGTCTCACTATATAGCCTTGCCTGGTCTGGATCTCTCTATGTAGACCAGGCTGTGCTGGAATTCACAAGACATTTACCTTTCTCTCCCTCCTGAGTGCTGGGATTAAATATGTATGCTAGCACATCTGGCCCAACCTCCTTTATTGTAATTCGGATGTTTCTTAATAAATACATGTTAATTCCAAGTTAACATGCTTCCTCTCCCTACATATCAGTAACCTTGCCTCTTAACTCAGAATGAACTCTTGTCTATTGAAATCCCTCATACTTAATAATAGTTTTAGCATTTGTTGAGTTTGCTGGTTTTAGAGTCATGTACATTTAAGTGTGGTTTCCTCACATTTGTTTTTCGTGATAGGGTTTCTCTGTGTAGCCTTGGCTGTCTTGGACTAGCCTTGTAGACCAGGCTAGCCTAGAAGTAACTCAAAAGAGATCCATTTGTCTCTCTCCCCCAGTGCTGGGATCACATCTGTGCCACTGAGCCCGTGTCTGATTTTTTTTCTTTTTAAATCCCACTGGCATTTCTTAGTTTTCCAGTATCTTACCAGTTTTTTTTTTAATGTTTTCTTGATCTTGTCTACAGTATAACTTCATATCATACTATTTTTTTTTAATTCCAAGGCTTTCTTGATTGTACTTTGTCGAGACCTGCTAATAGTTGTCTCTACATGTTAGAGCACTTTTCTTCATCATGTTATTGCACCCAGTTGTACAGATATTCTTAAATACTCTGGCTGGAGTGCTAAATAATCTTAAGTGGTGTTCTAAAGATAATTTAAAAACCAGTCTAGTTTTAGTTACTGTAAATAACTTCCTACTGTAAAAGACAGGGCACTTAATCATGGTCACCAAATTGACTCTGGGTTTACTAGTCTTTTCATTAGTGCATCAACCAATTTTCTTGTATGCTTTTGGTTAGGATATTAACTTTTTGAAAATTTTTAATAACTATTTGTATTGCTATGAAGATATGTGATCCTCTGGAATTGGAGTCATGGACTGTTGTTAGCTGCCATGTGGGTGCTGATAGTTGATTCCGGGTCTTCTGGAAGAGCAGCCAGTGCTCTTAATTGCTGAGCCATTTCTACAGCCCTTTAATTAAACAACAAGAAAACAACCCCCCCCCCCCAAACACTTTTTTTCCTACTTATATATATGTATGTCAAACAGTTGCCTGCAATACCCTAGTACAGGAGGTACAAGTGGTTGTGACTTTCTAGACGGATGCCAGCAATCTAACCCTGGTCCTTTAGATTTGTAGCCAGTGCTCTCAACTGCTGAACCATCTTTCCAGCTCCTTAACAGTTTTCATGTCTCAGAATTGTGCTACACTGCAAGCTACTTTCTTCAGACAAAATTCTTAGGCATATTAAAACTGTCAACACATGACTGAGAAACCATGTAGAAAAATGACATTGCTTTCCTTGGCAAGTAAGTTTTCTGGCAGTTCATGTTTTAGTTGTATCCATACTTACTGTCCTTACAGTTTGTTTTTCATTACATCATTGCATAGGGAACGGAAAAACTGAGCTTGTCCAAGACCGTGCATTTAAATAATTTTAAATAAGTTTAAGTAGATTGTGGGCTCAACATCTTTAGGACCTGGTATTTGAAGGGTTTATAGGTGATCTTTGCTGTATAGGTCTCAACTCTGAAACTGTTGAGGCCCCAGCCCTGCTGCTATCCTTGATTCTGTAATCATTGTTAAGGAAGCTTAACTATTTCACTCCAATAATTAAAAGTTTACGTGTGTGTTGCATAGCTGCAAATAGAAGTAATCTGAGCGCCTAGAAGTCAGTTGAGTTAATTTTTTTGAAGAGTATAGGCCACGAAACTGATTCACTCAGAATTCATTTGGGTCTGTAGTCTTATTTTCATGTGATTGAAAGAAAACATCTCAATGATAACTGCCTTTTTAAGTTTTCCAGAAAAAATTTTTTTAATAATTTCCAAAATTATCTCATTCAAAGCTTCATTTTAGATACTCTGTATTGAGTTTCTTATAGCTGGAATCGGCTTGCTCATGAGAAAAATTTTTAGTTAAGGTAAAAATTTAGATAAGTTATAACCTTAATGGTAGAATCATAAATAAAATACTAATACTAGAACCTTTTCTTTTTTTTTTTTTTGTGGGAAGAAGGTATGTGGTCCAGTTTAGTTTGGAGCTCATTATGTAACCAGGCCATCGAATTCATAGCAATTACAGTTGTGAGCCACTACAGTTGTTTTAATTGTACACCAGAAGCCTACTTGATGACAGTTGTGCCATGTCAAAGTGTTGTTACCCCTCTGCTGTCCTACCCCAGGCATTTGTCCAGGATGATAGCTGGTCTAAGAGAGCACAGTGTGGATCAGAGCATCTGCTTCTGATTCCTCTAAGTGCTGAGTCACAGACTACCATCATCCTTGGCCCCAAGCGCTTACGGTGTATGAAATACTGGGAGGGTAAGAACTGTAAAAACTTATAAGATATTTTTGTGTTAAATATTGAAACTGCAGAGTAAAAGTAGACATTTAAACATCTGAAATAAACTTAGTAAACACTTTATATAAAATAGCTTTTTAGTTAAAATGTATTCGTTTAAGAAATAACTTAAAAAGTAGAAACGTACATTCATTGTTAAAACTAACAAGCTAATAATATTAGGTTTTAAGTGCCTTTTCCAATCCAGTATGTTTTATCAGGTGAGTTGATATATTTCCATTGCCAGGCAGTTAAATTTTTGAAGTTACGAATCACACCTAATTTCCATGACAGATTTCAGAAATCTGAAATAATAAAAAAAATGTGAAATATTTAATATTTATGGTGCTAACATGAGATGATAGTTTTTGTGGTGGTAGCTTATTTTACCCAGTGTCTATGCTTGTATAAGGTTGTACCTCTTTGTTTCTTCCTAACGAAGGCTTGCTAATGGAGGCTTTTCCATAAGACCACAAAAAAGTTAAGTATGAAAGTAATGAGTGTGTTTTGGGAGGAGGGATAGGAGACAGTGTGTGTGTGTAGCCCTACAAGTTCTCTACTGTACCAGGATGGCTTTAGGCTGACAGATCACCTGCCCAAGCCTCCAAAGCTCTGGGATTAAAGGGTGCAATGGAAAGTTACTCTTAAACATCTCAGACATCACTGTAATTCTCTTCAGTGAATTAATGTTCATTTTAAATAATTTTTAGTAAGACTTGAAACCATTATCTTTTTGTATAGATTTCATATTCAGATGTTGATATATAATGATAGATTGCAGGCAGAAAGATATTTATCTTAAAAAAATACTTAAATGATTTGAGAGTGAGGGAGAGGAAGCTTTAAAATTTTTTTTTTTTAAAAAAATGTTTGTGATGAGTCTCAAGTGGCTGGCATCTAGGGATAGATTCGCCTTGTCTTCCTCATGTTCCCAATCTGTGCAAGTGGTGGAACCAAGCTTTTAAAAATTTGCTTTACATTAATTACGTAATTATAAGTAGGCTTGAGCTGGACATTATATCTCTTGCCTCTAAGAATCCCAGCCCTAGGAAGCTGAGGTAGGAGGATTGCTAGGTTTTCAAGGGGAGACACTACACTGTCTTTTAAAAAGTACATGTAAACTGGGACTTTATACTACCTCAGATTTCTTTATGAGAGAAATAAGTTCAGTGGAAACATTAGGTATTTTAACTTTACCTACTGCTTTATTACTTCCAAAAATTAGGTGAAAGTTAGAGTTAACTGTTGGTGCAAGTATTTTTCTAGAGGCCTTTTGAGATCCCGACCAGTTAATAATACCCCTTTACCAACTGTTGTTTAGGGGAAAAATAAAACATAGTCTTTAAATCTGCCCTGTATTATACATTACATCTATGTGTAACTTGTCTCCTTCACTAGATTGTAAGCCTTTGGAGGTCAGAAACTCAAACTCCTTGTATCTTCCACCACATTTAGCACAGTGCCTTACACTTACTTGCTTTTCAATAAATATTCATTAAAATAATGGACATACTACTGAAGTTTGATGTCTGTGGGCCTTTAGGTGGATTATACTAGTTTAGAAGCACACCTCTAGTACTCAAAAAAAATGCATCACTCACTAAAAAATTCACACTTGTTGAGCATTATGATTCATGCATGTAATCCTAGCATTTGAGGCTGAGGCAGAGTAATTGTGAAGAGTTCAAGACCAGACCAGCCTGTGAGACACTGAAAAATCTTGCTTTGCACAACTGGTAGTAATAGTCTCGGATACTATATACTGTTATTCAGTCCATGTATATTTTGAATTTTCTCCCACTAAGAAGGAACATGCTTTCACAAATTTCAAACTATTCAGTTTAAATTTTGGATTATATTTTATTTCATGTGCTCAATAATCAACATGTGGTCAGAGGCTACCAAAATAGCTCCGTGGAGCTTTAAGGTGAGGCAGTGCTGGGGTAGGGACATTAAACCTGTGTGGACCTCAATTTGATTTCATGTTATTTTTAGCTAGCCTAGTGGATTAGCTGTAATTTTCACTCTCTGAAATCAAAAACAATTTTTTGTGTTAATGTACAAAATAAGCCCTATTCACCCAATGTATTCCTCATATTTCGTCAAATATATTGTGGCGATAACGCAGGAGCTGAAGTAGATCTAGTTAATGGTTCAATAACTGTTAGGTAAGACAGTCCCCTGCTGACTCCCAGTCTCACTCTGTCTTCAAACTCACTCTGTAGACCAGGCTCTCCTCAAACTCATCCACCTGCCTTGTGCCTTCCAGTGCTGGGATTAAAAAGTTAGGCACCACCACTGCCTGGCTATTCCTTAACCAGGATTGGTTGAGGATCTCCCTTAGGTCTAGGGAGCCTAGTATTTAATAAAAGATTGGAAAGAAATAGTCCTGCATGTAAAGTAATAAATGATAAGACTGAAGAAGGAACCCTTTATAATGGTTAATTTTCATAGATAAGGTTTTTTAACAGCAGGATTCTCAGTTGTACTGCACCAATTACCATGTATGAGATGAAGCTCAGCCCTCGTTACATCCAAAAGTACTTTTATGGAATACATTTTTAAACTAAAACCAATATAGACAATTACATTGCCTAGTTCATTTTAATTTCCTTTGCAAAGAAATTAGACAAATGTTGGGAAGGTCTAATTTGAACAGAACTGAAAACACTTTTTAAAAAGCGTATGCTGTCATGTAAAAAGTAATTTCAGAGTAAATCTTGTAAGCAAACATTTTAGAACAGTACAGCTTGGAAGATAGGCACCAGCGGATACATGAAGTTCAACGTGCAGCTCTTCTGTATAGTGTATATTTCAGTGATAGCCCTAGTGTGTTTCTATAAACGAGGGATATTTTGCAGTTCTAGGGATCAAACTACGAATGTTTGGCAAGCACTGCACCGATGAATTACAGTGACCTTGGCCCTTCGGTCCTTTGATTTGTTTGAGATAGGGTCTTTGCTGTGTAATCCGGGCTGGGATTACCGTGCCCTCTTTAAGGAATTGAAGTGTAAAATTACAGAAGTGAAATGTTAAGTATATGCCTTTAAAGAAGTTTTTAGCGTTGCTTGAGATCACAGCTACACACTTTAGCAGTGGAAACCTTACTACCATCTACAAAGATACTAGCATGTTTTTAAAAATTATTTAATGTCCTTTAGCCATTCAAAGTTGATTCTGAAGAAATTAGGAATACGAGTAAATTTAATAAAGAGATAAATGAATTTCTAATACTTAGCAGTAATGGGAAGAGAATAGTACATTCCAAAAAGGAAACAAGTCACTTAAGGTTGATCAACATTTTCAGAATTTCGAGAAAATATTGAGTCTTCACAAGCACTTAGAATCATGAGTTCTGTTTCCCTGCCTTGGAAGGTAAGATTCTAGGGAAGAGAGGTGACATTTCCATAGGTCCCGTGATGGAACTTGTCAGTGTTAGCATGAAATCTTAGAAGGGATCCCCGTCAGGATTTTGTTTGTCCCAGCAACATGGCGGTACTGTAGTTGGAACCAGAACACCTACGATATGAAGATAATGTGTGTAGCTTAAGTTTAAGTGCTTCGCACGCTGCCTCAATTTTAGCTACTACAAAATACGGACAAAATTTAGAAACAGGTTCTGAAGGGTACTACCTACCTGCCAACCTGCTTTCGTTGGCAAGGGTTGTGGTTAAGTCCGTGGGTCGAAGTGACTCGTTTTCCACCTTGGTGGTTACGAGGCTAAGACATTTGGCTTTCTGGGGTGGCTGACGGCCGTGTGGGCTGTTTTTCTCTCACTGTCATAAGCCCCAGCTTGATTCCGCTTTTAAAAGCGGACTCTAAGGAGTCCTTCCTTCCTGTCCCTTAGGCATGGCTACGAGAATACGAGAGGGTGGGGCGGCAGGGTGTGCTATGGTGCAGGCACTACACTTCCCAGAGGCCTCCGGGAGCTGCACGTATCTGCTGTGCCTAGGCAGCCTTCCCCGACTTTTCCGTAATTCTGCCAGGCTGGGTATTCTAGGTTCCCTGAACTTCCGGATAAGGAAAGTGGGTGCCCGCTCCAAAACATGTGAACACTCCCAGGTCTTCCCGCTTGGCGGCGACGGGCCTGGTGTTTCCTTGCTTTGAGGGGGCGGTGGCTGCGCACGCGCGGCAAGTGTCGCGGGGGCGTGGCCTGGTGCGGCTGCGTTTAGCTGGACGCTGGGTGGTGGGAGGTTATGTGGCTCCGCCGCCGGGCGGTGGGGGTGCCGTCCGCCTCGCCCTCTGAGGGCGGCACGTCCAACGCTCCGTGGACCGAGATGGGGTCTTGGATGCGGACGATTGGGTGCAGGCTGAAGCAGCGGCTGCGGCTGGACGTAGGGCGCGAGATCTGTCGCCAGTATCCGCTGTTCTGCTTCCTGCTGCTCTGCCTCAGCGCCGCCTCGCTGCTCCTCAACAGGTACCTGCCGTTGGCCCGGTGGAGGCCGCTCCGGAGCCTGCGGACTGTGGGCGAGAGGGAGCTCTGCACCGTCACCTCGGGAAGGACGGCCGACGCCGGGTCCCGACGTGCGGGTGGGCGAGGGCCGGCCGCACGGGGACCAGGCACCCTCCGAGGTTACATGGCTCTGAACCTTTCCTTTTGGCCAGTTCTCAAAATCTGGGTCTGTGTCTGCTTTTCAAACTGAAATTTGTATAGCCACCTCAGTTCGAGACGATAAAAGAGGATCCAGTCTCCGGGGAGAGGAGGGTCCAAAGTCCTGTCGCTGTCGCAGTTCCTGGCGGAGCCCTGCTCGCGCAGCAGCACGCACACACTCGCGGGCGAACACCTTTGCAACCAGCACTTCTCGCAGTTTCGTCAGTTTAAAAGATTTTTTTTTATTCGAAGTCAGAAAACAGAATAGTACCCTTCATATCTGTAAAATATTCCCGTTTCTCATTTCTCAAGAGCTGAAAAATTCTGAAAAGTTAAAATGGTTAAATTGACATTTTGAGGTCAGAAGGCCCCGCCCCTGAAGCTTGTAGCTAGATCTTAGCTTTGACATTTCCAGAAGTAGTATTTGGTGCAGTGGTAGTAGAAAAGACGTGTGCGTAACATCCTCGTTTTTCTGATATTTTGAAGAAGCAGTCACTTTTAATTCTGAAGTAGTTCTTCTGCAAGCATAACAGCAGGAAGCATAAACAAGGGATTTATTTAAATTAGTATTTTCACTATGGCTAACTATTTCTCTTGACAGCAGATGTTATTTTTTTATTTTTATTTTTTTATTTCACGGTGGCTTTGTTGATTTTGGGCTTAAGTAGCAGACTTAACTAGGAATAACTATCTTAAAGTGTCTGGGTTGTGATGGCAAGGTATTTGATTGTAGGACTGTGGAAGAAGTAGGATCCTTTAACAGTAAACACTGTTAGTTATTTACTGCCATTCTGTCCTCCGAAGGTGGTCCAAGCTAGAGTAACAGGGTCAGTATGAACAAAATGTAAACCTTTGTCTCCAATTAATATTCTGTGTAAAGAATTACCATATACAGCAGTGTGTGGCCCATTTTTCTATTGCACGTGTTAAGTAAGACAGCTGAAACTGTCTGTCTGTCTGTCTGTCTGTCTGTCTGTCTGTCTGTCTATCTATCCATCCATCTAGCTGTTTTTGAGGCAGGGTCTCACACTGGCTGGCTGCAAACTCACAGAGATCCATCTGTCTGCCCCCAAGTGCTGAGATTAAAGGTGTACACAACTTTACTGGTCTGAAACCTTTTCTTTTTGCTCATACCTAACCAGCTACTTTAGTTTTTAATTTTTCTTCTGTTTGTCAAAAGAATCAGCTTTTTTTTTTTTTT
>CM053749.1:29843920-29881020 GCA_028658305.1 Pachyuromys duprasi
GCTATGAACTCACAGAGATCCTCCTGCCTTTGCTGCCTTGAGCGCTGGGATTACAAGTGTGTGCTGCAGTGCCCAGCTTAGCCAATATGTTTCTAGATGAGGGCTGTCTCTGTATTACAGCCAAAGTGGATTCAATATAATGCTGTCACTTATCTTTCTATAACTGTAAGACTTTTAAAAATTGTTTTCTTTGTGTTACTCAGTACTTGCTTTCTCTTTTTTAAAAAATATGTTCTCTTTTTCAATTGCTGTCCATCTTTATTTTTTATTTAATTTATTATGTATGTATGTATGTATGTATGTATGTGTAAGATATATGCAGGTGTATATGGTAACTCATAGCAACTGTGTGGAGGTCAAAGGACAACTTTGTGAAGTTGGTTCTCTCTCTCTCCTTTGTGTGGGTTCCAGGGATCAAATTAGGTCATCAAACTGGTATCATCAGGTGGCTAGCACCTTTCACTACTGAGCAGTCTTGCTGGACCACTCAGGACTTGTGATAATAGCTAACAAAAAACCTCAGTTTGTACTAGGTTTGGCCAAGAGAATACTGAACAACAGAATACTTTTAACTGGGTCTCAGAGAAACACAGAACAGTAGTGGGAACACTACTAAAATCTTCTTGTACTAGGTGTGGAGGCACCTTTAATTCTGGCACTTGGGAGACAGGCCCATGGATTTCTGAGAATTTGAGGTCAGTTTGGTCTACACAATAAGTTCATAAAAAAAAAACACAACAAAAACAAAAAGACAAAACAAAACCAAAAACCCCAACCTTAAACCAGACTAAATCCAAACCAACCCAAACCCAAACCACCAAACCAAACCAACTTCTTTCTTTACTCTCTTGTGTTCTCTCTGCAAGGTGACTTTATTCTCTTCTCGGTGCCATTTTTTTTTTTTTAAGAGACATAGCTGTCAGCTAATTATAGCTTCACAAAAGTTTTGAGAGGGGATAAGACTGATTGCACTCTAGTTTCTAGTTCACTCTCTTATTTATTTCTTTGCAATGTAATTTGAATTTAGTATATAGACTGTCCTTTATGTATCTAAATGCCAAGCTCCTAAATGTGGATTGATTTTGAGTTTTTCATTCACTGTCAAAACACTTCCAGAATTTCCTTAAATGTAAAGGTTTTTTTGGTTGTTATTTTGTTTTTTGGAAAATCACTTAGAGATGTCTTCCCCTTTGTTACTAATATTCCTGTCACCGCTTCAGCCCAGGCTGGCTAAAGATGACTTTCATCTGTCTCCCAGATGCCAGGATCAGAGGCCTGGTGTATGTGTTGCCAGCATTCTACCAGTCGACCTGCACCCTCAGTCCTGTGTGTCCACAAGGACCTGTTTCCTTTCTAATTGCATTTTTAAAATTTGAATTTCACTTCTAGCATTATTGCTGCTCCTTTCCTTTCACTTTCATGCTTGTGAGCTGTTTCTTTGTGAGATTATCCATTTTTATAAACTGTCACACAGGGTTATTATTGGGAACAAGGAGTTAACACAGCTCCATGTTTTGCTGAATGTGAGTGATTCATTACCAATAGAAATGATATGAGTGTTACCTACATATCTGTTATTTATATTGTGGCTTTTGGATTGGAGAGCTAATAGTAAAGCTCTGTTTTTTTGCAGTTATTCACAATTAATAAACACATGGGGTAATTGAAATTTGAACTGTCTGAAGGGATTGGTATCTGCAATATAATGAGTATACCTGTTTTGAGACACTTTAATATGGCATATTGTAAGAGGCTACTCTGGCCTCTTAACTCTTCAGATTCTTCTCAGGGCCTTATTTTTAATTAGCTGTTGAGATCTGTCATAATACCAAACGTGTTTACATTGTATTATGTCATTTACTCAGCCTATCACTGCCAGACTGTTCTCTATTACTAGGGACCATAAAAGTGATGTCTCTGCTCTATTCCCATAGTCTAACACTCTAATACAAAAGACACTTAGAAAAATTAATTTTTATTGTAATGGTGATCAGAATTTTAGTGGAATGTGAGAACAGAAGATATTCTGGGAGAATGAACTCAAACTACTTAAACATAACAACATAGAAACAAAACTATAAAATACTAAACAATTTTCTCCTCTGTTAAATGAAATTATATATTTGGTAATATGCATTTTATTTTTATATCTAACAAATACATTCAGAAAGTTAATCAATTGAAAAACTTAAAAATTGGTTTTTAAAATAAAAAATTAATTAAAAATTTTTAAATTTAATTTTATTTTATGTGCATTAGTGTTTTGTTTGCATTTGTCTGTATCAGGATGTTGGATCCCCTGGAACTGGAGTTACAGATGGTTGTGAGCTGCCATATGGGTTCTGGGAATTGAACTCTGGTCCTCTGGAATAGCAGCCAGTGCTCTCAACCACTGGGCCATCTCCCCAGCCCCTAAAATTGTTTTTGGATAATAGGTACCTAATAAATACTTGGTAGATCAAGAAAGAAGTAGCTTTTAATGTCATAGATTTCTTTGGTTCTGATCATTTTTATTTATTTTTAAGGTATCTTCATATCTTAATGATCTTCTGGTCATTCGTTGCTGGAGTTGTGACATTCTACTGCTCATTAGGACCCGATTCCCTCTTACCGAATATATTCTTCACAATAAAATACAAACCCAAGGTAAAATTGTTTTTCGGTTTTTAAGTTAAAGTTTTACAATTTGGTGAGCATATACCACAAATGTGCAGTACCCCTGGAGGCCAGAAGTGAGCGTTAGCTTTATGCTGGCGCTGGGATTACAGGCAGCAGTGATGCACTCACTTCAGTATCAGGAAGAGCAGCCCGTGGGCCCACTCACTGCTGATCCCTCTCTCCAGCCCTGTGGTTTTTATTTCTAAAAGTCAGTTTATGTAATGCTATGCTGTTTAATACTTATTACTAAAAGCATTTTAAAGAAATTATCTTTAAAATGTACTTAATAGTATTTTATAAAGGGCTTTATGAAGTCTATAGGAAAAATTTACAATGAGTGTTATGTATACTTACCTATAAATACATATATAAATATATAGATACTTATTTTAATTTGATTTGATTTTTTGGTGCTGAAGATTGAACACAGGCCCTTACATATAATTCCTTACTGAACTGCACCTTTAGTCCTAGTTTTAAGGTTTACAGTTTGAATAACAACTGTAAAAGGAAAATATGATCTCAGAAAGTTGGAATTTGCCACATGAGCTTGTCCCCTAGGTACAAGTTCCACAAGGGCAATAATGTGGACAGAGATTTTCCTACCTGGTTGTGGAAGATACCCTCCTTGGGAATCGCCAGCAGTATGAATTGTTGGGTCTTCTTCCCAGGTTTTGGTTAGAAAGTTCTAGGCTACTGCCCTGTAAATAGTCTTGCTAAAAGTTTTTCAGGTATTTCTGAAGCACAGACATTTAAGGAGTTCTGGGTTAAATAATAAGTCAACCCAGTTAATTTCTTGCTTTGTGTGTGAGTATGCGTGTGTGCTCCCTCACAGGCTGAGAGTTGAACCCAGTGCCTTGTGTCTGAGCAAATGTTCTACCACTCTGCTAACCCCGCCTCTCCAACAATGCTGTAAATCTCTTAAATGCATATGTGTCCCATAGAAAACAAAAATAATAAGGCAATTTGCTTAAACAAAATAATTAGGATTTCTAAAATTTAGTAGTGGTAGTAGTATGTTAACTGTCTCTGTAAGGCAAAATTCTGATTCTTATAACTGCCTCCAGGTCAGCGTTGATTGAAGAGAGATTTTTCCCTCACTGGTGAAGCTTGGGTCCTTGCACTAGCTGTGTGCCCAGCCCCTGGTGGACTGTTTTGGAGTCATAAATTATGGTTAAGTTGATACAGCCCCTCACTTTAGATTTTTGGTATATAGAGGAAACAAAGAAGTCTGAGCCACATTTGGTCTGCAGGGCCTTAGGATTTATCACATCTTCTTTCTCACTGAAGCTAAGTTTGGAAGAAATGGAAAATAATACATTTTTTTTTATATTTTTGTAGCAGAATACATAGTTAACACTTTTTTATAAGTGATCATGCCATTTGACTTTAGTCTCCCCCCCTCCCCCCCCCAAGACCGGTTTCACTGTGTAGCCTGGGCTGTCTTGGGCTCGCTTTGTAGACCAGGCTGGCTTTGAAATCAGAGATCCACCTCCCTCTGCCACCACGAGTGCTGAGACTATAGGCCTGTGCCACCATGCCCAGCTTGACTTTAGTGTTAAGTGAGGAAGTTTGATTTTTTCTCTCTTTGGTTAAAGACAGGGTCTAATGGGACTTAAATTCTAGATCCTCCAGCCTCAGCCTCCTGAGAGTTGTGTCACCATGCCTGCTAAGAGAAGCTTTGTTTGTGGTCCTACCCTTATTTTCCCTTCTTCTCTTTATGGTGGTAGGCACTGAACCCATGCCATTGTATGTGCTAGAAAGTTCTCTACCACTGAACCACTAAGGTTCACCTGGCTTGTGTGTAGTTGGCAGTTAATTTAGCAGGTACTTATTACAAATAGTAGTTTCAATGTTGAAGCACCAAACAAAAGAAGTCCTTCGAGTGTTTGCATGGATGCTTAGAAAGCTCTTGAAATACCGATTCTTTGTAGTAGAGATGTTATGAAAACTAAAAACTAATCTCTTTTTTCTTTCCTTTTTTTAGCAATTAGGACTTCAAGAGTTATTTCCCCAAGGTCATAGCTGTGCTGTTTGTGGTAAAGTGAAATGTAAACGGCATAGGTAAGTTGCACTTTTTACTTATTGATTGTGCACATGGTGTGTGTGTGCGCGGGGTGGGGGCATGGCAAAAGTTTGGAAGTCACAGGACAACTTGTAGAGTTGGTTCTCTCCTTCCTTTTTTATTTGGGTTCTCGGAAGCAAGCTCAATTGATTTGGCTTATAAGTCAAGCACTTTTACCTAATGCTCAGCTGCCTTGCTGGCCACAAGGTAAATGTTTTTAATTGTTGATCATTTCCTTATGTTTTATTACAAGTTATTTTATTACATACTCAGTTTGTATTCACTGTTGTCCAAATGTGAGCTGCTTACAGTGTTATTCAAACACTTGGCTTTAATTTAATTGTTTGATTTACTTTAGGCCTTCCTTGCTACTTGAAAACTACCAGCCCTGGTTAGACCTGAAAGTTTCTTCCAAGGTTGATGCATCTCTCTCAGAGGTAAGTTATTTAATTAATATTGCCAACTATGAGAATGTGTTATTTAAAGATGGGCCTGTGTTCTGCAAATCATAGGCAGGGTTGGACCTGTGAGAGCACCACAGAATGAGCTTGTACAAGCCCAGATGGGAACTGCACTGATTGCATGGGGCCTCTTGATGCAGTCAAGGGAGACGAGTTATCTGGAGCTGCTGCTGACCCAACATGCCATATATATTGTTTTACAGAAATTAAAAAAAAAATAGGTGTAAATTCTAAAATAAAAATTACAGTATTGTTCTAACTTTATTTTTGCTGCTTTGATAATATATTCTGACAAAAACAGCTTAGAGAGGAGAAAAGGATTTATTTGGCTTATATGTTCATGTTCTAGCTCATTGTGAGAAAGCCAGGGTAGGAACTTAAAGCATCAGAATCAAGAGCAGAGTGAGAGTAAACATGTGGGTCCTTGCTGGCATATTCCCAGCTAGCTATTTCCTCTTTATACCATTCAGTAGTTGCCTGGTGCTATTTTTGAACTAATTAGTGTTCAGTGTAACTCGGTACCCATCTATCATCTATCATTGGTCAGCCCCTGTGTGACCGCAGATCCCTTACTGAAAAAAAGTGAGACACCCAATCCCTGACTAGGGAATGGTAATGTCCATAGTGGCCTTGCTTTTCCTACATCAATTAACAGTTAAGATATACATTATATCTATAGCCAACCTGATCTAAGTCATTCCTATTTGAGACTTTATTCCCAGGTGATTCTGGGTTATGTGAAGTTGATAGTTAAAACTAGCCAGCACAGATCTAAACATATACTATAAAGTATAGTATGCCATAGATAAAAAGTATGACATGACATAGTAAGTTCATAAGCCAGTAATACACTTATTATCAAGTGTTATATACTATAATTATATGTGCCATAGGTTGTTATAACTAGCAGCACAGTCGTTTTGTCTATACCTGAATTGCCACAAACATTGTGCTATAACAACTGTAACCCCTCCCAAAACCCAGGAACTTTCATAGTTTTATGGGCCCATTGTTAAATATGCTGTCTGTTGGCTGAAATATAATTTAGTGTATGACTATATATGTTAAATAAATGTTGACTACCAATAGACAAAATACTTTTATCAGAAAATTTAATAATAATACATCTTATTAAGGTAGATGTGGTGGTGCATTCTTTTAATTCTAGCACTTGGGAGGAGGCGTGATCATGAATTTGAGGTCTGTCTGGGCCACATAGTAAGTTCTAGGCCAGCCTGAGTTACAGAACCTGCCTGAAACAAACAACAAAAAAACAATCAAACAAAATAAACAAATAAAAAAATATCCAACCATATCTTAATGTATTATAAAATAAGCACCTTGAATACTAAGCAATTCGAAATTACACTTAGATCTTAAATTTACATAGACATTTCAGTTAAGAAAATTGTTTATTTACTGCAACAAGAATAGGTCTTTACGATAGGGAAATAGCCATTTTCAAAGAACCATTGAACTCTTAAGCATGTATCTTAATGCATTGTGACCCAGGTTTTGACATGAACTAGAGTGTAGAAGGAGGAGTGGGGTAATGGTAACTGGAAACTTAGTGTCCTGGTTTAGTTACAGAGTTCTTTTTACTTTGTTTTTTTTCCATATTTATTTGCTTGTTTTAAAGGACTTATCTTTTCCTTGCGTCTAAGATAAGATTCCTTCAAGATATGTTCTTGAAGGTGTGTAGTGGCCTCTCTCACTTTTTTCAGCAATGGATTTACAGTTACATAGGCAGTTGACTAATGATAGATGTGTACTGAATCCACTGAATGCTAATTAGTTCAAGAATAGTACCAGGCAACTGAACCCTGCTTTATGGTCCTTTATCTCGGTTTGTATGCGCTGCTTACAGTGTTATTCAAACGCTTGGCTTTTCTTTGTTGTTGTTGCTTCTTAGGGGTTTTTTTCTGTTTCTTTGATTTGTTGATTTAAAACTGTGCTGTTCAGAGCTGGGGCTGGAATTCAGAGGTAGTATACCTGTATATCCTGTGCAGGAACCAGGGTTCCATCTGCAGTGTTGGGGAGATATTTATTATGGTGTCAGTATGAGAGCCATTACTACATGTAGCTATCAGTAACTACTTGAAATTCTAGTACAATCTGAGATATACTATACATATATGTACATACATACTAGATATTGAAGGCTTAGAAAAAGGTATGAAGCCAGGCACGGTGGCACATACCTGTAATCCCAGCACTCTGGGAGTCAGAGGCAGGTGGATCTCTGAGTTGAAGGCCAGCCTAGTCTACAAAGTGAGTCTAGGACAGCTAAGGCTACACAGAGAAACTCTGTCTCGAAAAACAAATAAATAAATTTAAAAAAAGAAAAAGGCATAAAATATCTGTTATATTGATTAAATGCTAAAATGATAATAGTTTGGATACACTAGGCTAAATAAAACAATTAACTTCATCTTTTTTTAACTTTTTGAAAACATAGCTACTAGAGAATTGAGACAATTGATTCATTACAAAAATGAAAAAACTTAGGTAGAGCTCTTAACTCTGTGTCTGTTGTGCTGGTTAGTTCTGTCAACTTGACAGAAAGTAGAGCCACCTGGAAAGAAGGAACCTCACCTGAGGATTTACCTTCGTCAGACTGACCTTTTATGTAAGTCATTTTCCTGATTAATGATTGATGTGGAGGGCGCAGCATACAGTACGGCGCACTACACCCCTGTGCAGGTGGTCATAGGCTGGATAAGAAAGCAGGCTTAGTGCAGCCGGTGTTTGCTACTTTGTGGATTCCTTTCTTTCTCTTCTACCTTTCTCCACCCTTATTAACCCCAGCACTAGATAGCAGAGAAAAGAGGATAGAGGGAAAAGGGGGTGAAGGTATTTTTAGACTACTTCCTGCTGATTAGGGGCATTGAGTTTCTTGGGGCAAGTTTGGTCAGGATGTCTAGTTTCTCTGCACATGACTATTTGACAAATGGCAAACAACCAGCAAAAAACAGCAGCCCTGCCTCTTGCATCCCTGGCATTTATATAGCCTCTGAAAAGTTCCCAGAATTCCAAATGTCACACATGCAGAAAATACCTGCAGCTGACAAAACCACGCTCCTGCTAGAGCATGAGGCAAATCGTAATCACCTGCTGTGAAGCAGCCTCTTAACCTCCTCCAACCCCCACCTAGGACTAAAACAAAAACATATTCTCATAAAATTTCTGAATTTTTTTTTTTTTAAGAAATCAGAATTACAAAATTCTCACTGCAGCTTAGCAAACCAGTAAACAAGAGTTCTTCCTTGGCCTTATCTTTAGTTCCTGCCTTTAGGTTCATGCGTTGGCTTCCCTCTTGATGAACTGTGAGAGTAAGATGAGATAAACAGTCTCCTACCCCAGGTCAGTTTTGGTTGGGTTTTACCACAGCAACAGAAGGCAAACCAGGACATTCACATATTATTGGTATTGATAGGTACTAGCTTCCATATTCAAAATGATTTTTCAATCTTTATAGAGACAGGAACTGGGTTAGTAGGCCTCAGGGGTGAAAAAGAGAAGTGAGCATGCTTTGCTAGAACTTCTGTTTAGAGTTGGAGGTGGATATATGGACAGGTAATTAAAGTGTAGCATGCATGTAAGAATGGGAGAAGAAGGTGGAAGATGTAGAATTAATACAGAAGAGGAGGTACACAGATGTTGAGAAGTTCAGTGAAAAGGATGACAGAGCGACGGCCAGACTGATGATGTGGGGAAAGGTCCTGAGAGGATGAGGTTGGACAAGTGGAGTGCTTAGTATGTTAGAGGGTAAAATGTGAGAGGTGGTAGCAGTGAGTGTTAGTATTTAGGCAGCCTGCTTTTTGAGTTCCCTTGTGTACAAAGGAGCTGCCATCTGTATACCTGTATACCTGTATGCCATCGGTATGGCATCTGTATAGGTTGCCTGAGGCATTGTGCCCTCCTGTATGTGTGAGGGGTGGGGCAATAGTTCCTCTAAGGTTTCAATGAAAACAAGATGGGGAGTGGTCACAGTTAGGTCGAGGAAGGTTTGAAATATTAAAAGGTGGGCATGGTTGGAAAGTAAGAGTAGAGTCTTGTATCATTGCCACCTGGAGGGAGGTAGAGTTTGTAAGCCTTTATACGTTAAAAGGTGAGACAGATTGTGAAAAGAGAAGACAGTAATAGGTGACCCCGAAGTTCTTCTTTTGTGACTCCGGAATGAGGAGCTCCACAGCTGCTAAGGAAATGCAGAGTGCCCATCCCTGGATGGTCAGCTCTGATTTTTTGGTAGGTATGCTACAGGTGCAAAGGAGGGCCCCAGTTGGTGAGCCAGGCCTCCAAGGGCATATTCCTCTTTTTCTGTTACATAGAGGGAGAAGGATGGGTTACGTACATTTGGGAGATTTACGGCTGGGGCCTCAAGAAGAGCCTGTTGGAGCCTCCTTAAGGGCTTAGTAATGGGCTTGAGAAGGGGTTCATGTAAGGAGCCTAAGGCTGCCTCACATAAGGGCGGGCATGAAGGGAAAAGGAAGGGGCCCAGGACCATAAGAAACCAGACATTCCCCAGAATGATATATTTTTTTCTTTAGTGTTAGGTCTTTTCCATCTAGGGTGATGCCTTGTGGGTTGGGGTTATTGTTAGTCCCAGGTAAGTGACTTCATAGGTGGACAATTAGACCTTGCACCTTTCTGTAGATTCTGGGAATCAAATTCATCTCACCAGGCTTACTCAGCAGGCTCTTTTATCTGTGGAGCCCTCTTGACAGCCCTTGTTGAAACTCTTGATTATGGCAATATTTGAGATATGTGTGTCAATTCTAACAGAAACTTCCTTTCTGGGTTATATAATTTTCAAGATTTTTTTCTTCAGATGTTCTTGTTGATCCTCACAACTATGTGAGGTTGACATAAGCATATTGTCAAAAAATAATGCCAATATTTGGTATAATGAAATTGTTGTTCATATATATCACTTAGTGGTACAGTTTATTTTCCTATAGTTAATTATTTATACATTATGTATAATGTATAATTAGTTATAATATTCCTATAGTTAATTAATTATTTTCTTATAGTTAATTATTTTTCTTTCACTTTTTTTGTACAGGTTCTTGAGTTAGTGTTGGAAAACTTTGTTTATCCATGGTACAGGTATGCTTTTGGTTTTCTGTAAGAGCTTCATCCCCCACCTCTTTTTGATATGGTAAATACCATTAAGCTAATTATGTTAATGATCTATTTACAGTGTAAACCAGGATTTCTCAGTGACAATTTTGTGTGTGTAGAACTACATTGTATATTATTGGATATTTAGCTGTGTCCCTGACCTATTTCCCATTAAATACCAATCGTACACTCTCTTTCAATCTGACTACCAAAAAGATTCTCAGAGAAGACCCAGTATTACCTGAAAGATTTAATTGGTTTCAATTATGACTCATTGGTGAGCTAGATAAAGGGAAGTAAAGCGTTTAATCCCTGCACTTGGAAAGGAGAGGAAGAATCATAACTTCTAGGCTAACCTGGTCTCGGTAAGGAAATCCTCTCTCCAACAAACAACAACATTTTCTTATACAATTTTCACAGGGACTGGTGAAGTAACTTAGTTGGTAAAGTACTTGCTGTGCAAGTATGGGAACCTGAGTTTAGTCTCCAGTACACAAGTAAAAAGCTGGGTGTAGTTTATACTTGCCTATCATTCCAGTGCTGAGCAGGCAGAGACCAGACAATCTGTGGGTATCACTGGGGCTTGGTTGTTTAGGCTTGTTGAGTACTAGGTCCTAGTAAGAGACCCTGTATCAAAAAGCAAGGTGGATGATGCCTGAGAAATGACCAAGGTTGACCTCTGGTCTCTATGTGCATGTGTGAACGCATAATTGCATGCATAAATAGGTACACACATACACACAAACTGAAAGATCATTTCAATAGATTTTCCCCCCCAAGAAACTGTTTTTGGTGCATACAGGGTACATGGGAGCTGTTTCTTAGAAGACACAGAAAACACTCTAGTTGTATAAAAGGAAAAATGAGATTCCAATTTAGAGTCAGGCACCCAAATATGTCATGTCATTTGATAAATGCATGTTTCTTTAAGAATCTTGTATTTATTATATTTGAACATGTAAATCTGAGAGTATAATATATCATGATGTGCCCCACTTTTGTATTGATTCAGTTATGTTTTGTGTTTTCTATTTAAAACATCCTAGTATTTGAGTTGATCCATGGTGTCTTAAGACTAATTTAATACAACTGTTTATATGCTATATTTTTCTGAAAATATATGTAATTTTCTTTTTTACATTCACTTATTTGTGTATGTACCAGACACAGTGTGTCTAGAGGACAGACCTGCTACAGTTGGCTTTTTTTT
Source organism: Pachyuromys duprasi (assembly GCA_028658305.1). Lineage (NCBI taxonomy): Eukaryota > Metazoa > Chordata > Mammalia > Rodentia > Muridae > Pachyuromys > Pachyuromys duprasi. Next base: position 29,855,442 of record CM053749.1, read on the forward strand.
TCCCACCCACCATGCAGGCTCCAGAGGTGCCCTCACCCATCGAGTGGCCTCATCAGTTCTATAATATTTTATTAAATTTGATCATGTCTTAAATGTGGAATATTTGTAATTTACATAGAGCTGCTGCTGAACCTTTTGTAAAATGAATTTTTTTTTCTAGAAAGATACCTTCATTAATTGATTTTTTTCAGACATAAAGCCTGGTTATATTTGTAAAGTACATATTTTCTTCTTAGTAGCTTCTGATGCTATAATAGCTCCTCCCTGAGTTGGCAGTAGGAGGCATGGTTGACACATTTGTCCAAGATGGAGCAGCTCCATGTTCAAATTCCAGATGTAGCCATTATTCATGCCTGTCTTTCTTGCTTTTGATGAAGAAAATGCCTTACTTCTTGTAGGGACATTAAGATTTCAGGAAAACCAGCTGGGTGAAGTGGTGCATGACTTTAATCTTAGTACTCTGGAGGCAGAGACAGGCAGCTCTCTGAGGCCAGCCTGGTCTACATAATGAGTTCTAAGACAGTCAAGCCTAAGTAGAGAGACACTCTGTCTCATTTAAAAAAAAAAAAAGAAAGAAAGAAAGTGCCTCTTCCTGTGAGGTTTGTCAGATTTTCAGTTTAAAAATGTTTGCAGGTTGGAGATGGAGCTCAGTAGTAGTCTTTCCCTAAAAGTGAATTTTTCAGTTTATTCTTTTTTTGAGAGCGCCTCCTCTCCTTTGAGAATTATACTACTTTGTAAACATTTTAACTAACTTGAGAAATTTGTGTCTTTTAAAAAAAATTTTAATCTGATTTTTTTCACAATTTATTTATTATATATCCTCCCTCAACTCCCCCAGTTCTACCTTCCCTCCCTCTTCCCCTTAGCCCCTTCCCCTAGTTCACTGAAAGGGAGAGTTCTCCACCATTGCCATCTGCCCACAGCTTGTTAAGTCTCATCAGGATTGCCTGGATCCTTTTAAATTTTGTATCTTAATTCTCCATTGCTGACTGTCTTGTTTCTTTGAAATTTACCTGGTGATGCTTAGAAAATGATCTTAGTTTCTTTGAAAAGGGCTCTTATGTATGTAAATACAAGGAAATAGTTAATAGTGATTATGATTTGGAGCTAAAATCATGAGAAATTTGGTTTCTTTTTTATCCCTTTTTTCTGTTCTGCAACACAATACATTATTTGTAAGTAAAAAGAAATAAATAGCAAAAAAAAATTGTTTTAAAGGAAAAGTCTTTTGGTTTCACTGAGTGGAAGCTGAATTTCTCAGAGCTTCTGAATGTTTGTTTTTTCCTTAATTGAAGGGATGTGACAGATGATGAGTCCTTCGTTGATGAACTCAGGATCACCCTAAGGTTTTTTGCATCTGTCTTAGTTCGAAGAATCCACAAGGTATCTATATTTATACATATATTTATACTGAGAAATTTGGAATGTTATCATTATGACAATTTTGTTTTTTATCCTATAGTTTGTGTATTTGTTCTTCATTTTTCATTTTTTAGATTAGAAGTTAATGAATCACTATTGGTTCATTGATCAACTTTGCTTCCTTTACTACTTGGTTTCCTTGATTTGTGGAATTTAAAATGAAAAGAAAACTATAGAAAATAATGTTACGTATTTAAATGAATTTTTGTAATTTGCAGTGATTACTATCTACCTTCTAAAATACTTTGTCTGTTTTGGTTTTGCATGTATGTGTAGTTTGTTAGTTGTAGACACTTCTTTACTGTTTTGTCAATTCAATAGGATTAAATATATAAACAATGAATTAGAATGTAAATATATGCTATTAATTAACAAAACAAAGTTTCTATATCCACTCAATTCAGTGAATTCACAAAAGAAAAATATAAAATGGCCAGTGAACAATTGAAAAATGTTTAGTTGCATGATCAAATAGAAGTTGCAGTGAGATACTGTTTTGTCACAGGTTTCATTGCCTATCAAATTGGAAAGATAAAACAAGGTTAATATCCACTAATTCTGATTTGGGGAAATAGAGAAAGCAAGTGAAAATTAAAATTGGTGTGCCTTTCAACTGACATGCCAACATGGCAGGAGGAACATTTCACAATGTCCCTACCCCTAGATGTAGAGCTTTATGCAGTCAGTGGCTGCAGAGGGAGGGAGAGCCAGTCTCCTCCTCTTCTTCCTCCTCTTCCTTCCTCCTCTTCCTTCCTCCTTCTTTTTTTCATTCTTCTTACTTTTATTTTTTTCAGGATCTAGAAACCAATCCTAAAGGATCATCCCTAAACACAGGCAAATAAGAGAGGCAACACTAATTGTACTCTATGTTGTGTATATATATGTACACGCGCATGTGCACACATGTACACACATGTACATACACACATGCTCACACACGCTCACACAAATAAATACAGAAGAAGGTCATAGATGTGAAGGTGTAGTTGGGGTCACACAGGAGGAGTTGGAGGAGGGAGAGATACACTGTATGTATATATGTATGAAATTCTCAAAATAAAAACATAAAGTTAATACTGAATTCAGAAAAAAGTTTAAAATAGTAAAAATGATGAATGTTCAACAGAATATTTTTGAAAATCACTTGTTTGTTGTTTGTATATTCTGGGTAACAGGTGAAGTCATTAAAAGAAGAAATGAGTTAGAGTTGAACTCCACACATGCGCAAATTGGTGTTTACTTGAGGAATGTTTGGTAATTTAAAAAACAGCATTTTTTTTTGTCAGTACTAGAGATTGAACAAAAGGCCTTGTACATGCTAGCCAAGTACGTTGCCATTGAGCCCTATCCCTAGTCATTTAGTGTAGTAAACTGTTCGTTAAGAAAAACATTATAGGGTTGGAGAGATGCTCAGCTGTTAAGAGTACTGGCTGCTCTTCCAAAGGTCCTGAGTTCAATTCTAGCAACCACATGATGGGTCACAATCATCTATAATGAGATCTGGTGCCCTCTTCTGGCGTGTAGGCCTACGTGCAGGGAGAACATTATATACATAGTATATCTTAAAAAGAAAGAAAGAAAGAAAAACATTATGGTTGGACTGAGGAGGTGGCTCAGAAGTAAAATTTTTGCTGTGTGAGAATGAGGACCTGGATTCAAATGTCCAGTAGCCATATAAAAGCTGGTTGATGCAGCCTCTGCCTGTAAGGCCAGTGCTAGGCGGTAGAGATAGAAGGTCCCTAGGGTTTGCTAGACAGCCAGCCTAGCCAAAAATGGTGAGCACCAGGTTCAGTGAGAGATGCAGTTTCAAAAATTAGGTCAAGAGTAGTAGAAGAAGACACCCAATGTCAAGCTCTGTGTCCACATGTATGTACACATACACACACACACACACACACACACACAGAAGGAGGGAGAGAGATCAGATGGTTGATGATACCTCATTTAAATAACAACTTTAAATAAATCATTGTTCACATGAATTAGTAGTCATTAGTTAGTAGAACTAATGTGTTAGGCTTTGAAGTAGCCTGGTGGATTCTTCAACAGTAGTACTCGGTGCTTGGAGTATAATATTTACAGACATAAGCACATACATATATGTTCTTGTGCTTCTCTTGTTTTGGAATATGGTCTTTTATAGCCCAGGCTAGCCTTGAATGTGCAGTCCCCATGCCTCAGCCTCTACAGTGCCTTGATTACAGATGTACACGAGCCAGCCAGTCTACTCTTTCTTTCATAACACTTTTATTGATATGTAACACATATAATTTATCCATTTTAAGTGTAGAATTCAGTGCTTTTCATAGCATTTTTCAGAGCTCTGCGTACATCAGTCATACAATCAATGTCAGAATATTTTTGTTATCTGAAAAGAGAGCTTGTACCTGTTCGCTGTAATCCCCCTTCTGCTCACCTAGCCCACAGTCATTATGCTCCCTGTCTCTGTGTCTCTGAATATTTGATGTAACTGGAATCATTTAATACACGGCTTTTTGTGGCATTTCATTTTCTTAGCATAATGTTTTCTAGACTCATTTATATTGTCAAATTGTAGCATATAACTGCAGTTTACTTTTGATGGCTGAATATATCATAATTCATCATTTTCAGCTGATGAGCATTGGATTATTTCCAACCTAAGTCTCATTTAGATTTATACTATATTTTGTTAGTTATATTTTTATTAATCATGAGTCTGTCTAATAGTATAATTGCTGGGTGAGGTAGTAGCTCTTTGTTTCATTCTTCTAGGAGCTGTCACAATGTTTTTCAAAGTGGCTGCAGCATTTGCATTCCTGTGCCTCTGTGTGTACCTGCCCTTTTCACTTCCTTGCCAGAACTAGTTATCCTCACTCTCTTTAGTTATTCACACTCTTCTTTTTGGAGACAGGTTCATCCTAAATGTTCCAAGCTGGCCTTAGACTTACAGATCTTAGCCTCTCCCTTTTGAGATAACTTGCACACCCTCTTTATCACTGTTTCTGCTTATTGAGCCTTGGGTGAGTGAATGGTGCTTTGTGACTGGTTTGCAAGTCCTTTGTGTCCACTCAAAGCTTGTGCTTTTTAGTGTTTAATTTTTTATTTTCAGTAGACCGTTTAAAGTTATGTATCTTTTGTGATACAAATGATGCTAAAGTTTGTCAGTACAGTGTGGAATAAGTAAGACAAGCTAGTTAACATGCCCATGACCTCACATACTTATCTTTTTTTCTCCCCCTGTGCTGAGAGTAGTTTTGAATGTACAATCTGTTATTAATTATACTTACTAATTATACTCTACTTCTCTTAATTTTAGACCTTTTCAGCTTTATTCTAGTGTTATAAATAAAGTGTTCTTGCCATTCCAACTTAGTAATCTTTTAAGTCTTATTTTTGTTCATTTTTCTAGGTGGATATTCCATCTATTATAACCAAGAAACTATTAAAAGCAGCAATGAAACATATAGAAGTGATTGTTAAAGCAAGACAGAAAGGTAACACAGTTTTTTTATGGTAGTTGGAGTGATTTTGTCTGTACATCAGCTTTCATTTAAAAATATGTGTGTGCTGACACACTAATGCTATTCATAGAAGACTTGAGAACAGCTTAAAAAAAGTTTTTCTTTGAGTGATGGTCTGCTCCTATTACTCTTGTCTCTTTCCTGTTTCTATGATTTTTGCAGTTTCAGACTATTCTAGTTCATCCTACATATCTCTACTGTGTGTTTGTCTCTCCATGTCACAGCTCTTCTGTTAATTCCCTGCTTCCACTTTTAAAGTGGCTGTAGGCCTTTTGCTAACATGATTTACACCAAGCATGTGTTAATTAAGTGTTTTCTGACTGAGTGAAGAAAATCTTGATTAAGGACTTTTCTTGTTCTAAATTCAAGCTAAAAAATATTCCCTTTCACAGTTCTGTTGTTTGTACTTGCTTCTGTGTGAGACCGAGATTTTTCTGTGTTTGGTGTTGTTCATCAGTGCTCTGTGAAATATATTTTGCAGAATACCGTTCTGCATAGGTGACTGTACAGAAACAGATACTGTGTTTGTATGTTTTTTTTGTATGATTTGTATTTCATAGTCTAAAAAAATTCCTGTTAAGTGAAAGTTCTGTGCAATGCTGCAGTGGAGAAACAGCTTCAAGTGTGACTTTATTTTGAGTATGAAGCCATTTTTCATCTCTCATAATCTCAATTAATTTCACTAGTGCATTGGGAAATTGTGCTGTAAGTAGATTTGAGATTAAATTTAAACAAAACCATTGGTTTAGCATTTAAAATTATCTGTATTCTTATATCAGGTAAGACTTTTACCCTTGGGAGCTGGGTGTGGTAGTTCATACTTTAATTCTAGCACTCAGAAGGTGGAGGCTGTTTGAGATCGCGGTTTGAGAACAATTTGCTCTCCATAGGCAGCCAAGACTACATAGTGAGACATTGTCTCAAAACAACAGCAACAAAGAGAATTTTACCCTTGGGCTGGAGAGGTGGCTCAGTAATTAAAAGTATATACTGCTTTTGTAGAGGACCCAAATTAAGTTTTCAGTACCCATGTCAGATGGCTTACCACCTGTAATCTAGCTCCAGGGACTCCAAGGTCCTCTTCTGACTCTATAGGTACCTATATTTATGTGTACAAATCCACACACAAACATATACATGTACATGTAATTAAAAAATAATAAAGATGACTATTTTATAAAACAGATTTTACCAGGAGAGATGGCTCAGTGTTAAGAACACTGGCTGCTCTTCCAGAGGAATCAGGTTTGATCCCAAGCACCCACAGAGTGCTTCATGGCCATCTGTAATTTCAATCCCAAAGTATCCAGTGTCCCCTTTGGCCTCTTTGGGCACCAAGCACACAAGTAAAAAATTTTTATCTTTAAAGCATTCTTAAAATAAATGAGCTTACAAGACTTTACCTCTATATAACTTAATACTTGATTTACTTATTTGGTTAGTTTATTTTGAGACAGGGTTACCTATAGCTCAGGCTGGCTTTGAATTTACTATGTAGCCAACACTGTTAACTTCTGATTCTCTTGCCTTTACCTCCCATGCACTGGGAGTATAAGTATGCCTCACCATGCCTGACTAAACAGTACATTAAAGTCCATGTCTTGTCACTGACAAAAATACAGAAGAAGTAGCATCTTTGTAGCAGTTTTGTAAAGAATACTTTACTGTCAGAGAAAAGGTAGGAAAAACTGTCAATAGGCTTGACTTTTCCATAGTGTCATAAAGCAAGAGTCACACATCTATTTCAGGCTGGTTTCTTTTTTCTTTTTAATTTATTACAGTTTATTCACTTTGTATTCCAGCTGTAGTCCCTTCCCTTATCCACTCCTAATCCTGTTCTCCCTCCCTCTTCTCCTCCCATACCTCTCCCCCAGTCCACTGATAGGGAAGGTCCTCCTCCCCTTTCAGCTGACCCTAGCCTGATTATTAGATCTCATCAGGCTAGTTTCTTTATAAGCAACATGTGTAATTAAAGCTTTACTGTGTCTTTTTAAAATTTTATTTACCTTTATTTTATTACATTGGTGTTTTGCCTACATGTATGTCTATGTGAGAATGTCAGATCTTAGAGTTACAGACAGTTGTGAGCTGCCATGTGGGTGCTGGGATTTGAACCCAAGTCCTCTGGAAGAGCAGTCAGTGTCTTTAACCACAGAGACATCTCTTCAGCCCCATCTCTTCTGTCCTTTCAATGGTTACTTTTGGTTATTCAGTTATATATCTTGTATCCTCTGATCTGGCTAAAAATGCACCTGAAGAAGCCGCCTTCTCCTATACTCTTAGTGGCTATCTGGATGGATATTGATAGAAAACAGCAAAACATAACTCGTGTATATTAGAACACATTTTTATAGTTTTTACTCCCACTTAAGTAATTTGCTAGTATATAATGTAGAAGTCATGAGTTTAAATTCTTATTTGCTTAGGGAACAAGCAAATTCAGAAAGTGAATTTATTATAAAGTGTCTTAGCTGATGTTCTATTGCCATGAAGAGACACCATGACCATGGCAGCTCTTATAAAGAAAAACATTTAATTGGTGTTGGCTTACAGTTTCAGAGATTTGGTCTGTAATGTCATGGCGGGAAGCATGGTGTCATGCAGGCAGACATAGTGCTGGAGAGGACACCTGAGAGTTCTACATCTGGATCTGCAGGCAGCCCAGAGAGAGAGACACTGGGCCTCCCCCCCGGGGTGACACACTTCTAACAAGCATACTTACCCCAATAAGGCCACACTTTCTAATCCCTGTCAAGTATTGCTACTCCCTAATGATCAAGCATTAAAATTTATGAGCCTGTGAGGGCATTCCTGTTCAAACCACCACAGTAAATTAACAGCAAAGGGGAAATTCTCCATTTATGTCTTACTGAAAAATTTTCCTTTTTATTCAGAAAGCAGGGACTAGGAGAGGAATGAGGTTCGATGTTCTATATGGAAATGGAAATGAAGACTATGTCCTAACTAATTCAATAGTTTTTATTGTTGTTTATAGTGAAAAACACGGAGTATTTACAACAAGCTGCATTAGAAGAATATGGTCCAGAGCTTCATGTGGCTTTGAGAAGTCGAAGAGATGAATTACAGTATTTAAGGAAACTTACTGAGTTACTTTTTCCTTATATTTTGCCTCCTAAAGCAACAGACTGCAGGTATAAATGCACTAGAAACTATCATAGTAATACTTGCATATGGATAGCAATATATTTTTATATATAATGAATTTATACATATAGCATATGTTTTATATATATATATATATATATATACATATCACTGTTTTGTTATAATATGACTTCACTAAAACTTGGTATGAATTTATGGTATGAATAGGGTTTTTTTGCTTGGAATTATTGGCCATATTTTAAAATGCCAGTTTATGTGCTATTTGAAGTGTGTTGTGTGGCTTTAGAATTTGTTATTAAAAACTGATTTCATAAATCAAAGATAAGCTGGAGAGATGGCTTAGAGGTTAAGAGCACTGGCTCTTCCAAAGGTTCTGAGGTCAATTCCCATCAATCACATGGTGGTTCATAACCCTCTGTAATGAGATCTGGTGACCTCTTTTGGCCTGCATGCATACATGCAGGCAGGACACGATATACTTAATAAATAAATCTTAAAAAAAAAAAGAAATCAAAGATAAATACAAATAAAGTTAATTTTATTTGAAATCTTTCTGCTTTATTTTCTTGATGTTTCTTTTTAAAGACATGCATACTATGATTGTTACAGGCAGAAATAGTTTGAGCAGACGTTAAGATAACTTTGGGCTCTTAGCTGTCCAGCTGGAAAGAAAAATCAGGGTCCTCTCCTCCATTCTCCCTTCTTCTAGTAGAAGTATACTTAGATTTTGCCGATAAGTTATCTTTTTGCCCTTAACCCTGATGGTTCTTAAAGGGAAAAGTTGTGGCTTATTCTTTCCGCTTTTCCTTTCCATCTATTCTACTCTACCCCTTTTCTGTTTCTTGCAGCACATTGAGACAGGACCATATTATGTGGTGGTCTCTACCTGCTTTGCCTCCCAGTACTAGTATTGTAGGTATGTGCCACCATGGCCAGCTCAGTGATATACTTGAAAATATTTATTCATTAGATGGTATATAAATCCATGTTGGTAGAAGTATTTTAGTATTCTGATACTAAAATAATAAAATTATTTTACTAAAATTATTATACTAAAATAATAAATTAGTAAGCTGTCTTAGCTGGATGTGCTCCTGTCATCTCAGCTATGTAGGTTCCTGAAGCAGGAGGAGAGGAGTGAAAATTTGAAAATCCATCCTGGGTAATATACGAAGCTTCTCCATTGTGAAGAAATCTTTAGTCTAATTTGTGTTATTAATTAAAATATTCTCAGTCTCAGGGAACATACTATTGACATACTTCTCATAAAGAGTTTTTTGGTATGTGTTGTTGGAGATCAAACCCAGGACTTAGTTTGTACGTTAGTCAGATTCTCTACTACATCTCCAGCCTGTAAACATTAACTTATAAATATGTAAGAGATTTAGAAGGAACAATTTTCTGATGTTTGCCTAGTTACTCTTGTAAAAAAGTACTCATTTATTTTAAACAGTAGTCACTTTAGCAAACAAAGAATACAAGTTTGTGATGCTGCAGCAGAAGCATCACCTAGGCATTCATTGAAAATGCAGAATCTCATAACCCATCTATGTCCTAGTGAACTTTAACCTGATTGATTTTTTTTTTTTTTTTGGATGGGTAGGTGGATGGGTAGAAGGGAGGCTATCGGGATACTCTAAGACAAGCCCTCTTTTACTGAACTATATTCCCAGCCCCACAATTTTAATGTTCTCTATCTCTCTCTGTTTCTCTTTATTTACTTTTTTTTTTTTTTGAGACAGGGTTTCACAATATAGTCTCATTGCTGGCACGGAACTTGCTCTATAGACCAGGCTGGCCTTGAAATCATAGAGATATAAAATTGGCTCTGCCTAAGCGGGGCCATGGTGGTGCACACCTTTAATCCCAGCACTCAGGGGGCAAAGGCAGCCGAATCTCTATGAGTTCAAGATCAGCCTGGTCTATAGAGCAAGTTCCAGGGCAGCCATAGCTACACAGAGAAACAAAAAAGAAAGAACAACAACAAAAAAAACAAAGAATAACAACAACAACAAAAAAAGCTTCTTCCTCTTCAGTGCTGGGACTAACGGAGTGTGCCACCATGTCCAACCCCATAATTTCATTTTAATAGGGTCTTCAGTTAGTTCAGAGGTACTTGAGAATGAGGAACTCATATAAGTCACTAAATATAGAATTATTATTTCTATTTCCAGATCCCTGACATTACTTATAAGAGAGATTCTCTCTGGTTCTGTGTTTCTTCCTTCTTTGGATTTTCTGGCTGATCCAGTAAGATTAATTTTTTTAAATAAAGTACACTTGAGTTACTATTTAATCATTTTATGTGTATAGCATGATGTTTTGAAATATGTGCTTATTTGAGTGACTATCACCATCACCTTCCAAATGTTGGTCTTAACAAAATCAAAATCCTATCAGTTCTACACTCATAAATAGTAATTCCTTATTCTCCTTTGAGTTCTTATGTTTTAGAATTCCTTTCCTTCTCAATTCATAATAATAATCCATTATATGTGTATGTCACATTTTGCTTATTTATTTGTCCATTGATAGACACTTTGATAATTCTGTCTTTGGTTCAGACAGTTAAGAACATTTAATTATAGTTCTTTTGGCAGTTCCCCTGTAATACATGTATACTAGTGGTTAGCCAGTCACTGTGCTGTTTATTTTTATGTGCTGTTTGTTTTCTAGTGAACTTGATAATGTGAAAGTTCTGAGAATTCTTGGCAGAACATGACAAGGGATTATTTTGATCTTTGTTAATTACTTTTCATTAGGATACTGTTAATCACTTGCTTATCATCTTCATAGATGACAGCCCTGTGAGTATTGAACATACTGCAACACTTGTAACTGCATTACATTTTGACTGTATATATCAACTCCAGTGTGAATTTTACTGAACTGATAATTCTGTTTCTTCAAAGCCTGAAAAAGCGACTGAACCAGCTTCCCCTTTGGTTCCATTTCTGCAGAAATTTGCCGAACCTAGAAATAAAAAACCATCTGTGAGTGTTTTCATCACTAATGTTTTTGAGATAACAGTTTTAAAATACATTTGTGTATCTTTAACTTACTCTTCTTCTCATACTATGACAAGGTGCTAAAATTAGAATTGAAGCAAATCAGAGAACAGCAAGACCTTTTGTTTCGATTTATGAACTTTCTGAAACAAGAAGGAGCCGTGCACGTCCTGCAGTTCTGTCTGACTGTTGGTGAGAGTTCATTTGCACTGGACTAGTGTCTTTTTAGTGCTTATTAGTACTTTGGGTATGTAGAGCAGATCTGATGTCCCCAGCCTAAATTTCATCTGCTAGGTATTTCCAGAGTGGCTGAATTTCTCTCAGGTATCTATTGCAGTCTAGGTAAGGCATGATCTTATCATTGACTGCAGTCAAATTCTAGTAGCAGAAAAGAATTGCTAAAAATCCAACATAGTGATTGATGAGTGAAAGATCTCACAGTCCAATCAGCACCACGTTGTCACCATTTGTTAGGAAGGTCAAACTAATATCATAGGTCATTGAGTTTGTGAGAAACTTTGTGAGCTGCATTTTCATTATTATTTAGTGAGCCATCAGATTTTAAAACATTGAAAGACCTTTTGGTATAAGAAACTAATCATCCTGTCGATTTCCACTGGGAGAGGATGCTCTTGGTCCTGCTGCGACTTGATATGTTAGAGTGGCTTGGTACCCATGGGGCCCTTCTCCTTCTCACAGAAGGGGAGGGAGGATGGGGGAGTGGGTGTTAGGGTGGGACTTGGAGGAGAGGAGAGAGTGGGCTTTGATCAGGCTGTAAAGTGATAAAATAAATAAATGAGTGAAACAAATTAATCTAATATATTCTTTAGAGAAAAATTTACAAATACGCTTACTACTCTGCTGTAGCAGTTTGTATTGCTATCCATACATTTATTTATTTTATATTAAGATAAAAATCTTGCTGGCTTTGTTGTTCATCTGAGTATTCTACTCTCAAGGGCTTAAAATAATTAATTTGATTGTATTTGCTGCTTTTAGTTAGAATAAAAATATGAAAATTTCATGGAAGCATTTATATTAAAGTAACTTTTTTTCTTGTTCTTTCTCTGATTTGTTAGAGGAATTTAATGATAGAATTTTGAGACCAGAGTTATCAAATGATGAAATGCTATCTCTACATGAAGAATTGCAGAAGATTTATAAAACATACTGCTTGGATGAAAGTATTGACAAAATTAGATTTGATCCCTTCATTGTAGAAGAGATCCAGAGAAGTAAGTCAAAGATGGCCAAGCATGAGTATTCTTGATATTTTTTGGTTTGCTAAGTTTTCTTTATGTTTTTTTTTCTATTTAAAAAATTATTTACCTATTTATTTGAGGGAGGATCTTTTCACTGTATAGCCCTGGCTAGCCTGGACTTTGCTTTATAGACCATGTTTGCCTCCAACTCAGAGATTTGTCTCCCTCTGCTATCCCAGTTCTGGGATTAAAAGCGCAGGTCACCACAGCTGGCACTCTTTATCACTTTTTTTTATTTTCAGTTGTGTGTGCGTGCCTGTGTGCCTGTGTGATCCCTGGGGAGTACAGATGACTGTAAGCTGCCCAACAAGGGTTTGGTAACTGAACTCCAGTCCTTTGCAGGAGCAGTTATGCACTCTTGACCACTTCATGTATTCTTTAGTTATTCCAACAGCTGTGGGACATTAAATTGCATTTTTTTAATACTTGGAGAATTTATTAACTTTCTTACATGTTTATTTTACTGACAAGTTGAGAGCTTTTTGGAAGAGAAGTGTTCACTATGAGCATAACTGAGGCAGGCATGAATGTTTGCAATCCTAGCACTTGGAGATGGAAGCAGGAGGATCGAGGGCAGTAAGCTCCAGTATAGTCTGGCTGCTTCGTGGGACCCTGCCATTTGACAAAACAACTCATGTAAATGATGCTTGTCAGAACTGGAGGCAAATCATTCTCATTTCTCATTCTAGTAAGATTTCTTGTGGTGGAGTTCTATAAAACAACTGTTTTTTTTTTACATAGTGAAATTTAAATGAATGTTACATTTCTGTTATCCAGAAATAACTTGCACAGTTGAATTTTTTAAAAAATAGTTGCCGAAGGCCCATACATAGATGTTGTGAAGCTGCAAACTATGAGATGTCTGTTTGAAGCATATGAACATGTTCTTTCCCTCCTGGAGAATGTGTTTACCCCAATGTTCTGCCACAGTGATGAGGTAAGTTAGGTTTTCCACAGAGGACTTTATATATGTTTCACAGTGGCTCTGATAGGGTTGTATAAAATGATTTAAGTAGCAAAATAAAAATAAATAAAGCAAGATTAAGTACGGTAAAGTAGTATATTTCATTGCCAAGTACTGGTTTAGTTAATCCTAATTTGTATTTGTTGTTTTGAAGTATTTCAGGCAACTTTTAAGAGGTGCAGAATCGCCAACACGCAATTCCAAATTCAACAGGTAGGTGTATTTAACTCTAGGTGTGTACTGGTTTTGACTTGCTGTTGCTGACCATTCTCTGATAGCATGATGGTCTTTATCAACTGTTTGCCTGAATGTCTACCTGCTAGATGGATGTAAGTCAAAGGCTTCAGCTTCGGTGATGGAAAGCTCTCTTTGTCCTTTTAAGAGCACCTGAAATCTTTAGAGCACCTTTTTTCTAGTTTTAAAACATAGAAAAAGGCAGGACAGACATGGAAACTAATACAGCAATTTAAAGTATGTTTTTCTTCATATTTACTTGACTTTAATGTTAGCTGTTACACTTAAGAGGACTCTGCTTCTTTGATACTTAATGAATCACTTACCTAAAAAGAATCATTAGAAGAGTTTGCTAATATTCTTTAATAAGAAATGTAGAGTAACCATAACAATTTGCTGTTAAATGACTTAAAGTATCTCAAATAGTCTATTTTTTAGATGTTTACATTTTGTTTACTTGTATTTTAAAAGTAAAATTTTAGTGCATATAGCAATTCTGACCTGCTTTATTGTGTATTCAAAGCACAACTCTTTAGGAACATTTTGTTTACTTTTTAGCTTCAAGTTAAAAAGTTGTGGCTTTTTTGTTTGTTTGTTTAGGATTGAATTAGGGGCATCATGCTGACTAGGCAAACAATATTACTATTGACATTAGCCCCCAGATGTTTTGTTGTATGTATGAGACAAGGGCTTACTGTGTAGTTTAGCTAGCCTCAAACTTACAATAGTGCTATGATTATAGGCAAAGGCACGAGACATCATGCCTGAAAAAAAACACTCATTTTACCTCAAGCTAAAAATATGTTAAGAAACATGTATGAGTACATCTAATATTCATACAAATTCTGTATTGAAAAATCTAAGCTGCTATCTGTTAGGTTAGTCTCTCTATATTTTTTGCTGTATCAATGGTGTGCCTAAGTAGAAAAAAATGATGAATTATTTCCTGGCATATTGTTTTCAAGAATGTTAATAATCTAGATCGCATATACCCAAACAGCCATGTACTGTTCTTTCTTCCCTGTACCATGTTATTCAAAGGATTTTTTTTCCTTTTGCAAAGGTGAATACTATCTATCCACTTGTATAACTTTTAGCTTTAAAATTTGACTTTTGTATTCTAAAGTGAAACCTGTTTAATATCTGGGCTTTCTCTCTTTCCTCCTCTCCTCATATAATCTCACATATCTGATATTGCAGAGGTAGCCTAAGTTTGGATGATTTCCGGTAAGTCTTGAGCATGTGAATTTTTTTTTTTTTGCAGTATATATTGTCTGTTTTAATTTAGAAAGTTTACTCCAGGCAATCTAGGTGCAACTACAAAGGAAAAATATGAAGCATTCTGCTATTCCTGCCTTTATATAAATTATAAATTGTTTAGGATAAGTTTTTAAAATGAATCTCTACTTTGGTTCTTGAATTTTTTGTTTTTGTTTAGTTTTTTTTTTTGTTGTTGTTTTTGCTTTTCTAGACAGGGTTTCTCTGTATGGCTGTCCTGAAACTTACTCTGTAGACCATGCTGGCCTCAAATTCAGAGATATTCCTGCCTCTGCTTTCTGAGTGTTGGGATTAAAGGCATGTGCCACCACTGCCTGGCTCTTAGAAAAGTTTTGAAGTAACATGTAATTATGAAATAAAATGTTCTGATATTAAACTCTTTTTATTATTTATTTACCAGTATTTTTTCAAAGTTGTTGATTCCCTTTGTGGGTAAGGAGGGTTGCTGAGTAATTTTTAGAATTAGTTATTTTTAAAGAATTTTGAGTTTTATTTTTTATTTTTTGTCCCAAATAAATATAATGTTTCTGTGGATCTAGGCATAGTTACAAATGAGACTTTTGAAAAAAAAAAGTCATAGTTCAAAACCTATTTTGTTTTATAATCTCTAAATCCTAGAAACTGGCCTGCTTGGGGCCTAGAAATTTTAATATTTTGTCAACATTTTAATTTTTATCTGGAAATAGTCCTGTTATCAGAGCTTGTAATATCTAAAACTGTTAATATTTTTTAAAACACTTAACTGTGTGCTTGCTTAGGTAAAAATAGTCTAGTTTGCTTCTAATACTATTTACTACCTACTAACAGTTTTCTGGCTTTAAAATAAGTTTGTTTTGTTCCAAAGACAATGCATGAAATAATCTTGTCACAGTAAGCATGGTAACTTTGAAACTTGATCTTTGTTCTTTTATATCTCCAATTATTGAATTATTTCAGTAGATATGTTTTGCTTATAGGAATAATAGCTTCCATTGAGTTAAGTATTATAAGCACATGGTCATGTTTTACAATAGTCTCTAGTTGGGTCTTGGGTGGTGGCAGTATATAATTTTTAAGTTAGATAAAAGTTATAGTTTGATTTACTCTAATAGTTTGGCTCTAATGGAATTTTTTGGTTGCTTTTGAGCTTTTTTCTTTCTGCTTTTAGAAATTTATTTCTGAAAAAATTGTAAAACTGTTGTCTAATGTTTATGGCAGAGCTGTCTCTTTCCTTGGGGCTATGCCTGCTTTTATCTTTCCATTACTGCTAACCTTTCCTGGGGCTTCCTTCTTCCTTCCTTCTTTCCTTCCTTTCTTCCTTCTTGCCTGCCTGCCCTCCTTCTCTTTTCCCTCCCTCCTACCATCCCTCCCTCCCTCTTTTCTTTTTTTCTCTCTCTTTCTTCCTTTCTTTTTCTTTCTCTCTTTCTCTCTTTGTATTCCTTTGACATTAAGGACATTTGTTTCATACCTAATCCCCTTTGGAATATAAGATTATAAAACTGAATTTACTTTTGTCATTTAGCATTTGTCATAGAGGTGAATTATTTTTTCATTAACTTTCACCTGAAAAATATAATGGGAAGATCACAGTTTTATATTTTTATGTTGCATTCTCACTTTAATGATTCAGTTCTTCTAAATTAGTGGTTCTCAGCCTGTGAGTCACAACCCCTTTGACAGTACTTTGTCTCTAAAACCATTTATATTTCAGTTCATAACAGTAACAAAGGTACAGTTATGAAGAAATAACGGAAATAGTTTTATGATTGGGAGTCACCACAACATGAGGAACTGTATTGAAGGGTGGGTTGCAGCATTAGAAAAAGTTGAGAACCACTGATCTAAATGGATATAGTTTAAAAAAATTGTTTGACAGATTCATACAAGTGTATGTTTTGACAAAATTCTTTTGGTAATGAGAACTATATATCACTAAGGGGCTATCATCTCTCAAAAATTTTAGTTTAGTTAATGTTTTGAAGTTAGCATTAGCTAAATTTCAAATGTTTGTTAGTAAATTTTGTCTCATTTATTCATATGAAGAATCTAAATGTTCTGACAATTTTGCCTCCTGGATATTGAGACTTAATCAGCGACTGAAAGCTATAAACATTGTTAATCTTCCTCTAATTTAACCATTTCAAAGCTCGTTTGATTTTTAAATATTGTGTATAGTATACAGTAGATCCTGATAATTTGCTGTGTACCTGATGCATTTTTGTTCAATATTTAGAAGCACACAAAAAAGAGGAGAATCATTTGGAATCAGCAGAATAGGTAGCAAAATTAAAGGCGTATTCAAGAGTACCACAATGGAGGGAGCTATGTTGCCTAATTATGGTTTGGCTGAAGGTGAAGATGACTTTGTAAGTGAAAATTCCTCAATGGAAAAAATTCAGTTTATTATATTTATGGTTTCGTGGTTAATATAGCATTAAGTGTGGAGTACACTAACTTCTCTTCATTATCCTTTATTTTTTTCCTTCAGACTTCCTTTCTATAATAAATTTTATTCTTTTATTAGTTTTGTAATTTCATGTACTTATCCCCTTAAAACTTTTTCTTAGACCTGAGTTATTGCTTACTAAGGAAAATAAGCCCAGGTGTTTCTAGTAGTCAAACAATTCACTGTCTTTTGTGTGTGCATGTGTATGTGTGTATGTCTGTAGGTACGTGTGTGTACACATGTGTAGAAGCCAGAGGACTAAGTTAGGCACCATTCATCAGGCATGGTGCACTTCTTTGTTTTTGTTTTATCCTCCAAGAGTGTACTAAGCTATTTTGATGATTTTATTTGTTTATTTGTGTGTGTGTGTGTGTGTATGTATGTATGTATGTATGTATGTATGTATGTATGTATGTATGTATTTGAGACAACATCTCTTCACTTGCCTTGAGCTCATAAAGTAGGTTAAGCTAACATGCCATCAAGACCCAAGGATTTGCCAGTGACTCCCTTCCTAGTGTGGGGACCATAAACCTGTACTATTGTGCATAGGTGTTTTTTAAAATAAACAAATAAAACAAACAAACAACAGGATCTGTCAGCCTGGGATAGTGGTGTATACGTTAATTCCCAGTACTTGCAAGGCAGAGACAGGCAGATCTCCCTGAGTTTGAGGTCAGCTTAAGTCTACATCGTGAGTTCCATAGTGAGACCTTGTTCAAAACAAAACAAAACCAAAACCAAATGAAAGAGAAATAAATCAGGCTCTTTCTCACTATGTAGCCCTGGCTGGATTGGTATTCACTATGTTGAGCCAGATTTGCTTTGCTGCTGTCTCCTGAGTGTTGGAATTAAAAGCATATGCTACCACACCAAGCTTACAGATTTTTAATACAAGTTCTGGGCATGTAACTCAGATCCTTTTGTTCGCAAGGCAGGCACTTTACGGAATGAGGTATCTTCCCAGCCCTTTACTATCTTTTCACTGAGCTTTTGTTTCAATCCTGATGCTATCTCTTTCTAACCATATGCTTCAGGAATGTTTGTATTGTTATTAGAGGCCTTAATTTCCCATTGCTTAGACTGTGGAATTTATGAATGTAGACTCTCAAGCCTCATCTGAGATCTGTCTGACAAGATTTCTCGTTTATGTATATGTGTATTTCACTTACCACCCTATTGTACCTTTCTGGACTTTTGTAAATGCAGTCTTGCTTGATGGCCCTTTCCTTCTGTTCTTTACATAGAAAATATTAACCCTTTAAAACTCTCCTGATATCTATAAACCTTTACCTGAGCTACCAATAGAGCTGAGCATTTTCTCACTTTGTGTCCTTACTACTACTACTTTGAATATATCATTTAATTAACACATGGCAATTTTACATATTTACAATGCAGAGAGCCTAATAAATATGTGTAAATGATCCGTATATGCAACGAATAAGGATTAGAACAGGATGATTGGTATGTCTAACTCCCGATACTTTTTTCTTCTTTCATTTTGAAAACACTCAAGGTGTTCTCTATGGGTTATTTTGCATAATCCTTAGTCATTGTATTGTTTCCAGAGAAGGTACAGGCGAGAGGATGCTGAGGACCACGCCGCTTAGAGTTTACCTAGAAGACTGAGCAGGTGGTACTGCTGGTCTTACCACTGGCCACACAATTCTGTGCTAGTTAGGAGCTACTGAGAATTGTTTCCTGGGAGCTGCCAGTCTCCCTGGCTTGTAATTTGAAAAGATGAAATGATATTTGGCAGTGATGCCTACATGATATGTAAGTTTAGGCAATTGCCTAATTTTATTGTGATTTTCTTCCTTTACAATGTGAAATGGGGACCATTCTGTCTGTCAAGGTCATCCTGGTCTACCGACCAGTTCCAGGACAGCCAGGGTTTTTTCACATAGAGAAAGCCCATTTTAAAACAAATAAAAATTTAGTTCTACAGAGGTAGATCTTTTTAGATCTTTCTTAGAATTGTACATTCTTTAATGTTACAGTGAATATATTTAGACTGCTTTTTCAGTTTAAAAAATTAGCTGAAATAGATATTTTCATACAAATGTTTTCAGGAATGGAGTTACTCATTCAAAATTGTTTGATGGCTCTTGCAGAAATAAAGATTAAGCTGACATGCATCAGGCATGTGTTGCAGATTCAGCTTATCTGTGTCAGCTGCATCAATGGTGTGGTGCCATGTATAAACTTCTATGCTCTGAAATGAAGACCATGAGTATATTAATTTTATTTATTATCAAGTTTGAGCTTTTTAGATCGGCACCTTTTAATTATTTTCTACCATCTCTGAAATGTTTATTCTCTATTTTCTTTTATACGTTGATGCTAGGAACTTCTTAAGTTTAACATTTTAATTAATTAGTTAATTTTACATCCTGACCACAGTTTCTCCTCCCTTTTCTCTTCCCAGTTCCTCCCTCACTTCCCCTCTTCTCCCATCAAGTTTAACATTTTATCTTTACTTTTTTAAATTAGAAAATTCTATATCATCTAGTTTCCTAAGTTAAAAAAATCAAAACAACATCTTACCTGACAGTTGTATCTCATGTGCTGCAATTTAGAATGTATTAGAAACATTAAGCTCACCTTGATAACTCTGCAGATTGAAGAAGGCATTGTGGTAATGGAAGATGACTCTCCAGTGGAAGCTGCGAGCACACCTCACACTCCTCGGAACCTTGCTGCGTGGAAGATCAGCATTCCATATGTAGACTTTTTTGAGGATCCCTCCTCTGAAAGGAAAGAAAAAAAGGAGAGAATTCCTGTATTTTGTATTGATGTTGAAAGAAATGATAGAAGAGCAGGTAAGATTTTTGAGCCTCCTTAAGGTTTCCATGAGTCTGTTCTTACTGAGTATAAACTTGTTATCATTTGTAACTGTTGAATATAATTACATATAAATGTCCAGAACAAAAGAAGAATGAAAGCTTAATGTTTCCTAGGTTACCTGTTACTCCTTAACTAATTTATTCATCCAACACTGAATGGGTTGGATAGATACCTTAAAGCCCAACATGGTATCTTATATGATGTTCTTCTACAATTTTTTTTAAGATTCATTTGTTTTCATCTTATGTGTGTGACCGTTTTGCCTATATGTTTATATGTATGTACTATACATCTGGTATCTGGAGGTCTGGAACTGGAGTTACAGGTGGCTGTGAACTACCCTGTCAGTTCTAGGAACCAAATCTGGGTCCTCTGGAAGAGCAGCCAGTATTCTTAGCCACTGAGCCATTTCTCCAGTTCCCCTTTTTGCTGATTTTGTGGCTGTCATCATTAGTTATTGTACTTAGCTATCATTAATGTATTTACCACTATTTGAAGCATTATATAACTTATTTGCCACATTAATTTATATGTATGTGAGTGGGTGGCAGACATGTAGAGGTCACTTGTGCATATTGTTTTTTCTTCTACCATGTGGTTCCTAAGTATCCGGCTTAGTTCATCGCTGTCCTGAGCCATCTCTCCAGCCCTTGTATTATACCAATTTAAACAGCATTTTCTTTCCCCATTTTTTTCTTTTCCTTTCAACCATTTTCTTAATTTTTTTCATAAGGTATAGTTTGATCATGTTTTCCCCTCTGCACATCTTCCCCCGCCCCCCACTTGTTAATGGCTGAGTAGACTTGGAGAAGTGTGATCAGACACAGTTTATTGAATGTCGTCTTTTCTCCTTTGGCTTTCTTAGGTGTGGATTATAGTAACTGAACAGCACTGACAGCACAATAGCCATTTGCTGCTCAGCTTTGTTGAGCAGGTGGGGCATTAGGTATAAAGGGAACACATTTTGGGACTCATGAATGGAAGCTTAAAGGCTCAGGAAGAGGGAAGCAGCCATGAGGCAGGGAGGGGAGCCACAGTGGTTTTTAGACTAGTTAACTGAGAGCAGTGAAGGCTAGTGCTCATCATTTCTCTTAAGTGGGTTTTCAAAAAAAATATTCTCAGAAACTAATTCTAGTTCAGGAACACAGAACATGGAATCAGGAGTAGATGATTCTAAATAGCTGGCTGTGAGGCTTCCTATCATGGATATAGGGCAGGCAGGGTCTTTTTTTAAAAATAATTTTTAATAATTTTATTTTTTAATATTAATCACAGGTTATTTACCTTGTATCTCAGCTGTAGCCCCCTCCCTCGCTCCCTCCCAATCCACCCTCCCTCTCTCATCTGCCTGCCCCTTCCCAAGTCTACTGATAGGGGAGGTCCTCCTCCCCTTCCATCTGACCCTAGCTTATCAGGTCTCTTCAGGACTGGCTGCATTGTCCTGTGGCCTCGCAAGGCTGCTCCCCCATCAGGGTGAGGTGATCAGAGAGCCAGCCAATGAGTTCATGTCAGAGACAGTCCCTGTTCCCCTTACTAGGGTACCCACTTGGATACTGAGCTGCCATGGGCTACATCCAAGCAGGGTTCTAGGTTATATCCATACATGGTCCTTGGGTGGAGAAACAGTCTCATAAAAGACCCCTGTGCCCAGAAATATTTGGTCCTTGTGGAGCTCCTGTCCTCTCCAGGTCATACTAACTCCCCCTTCTTTCATATGATTCCCTGCACTCTGCCAAAGGTTTGGTTATGAGTCTCAGCATCTGCTTTGGTACCCTGCTGGGTAGAGTCTTTCAGAGGCCCTCTGCGGCAGACTCCTGTCCTGTTGCTTGTTTTCTCCTACACCCAATGTGCAGGAGGGTCTTACTTGGTCCAGGCCAGAGGCACTGCTGTCGGTCTTATTGGATAAGTACACAGCAAAGTCATTGTCCTTTATGTAGTCTGATCTGTGCTCCAGGTCTCATTTTGATTGCCATATACTTTTGTTATTGACTCTTTGAACAAACATTTTTAATTTTTGTGCTCTATTTTTAAGTTTTGTCCTAATAGTTAAAATGCAAAATGTAAACGTAGTCTAAAAATAACTTTTGTCATTAGCATTACAGAGCCTTACTGTCTATATAATGTGCCCTCAGAAGCCATGACTTCTGAACGAGAAAAATGTATTATTTTTCTTATTTGCTACACTGATATTTTTTTTTTTGTGCAGGAAAATAGCATTTTCAGATTTTATGGGCTGGTGACATGACTCGGGGTAAAGGAAGATGCTTGTCACCAAGCCTGGCAACCTGATGTAGAGCTCTGGAACCCACATGTGGAAAGAGAAAACTGACTTCCAAAAGTTGTCCTCTGACTTGACTTGAATGCTATGACATAGCATGCATGTGTATACAGACAAGCACAAAATAGCTTGTAAATTTTAAAAATAATAATTGCATACTTTAAAAGTTTCTACCAGCTTTATGATTCTATTATCAAAAATCTTTTGTTTGCTTGATATCATAAAAAATAAATATTTTAGTCTCTTCTAGAGAATTTAGAATTAAAATATGGATGAAATATGATAATGTGATATCTAAAATAAAGATGTAATCTTATATCCCCATTTAGTATTATTAATGTTTTACTTTTTGTAGTGGGTTGTAAAATTGCTTATTTTTAATTTACAGTTGGACATGAGCCTGAACATTGGTCTGTCTATAGAAGATATCTTGAATTCTACGTACTTGAATCAAAACTAACGGAATTTCATGGTATGTTGCTCTTTTATGTATAAAAATTAATTCAGTAATTGGCCTTCTTGAAAGGTCTTGTTCCAGATTTTTTTAAGTAAGTTTGTCAGTTGATATTGACAGTTGTGTGTGATTCTGTTGGAAATAAGAGTGTCTCTCTGTTTAACACTCTTTATTTGTAACCTATTTGGTTTAGTTAACATTTGTAGCCACTTTGCAGTTGATTTGGTGAGGCTTTTTTGTATCCTAAATTTTTAATACTAGGAAGGTCTTATGGAGGATCTCCTAATACAATTAATGTTGACTCTGAATTGATGTGGGTAAGGAACCTTCTTTACCCTAAGAAATTAGTCTTTGATGAAGTGATTATCCTAGGAACATAAGCAAAGACACATTCTCACTGCATAGTCTTCCTCCAGTTTGAGTGTGAGCTTGTGTACAGGCTCGTGCTAGCCAAGTGCATGGCTCCCTTTTCCTTTTTCTGGGATCAGTTTTGCTTTAAGTCTGAGTGAAGATAATTTACCTCTATACTTTAAACTCCTAAATAAAGCCTGGCAGTGGTGGTGCATGCCTTTAACCCCAGCACTCAGGAGGCAGATCTCTGTGCGTTCAAGGCTAGCTTGGTCTGCAGTGCTGGTTTCAGGACAGCCAAGGCTCACAAAGAAACCTGTCTCAAAAACCAAACAACCAAAACAAAACAAAAACTGCTGTATCAAGGAAAATTAGTTGAATTCATTTTGTTTTGATAGTAAAATTGCTAGTGTCAGCCAGCTAGAAAAAGCATAGCTATTATTTTTAAATTTTGTTCTTAAGTGTTTTAAATTTTGTTTAAAGTGGACAGAATGCTACATTTTTTTCCCCTTACAAGATACTGCTTATTTCTTTAGTGAGGTTTTATCTAATAGATTCCTACCTATTTCAAAATAATTTTGTAGTAAGTTTTTAAAGCTGTTTTAAATTTATGTCAATTTTGTACATGCACACACTATATCTTGATTATATCTACCCCTTGTCTCCCTACAACACATCTATATCCCTCTCTTTCCTTTATGTCCTTTTTTTTTTTTTTTTTTTTGGTGTAACTCAGCTCACTGAATTACACTACGGGTTTGTGCTGTTCACGTGTACATTGGTGTGGGGTCATCCACCAAAGCATGGGCAACCAAGCAGGGGCCATATTCACAAAGAAAATTAACTCTTTTCTGGCAGCCATCAACTGCCAGTAGCTTCTCAGTTAGAGATGGGACATCATGATCCCCTCTTCCGTCTATGCTGGCATTTTGACTGGCTTGATCTTACACAGGTAACTACAGCTACTATGAATTCATAAGGGCAGTGTTCACTCCCTGTCCAGAAGACAGTATTTCACAGCACTATCCCCATTCTCCAGCTTTTACATTCTTCATGTCCTCTCTTTTGTGACATTCCCTGAGCTTTCAGGCGGGATTGGGAGGGATTGATGTAGTTGTCCCATTTAGAGCTGAGCAATCATAGTCACTTATCATTCCCAGCACTTTGACTAGTATGCATTACTGTATTAATTGCTTCCCACTACAAAAACAAGCTTCTTTGACCAAGGTTGTATAGGTAGAAACACAAATATTTAGAGGATGGGTTGATGACATCACTGTTTAGCAAAGCACTGGTAGTAGGTTCCACCCTTGGGCTTTTGACCTCCCAATCATAATCTTTTCACTGGATCTGCAGTATCAGTCACGAATTCCTTCCTGTAGACCAGGCCTCAGATCCACTATAAGAGTAGTTGTTTATCCCCATAACAAGTCATACCACTATTGTATCAGTGGATCCATCTTGTTTAGCAAGTAGATATCATAGCGTGCAGGGTCCAGCACTTGGTAAGACCATTGATGTCTTTCTCAGTAGCCTACATAGCACTGCTTGGCACTGTGAAATCTAGCCAGCAGAAAGGAAGTTTCTTAGTTGTTTTTTCTATGTCCTGCAATGAATTGTATCAAGGCTAAAAAAAAAAAAATGGCTCAGCATTTAAGAAAATTACTGCTCTGCAGAGGCCCAGCATTCAACTATCAGTACCCACATGGTAGCTTTCAACCATCTATTACTCTAGTTCCAGGGCTTCTGATGTCCTCTACTGCCCTTATGGGACATCAGGCATGTATAAGGTACATGTGCATATGTATAGGCAAAACACATTTAAAACAAAGCGTGTTATATCTTCAGCAATAGGGTCTTACCATCTAGTTCTGGTGAAAAACCTAGAACATTGACAATAGCCTGTGTTCTTTGTCAGGCCTAAGGGACATCCCTGACGAATAATTCAGGTAGCTGTCCTGTACGCGTTACGTTTTGTAAATAACCCATTGCCTTAGGAGCAGCACTGTCCACTCATACAGGGTACCTCCATTCAAACTTTTTATATTAGCTTATAAAGTAGTGGAGAGGGGTTCCTCTATTTTTTCTTTTGTTTTTATTTCTGCTTTTCGAGACAGGATTTCTCTGTGTAGCTCTGGCTGTCCTGAAACTTACTCTGTTGACCAGGCTGGCCTTGAACTCACACATCCACCTGCTTCTGTCTTCTGAGTGCTAGTATTAAAGGTGTGTGCTACCACCCTCATAGGGTTTGTTTTTATATTCCTAATTTTCTTAAATCACCTCCCACACCCTGCCCCTTATTCTTGCTTAAACCTTTAACCCTTGGTATTCATGTCCCACTGTAATTCCACATACTATGCTATTCTTTGCCTCCTCCGTCAAGGCCTATTCTTCCATTTTTCATGGACTCAGAGTAGTTTTTTTTTT
>CM053749.1:29881120-29948104 GCA_028658305.1 Pachyuromys duprasi
TTATTTAAAACACAATGTCACATCTCTACAAGGCAATATTGTCAATCTGAAGTTTCATGTAGTTTCAAATAGACAAAATAGTAAGAATTTTATGTACTAATTTCAGGCACGTTTCCTGATGCGCAGCTTCCATCCAAAAGGATCATTGGCCCAAAAAACTATGAGTTTTTAAAGTCAAAGAGAGAGGAGTTTCAGGAGTATCTGCAGGTACAGCACCAGTTCCCACACTTGAGTGGAGGCACCGAGAACTCCAGCTTGTTGCTCTTCTCCTTCGTGCATGTGCTTTTTTTCTCGTTTATTTCTTCACTTTTTTTTATTAGCATATATTCATTGTACAAAATAATGTGGGTTTTTTTGTTTGTTTTTGTTTTGATTTTTTTGAGACAGTGTTTCTCTGTGTAATAGCCCTGGCTATCTTAGGACTCTCGTTATTGACTAGGCTGGCCTCGAACTCACAGAGATCCACCTGCCTCTCCCTCTCAAGTCAAAATAATGTTTTTGTTATGACATTTCCATATGTGTGGATGATATATTTTGATCATGTTCACTTCTTTCATTACCCTTTGTTCTCTTTTCTTCCTTCTCTACCTCTTAGGCGTTTCTTTTTCCAAATATCCCTCTTCCACTTTCTTTTTTTTTTTTTAACTTTAGATTCTTAGAAAATGTATGGTGTTTGTCTTTCTGGGACCTTGCTTATTTTGCTCAACATGATCCATCCATCTTCTTGTAAATGACATCACTTTGTTCTTTGTGACTGGATGAAACAGCATTGTGCATACATAACACATTTCCTTATACATTTATCTGTTGATAACAGTCAGATTCTATTACATGGCTATGTATATAATATCACAATAAACATGATATGCAGATATCTCTTTTATATACGTGCTTTGTTCTATAATACCTGTCCACAGAATCCTTTTTCTATGTAAATTTTAAAATGAACTTTTGGCTGGGTATGGTGCCACATGCCTTTAATCCCAGCATTTGAGAGGTGGAGGCAGACAGATCTGAGTTCAAGGCCAGCCTAGTCTATATAGCACATGTAGGCCAGCAAAGGCTACACTGTGAGATCTTGTCCTAAAAAGAGAATTTTGACAAGAATATATGTATTGCTATGTCAGGATACTGGGTGCACAGACTAGCCACTGTACCACAGAGCTATAACCCTGACTCTTACTATTCTTTTTGTTTGTTTGTTTAAATTAATGATCAATAAAATACTAGATATCTTCTGGGATGCAGAGGCAGGTGGATCTCTCTGGGCTCAAGGCTAGCCTGATCTAGGAAGTGAGTCCAGGACAGCCAAGGCTACACAGAGAAACCCTATTTCTAAAAACAAACCAACAAAAAAGCTAGATATTTCTTGAAGACAGTGTTTATTAGTTTTATGCTAATTGATATGGGAGATTTAAAAGAAAAACCTTTTTGGTATAAAATTAAATGTAATCTGAGAGTTTAGGACTCTTGTCTGCTTTTTTGCTTTTTCAGCTTGATAATTGTCCTCACTTTATTACTTAGTCCCTTTAGTCCCTGTTATTATACAGTTTATAGGTTTTGTTTCTCTGTTTCTAGGGATCAACTCTACCATTTATCATTCTGAATTGACTTTCATTTTTCTCAGTATATGCATGTTGTATTACATAAACATACTTATTTACAAAAAATGCGCACATAAGCAAGGTAAATTATTTCTGTGGATAATATAATTATCTTAAAAATCATTTGGTTAGCATAGGACATACTTTTTGGTGACTTAAAGTTTTCCTGTTTTTTGTTTGTTTATGATCATTTTAGAGCAGTTTTGATTATCGTTCTAGATGTCTAATCCATTTTCCTCCTCTGTTTCTGTTCATTGAAGAAACTTTTGCAGCATCCGGAACTGAGTAACAGTCAGCTTCTGGCTGACTTTCTCTCCCCCAACGGTGGAGAAACACAGTTTCTTGATAAGATCCTTCCAGATGTAAATCTTGGTAAGTTGTTTGAAAGAAACATATATAAGAGAATAAACTGCAAAGAACAGTGTTTTTAGACTAATGTTGAAAAATGGTCCCCCACCAACAGTGTTTCTCTGTGTAGCCCTGGCCGTTCTGGACTCTATTTGTAGACCAGGCTGGCCTCAAACTCACAGAGATCCACCTGCCTCTTCCTCCCCTGAGTGCTGGGATTAAAGGAAGGCGCCGCCACTCGCTGATGAAAAACTGTTTTGATAGTATGGCCATGTGATGAATTCCGAAGGGGCTCCTTTTACAGTTAGAGATATGCTGATTATTTTCCTGGTCACTTCTAGCCACTCACTGTCACAGAGAGCTATCAATCAGTAATATCCTTGCATGTGTTTGTATGGTTAAATAGAGTCATAGCCATGCTTTACTCAGTGACAGATACCATAAATGACAGTGGACATATAAGATTATGTCACCTAGGGACTTGCAGTTGTATAAGTGTACTCTTCGAAGTTTGTGCAACAAAATCACCTAGCAACAAATTTCTCAGGATGTATACCCCATCCTTAGCCAGGCATATAAGAAAAATAATTGATAGTGTTTTCAGCAGATTGTAGAGGTACACAGCCATCATTCATTACATAAGTAACTTTAATAAAATGTCTTTTAGAATACTATAACTTTTCACATTTGACTTGAAGATTCATCTGAGCAAATTTTCTCCTCTTATCTTCAAGGTGTTTAATTTCTATATACTTTCAATAATTATTATCATTCCTTAGAACCTAATTTTCTTTAGGTAGCTTATAGTAGTAATTCAGTTAAGTAAGCATTGTATAAATAAGTTCTTTAAATGGAACTAACCTAAGTACATTTCTATCTGTGATACTTTATACATAGATTTTATATAAAGTTTAGTCTATGCAGAGACATTTCCATTTGAATCTTGCTATCTGATTTTTTTCATTTAGAATTCAGGAAAAATAGCCTAGATGAGTAAAATTTTAATTGTTTTTGGTTTCTGGTGATACTAGGGTTTAATCTATTACTTTGTTGTGGTAGAATATCCTGATAAAAGTAACTTCAGTAAGGAAGGATGTATTTTGGCTCAGAGTTCAAGGGTATAGTCTGTCGTGGAGGGGAAGGCTTGGTAGCTGGATGCGATGTCGCTGGTCAGATATATCTGCAGTAAGAAACCAAAGTGCTGAATGCTGATTCTTACTACCTTTCTCCAGCCCATGAACTGCTGCCACCTACATTTAGGGTGGGTCTCAGAAAAAAGCAAATCTTTTTGGTGTTTGGAGATAGAGTTTCTCTGTGTAGCCCTGGATGTCCTGGAACTCCCTTTGTAGACCAGGCTCTCTTTGAAAACTTACAGAGATCTGCTTCTGCCTTTTGAGTGCTGGGACTAAAGGTGTGCACTACCACCACCTGGCTGGAAGTTATGCAAATCTTGATTATCCCTTACAGAGGTTTGGCTCTGGATCTTGTCAAGTTGACTGAACCATCACAGGCTTCTTGTCTGCTAAGTCAGCAACTGTACTCCTGAGCTACATCTTCAATCCTCACCTCCTATCTTAAAAAAAAAAAAAAAGCCATTTCAGTGTGAGATAGGGTCTCAGTGGAGTTGCCCATAATGAACTTGATTTTTCTCTGTAGCGCAGCTCAGGCAGTCCCTGAACTTGAGGTTTTCCTGCATCAGCCTCCAAAAGAGCTGAGATGACAGATCTGTGTTACCAGGCCACTTTCAGACCTTAATTAACTGAATCATTTTTAGTCTGTAGATGGTCTTCTTTCCACTAACCCTGTTTTAAAGTAAATTGAAGACAGGTTAGGGCTTATATTTGCTCTACCTTGCAGGATACTAATAATCTTTTGACTTATCCCTAGTCAGAGCATACTTTGTGGAGACACTGAAGACATTTATTACAATTATTTCTATTAGAGATAGAAGTTAGCATTTTTCTTTTTAAAGATTTATTTTATGTGTAGTGATATTTGGTTGTATGTATGTTTGTATACTAGAAGAGGTTATCAAACCCCATAGACAGTTGTGTACTCCCATGTGCTTGCTGGGAATTGAACTCAGGATCTTTGGACAAGCAGCCAGTGCTCTTAGCCACTGAGCCATCTCTCCAGCCCAAAGTTATCATTTACTAGTGATACAGTTTCAGAAAATGATGATACCAAGTGCTGGTGCCAGTGTGGACTCTGGCAACAGGAACTCTACTCTGTTAGCAGGAATAGAAACATTAAAAAACTATTTAGAAAAATAGTTTGATATAAAAACTGAATGGTTCAGTAATTTTTCTCTGAGATAGATGCTGTTGAAGATCTTATATCTGTGTTTGAGAATTTTCAGAGCCACATTGTGTGTCATAGTCCAAGCTAGAAACAGCACAAATGTTCATTATCAGAAGAGTGGACAGGTAAACTGTAGTCTTCATGTTGATTCCTATAGAAACAAATGCCTGTAGCTTGAAGCAACTAGCAACAGTGTGGATGAATCCTGGAAGTGTAATGTTGGGACTTGCCAACCACACATGCGTGAGGCCCTGGGTCTGAGCTGTCTCAAAATAAAATACATGTCATATGAAAGGCACAAAGCACGATGAAAACAAATACAATTTTTCTTTTATGTAAAGCTCCAAACTAACTGCTAGAAATATTTGTATAAAATTGTTGAATCCAAAGTATGATGAATGCAGTATTTCTCAGAATGCTTTATAATATATAGTTTTAAGTAGAACTGAATCTGCTGATTCAGGAAACTACATTTAATTCTTGACATCAATACATTTAGTTGATTCAAAGCATTTTGTATGTGTGGCCTTCTTATCAGAGGAAACTGAGGACCTTTTTATACTTGGTTATATGTGCTGTTTAGGAAATAGAGTTAAATGGATCTGGGTTCATACTAGATTTGACAGAAAGTGAAAAAAATGGAAGATCATCCAAGTAAACAACTGAATGCATGTATTGCTTTTTGGGGTTACTGATAATTTTAGGACAGTTTTGGACTTTGGACTTACTGAGTTTATAGAATTAAGTTTTCCAGGGCAGAAGAGGCCAGTAGACAGACAGGAACTAGTGATTTGAATTCTCCTTTATCACAGGGAGAAATAGTCGGGCTCAGTGGTGACACAGTAAGGGAAGCACATTCTGTAAAGCCTATAACTTGATGAACTTGGGAACATTCTGAAGGATGTTACTAGTCCCTGATAGGATTTCTATGTCATAAAAAATATCTCTTTACTTTTATTATTGTCTCTTAGTATTGCTGTGCCTACTGAATGGAGGTAAAAGAAATTTAAGTTGAATTTGACAATTTTGACTAATTTTGCATGTTATTTCTTAAATACTTGATAAAGTTTTCAGATGTCTAGTATTTTTGAAAGGGAATCTGGAGATACAAACAATAAGTAATTTGGACAAGTGTAGCTTTTTTTTTTCTCTTTTCCTGTTTTTCCTGTTTGTTTTACGACATAGTCAAGGTATCCTTGAACTCTTGATTCTCCTGCCACAGTCACTGGGGTATGCCACCACACCTATCTAGAATGGAAAATTTTAAACAAAAAATTCAAAATGTAAACTATTCCAATAGCTTAAATGTTTCTCAAAATATTCTTAAACATTTGACTAACTTTAGTGTATTTTAAATATGACATATTTGTCATTGTTTAAAATGTTTTAAAAACATTTTAAAAACTGTTGACTTATCTATGTGTATCTCTGTGTATGTGTGTGTGTGTGTGTGTGTGTGTATGCCATGTGTGTAGAGGCCAGAAGAGGCTATCAGACTCCCTAGAGCTGGAGTTAAAGGAGGCTCTGGAGTAAGTCTCAGCATGGACTGAGAACCAAACTCAGGTCCTCTGAAGAGCAACAGGTTCTCTTAACCTCTAAGCCAGCTCTTCAGTCCTGTTGAAACATTTTCATAGAATTTTTCTGAGCAAAACATGAAGCTAATGATAGACCATTTACCTAACATGGAAAGTCCTTAGGTTTGAGTCTAGCACCAAGGACAAAAAGGAAGAGTAAAATGAGGGAAGGAGTAAACGAATGAACAAACGAATGAATGTCAGTGTAAATAGACATCAGTGTATTGTCATCTCCTTATTGGACTCTTAATAGTTATTAACAGTAAGCTTCTTATATTCCTTTATATACAATGTCACAACTAAATTTTTTAATAGTAAATCTCAAATGTATTCATAAAGTAGTTTGGGATATCACCTTTATTATAAATTTTTGTTCAAGTGTGAAATAATGAATTATAAATACTTATACAGCTTTGGATTTTTGATTACTTTTTGTTTAAAAATACCTACTGAAATATTTATGTGAACAATTACATAGTATGTTATACTTTCTTAAAATTAATATTTTATTTTTAATTATAGGGAAAATTATAAAGTCTGTTCCTGGAAAACTAATGAAAGAGGTGAATTACTGATTTATGTATATTTATAAGTGATGCTGATATATTTAATTACTAGTGAATTATAGTGGCTTCTGTGATGTTAAAAGTAATTGTCTCTTCTGTCACTACAGAAGGGCCAACATTTGGAACCTTTCATCATGAGTTTCATTAACTCTTGTGAATCCCCAAAACCTAAACCAAGTAGACCAGAACTGACCATTCTCAGCCCCACTTCTGAAAACAACAAGAAGGTACTGCATATTGTCAAAGAGGCAGTAAGTGATGCACAAGACAGCTGACGGGTGAGGGCTAGACAGGGGAGGTGCAGGGGCGGCACAGGCTGTGGCCTTTCAGTCTTGGTTTTCTTAGCAGTTTTGAAAGATTCTCGGCTCTTCGCTCAGCAACTCTTGACTTCCTGTTCCCTCACTTATCTCTTTTTAGCACTGATGCAGTTCTCATTCTGTTTCCACCATCTTCTAACCTTCTCCCATGTTCTTTTGTCCCCCTCATTCTGACGATCTCTGTCTCTGTTTATTTATTCTGATCCATTTCAGGCCAAGTACTCCCTGTCCAAGTCTGTCTGTCTGTCTCCATCTCTCCATATATCTGTATCTATGAATCTGTCTGTCTGTCTGTCTGTCTGTCTGTCTGTCTGTCTGTCTGTCTATCTATCTATCTATCTATCTATCTATCTATCTATCTATCTATCTATCTATCTATCTATCTATCTATCTCTACCTATGAATCTATCATCTATAGATCTATCTGTGAATATCTATGAATCTGAATCTATCAATGAATCTGAATCAATCAATCAGTCTGTCTGTCTATCCATCCATCCATCTATCTATCTGACTATCTTTTGGTTTTCAAGTCAGGGTTTCTCTGTAGCTTTGGCTGTCCTTGACTGGCTTTGTAAACCACACTGGCCCTGAAATCACAGAGATCTGCCTGCCTCTGCCTCTGTGAGTGCTGGGATTACAGGCTTGTGTCACCATACCCAGCTTCAGGTTGATTTTTAAATTAATCTGTTTAAACCCATCTAGATTTTAAAAAGAGTGTGTTGCTTACTTTTAGAATTAAAAAACATTTTCCCTCCAAGTCTACTATTGTTGTCAATAATGGTTCACTGTTTTCTGCAGACGATGCAGACAAAACACTTCAGAGTCCTCCCACTCCCACCCCTGTGTTTTCCTGTTTTTAATGTGGAAACTCCACTAAAGGCCATAGAGAAAAACATGTTCAAGAGGGAAAATTAAAACATTATATTCAATGTTTTCTTCTCTTCAGTCATCTTTGTAAGTTGTTCTCAGCTACTTCTGTGAGAGCTGTGGCTCCCTAGAGACAGTTAAAGATAGATACAGGTGCATACCATCTGCCTGTAACATTCTACTTCTCTACTGCATTGTGAATATACCTGCATGTTGAAACTCAAGACTGTTGGAAGTTGTCAGAGATTCTCCTCTAGGTGGGCTTTGTTGCATAAGCATACTTGTGAGAGTGAGAGAGTATTAGCTCTCTATGGATAGCATCACAGAGCATTGTCCTGGGGGAAACATAAGGAAACATAAATTATGCTGGAATTTTTGTACACAAAAAGGTATATTTGCAAGCTTTAGACATGTAGTCAGTCGTACTAGAAATTTACTTTGCTGATGGCTTGTAAATGGGCTCAGTCTTTAGGATAAGAAGACTTGGTAATATTTAACAATGGGTCATCATGTGTTTATACTCTTTGACTTCATGGAAGAAAATAAATTAACATAAGAGCTTATAAGATGTAGAGATACTTACTAAAATGTTTTTTTTTTTTTGTAGAAGGAAAACTTAGAGCATTCCAGGTCTGATTAATTATCTTAAAGAATGTTAGCAGCAGCTAATTTATATTAATATAAATGTACAAAGCACAGTACAGATACTTGATCTCCTTTTCAGTGAAAAAAAGCAGAAAACCATTCTCTTTGATATGTTTGTTATTTTATGTTAAAATATGTGTACTTTTTGGACCTGGAGACTAAACCCACAGTCTCATGCTTGTTAGGCAAGCACTCTGCCACTGAGCTCCAGGAAATGTGGTTCCTTTGAACTGAATGATTGCAGAGCTATTCAGACTCCAGACAGGAACTTACAGCAAGTATAAAAATAGTTAGGGTTTTAGGGTTAGCTTTTCTCCCTTTCTTGTGTAGACTTAACTATAAGTATTTTCTAATGAAAACTTACATTTAAAATGTGGGTAGATGGGGAAGACTTGTCTGCAGATACATTGAATACATTACTCTCTGTGGTAGTCTCTGTTCTATTTCTCATATCTCCTTTCCCTCTCAGCTTCATTCTTCATACCCCTCCTCTCCAGTCACAGCTCACTGGGTAGTCTTAGCTAGCCTCTAATTCACTGAGACCCAACTGCTTCTGCTTCCCAAGTGTTGGGATTAAAGGTGTATGTGCCACTAGGCCTGGCTTTAGTTCATGTATTTCTTCATCTGTTTATATTAGGTGCTAAGTTTCTGTTGCATCGTTGCACTTGCTGCCTTTTGCATGATATCTGGCACATAGAACTTAATGTTTGTTGAATGGAAGCATAAATGAATAAAACAATGATTTTGTTAAAATGAATTACCTAGCATATATTTTGGTGCTATAAAGAGCCATTGCTTTTCATAGTTTTTGTTTAGGAGTGCTGCTTTTTATTTTTTGGGATAGGATCTTATTTAGTTTAGGCTGGCTTTGAATTCACTTTATAGCCAATATGTAACCTTGAACTGCTCCTGCATTTACTGCGTGAGTGCTATAATTGCAGGCATGTGCCACCATACACAGTGTTGTGTGGTACTGATAATAGAACCCAAGGCTTCATGAATGCTAGGCAAGTACTTCTCCAACTAAGCTAATTCCCAGATGACTTTTCCCCATATTCATTAAACTATTTTGGGCTTGAATAATATTGCATAAATGAACTTTGTATAAAGGTGAATTTTTTTTTATTTGTGTTCTTTTAATCATACTAGTATTAAAATTAGCTATTGGTAATATAATTACACACCATCACAAATTACTTTGTTTCTTTGGGTTTATGTAAACAAAGGAGAACATCTTAGGAGGCTGAGGCAGGAGAACTGCCAAGAGTTTGAGGTCAGCCTGAGTTACATACTGGATTCCAGGCCATCTGAGGCTAAGAATGAGGCCTTGTTTTAAAAAGCCAAAACCAAAATAATAGCAGTGATAACTAACACAGAGGACGGCGAGGTAGGTATGGCGGTGCATGCCTATAAAACCTAGCACTTGGGAGGCCGAGGGGGGAGGTTCATGAGTTTGAGGGCCAGTCTGGGGCTACATTGCTTTGCCTTGTCTCTGCATCTCTCCAAAAATCAACAACGAAAATGAGGGGCAGGGATACAGCTTAGTGGTAGAGCATTTGCTTTGCTTGCTTGAGCCTCTAGGTTTATAACATCCAAACACCACAAAACAAACAACCAAAAAGGGGAAAAAATAAACAAGAAAAAGAGGAGATTCTTTATGGATAGTGAGTGAATTAACTCATAGGGCAAAAGTGAATAAAAGCTTTTATGTAATATTTTGAGAAAAATATGTTTTTCTGTATCTTTGGTCATAAATGTGAACTTTTGAAAGCAGATTAAAAATTTTCCTAATGTGGCATTTTTTCTGTGTATTTTAACCATAGTGATCATTGTCAGTAGATGCAATAAAATATATGTCTCTTTATTATTTCAACTTTTACTTCAGCTTTTCAATGATCTGTTTAAGAATAATGCAAACCGTGCTGAGAATACAGAGCGAAAGCAAAATCAGAACTACTTCATGGAGGTGATGACTGTGGATGGAGTCTATGATTACCTGATGTATGTAGGTAAGGCCTCAGTGGCCCCTGTTCTTCATTACTCTGCCTCATGATATAGGTAGGCAGATACAGCCCTACCTCACCTCTGTGAAAGACAGTCCTTTCGCAGACTTAATACATTGGCCTTGAATGTGTTAAAGTCACTAGTGTTTGTAAGTATAACTGAACTTGTATCCATTCATCATCTTGAGCAACAGCAGGTTTAAGTTGATTCTCAATTGGTTTTCCTCAGGACGAGTAGTTTTTCAAGTTCCAGACTGGCTTCATCATCTTTTAATGGGAACGCGAATCCTTTTTAAGAACACTCTGGAAGTGTACACTGACTACTATCTCCATTGTAAACTGGAGCAGCTGTTTCAGGAGCACCGGCTGGTTTCACTCATAACGCTTCTCAGAGGTTTGTATTTGATCCAGTCTGTGTCACTTTTGTGTGTGTGTGGTTTTTTTTTTTGTTGTTGTTGTTGTTTTGATTTTTTGTTTTTTGTTTTCTGAGGCAGGGTTTCTCTGTGTAGCCTTGGATGTACTGGACTTATTTTGTAGACCAGGCTGGCCTCTAACTCACAGAGATCCACCTGCATATGTCTCCCCAAGTGCTGGAATTACAGGTGTGTGCCTGCACACCTGTAACATGACTGTGTCATGTTTTGTGCTTGTGATTTTAGTTAAGTCTAAAAGAGTAAAGAGTGTGTTTTTGGTTTTGTTTTTTCTTACCAGAAGTTCTACTACTAGGCTAAATTGTAGAATAATTGTATAAATTTGTTGTATTCTGTTTTAGATGCTATATTTTGTGAAAATACTGAACCTCGGTCTCTCCAAGATAAGCAAAAAGGAGCAAAACAGACTTTTGAAGAAATGATGAATTACATTCCAGGTATAATATTTAAATACCTCAATTTCATATAGATTAGCACCCCTTTGAAGTTGCAGTATAATTATTGAAACTAATTATATTAACTAGTTAAATTAACTCATTAGTAAATTCCAATTTGTTCTTTTGTTGATACCACCAATATTTTGTTGGATTGAAGTAAATTTTTGAAGTGTTGCCCAGGCTGGCTTTGAATTTGCAACAATTCTCTTGCTTTAGTCTTTTGAGTGCCAGGATTTACATGTAAGAATAACTATTCTTGGCTCACCTCTAAAATTCAAAGCTTTTTTTTTTTTTTAAGTTAATTGAGACAGGGTTTCTCTGTATAACAAGCCCTGGCTGTCTTGGACTCACTCTGTAGACCAGACTGGCTTCAAACTCACAGAGATCCGCCTCCTTAATGCCCCAGTGAAAACGCTATATTTGTTTTTTTTTTTACAACAACAAACAGAATCTGCTATATGACCCTAACTGGTTTGCAACTTACTCTGTAGACCAGGTTGGCCTCAAATTTGCGTTGATCCTTCTACTTATGAGTCCCAAATGGTGAGGTTACAGGTATCTACCACATCTGGTCATAGACATTTTTTTCTGTATATTTCTATATGTGTATACACAAATGCACAGACATCATTTGGCATTTAAAATCTTTTGCTTTGGGGCTGGGGAGATAGTTTAGTAGTTAAGAGTACATGCTGTTCTTCAGAGAACATCATGTTAGGTGGCTCACAACTGCCTATAACTCTGCCTCCAGAGACACTAACACTCTCTTCTGGCCTCTGTGGGCACTTGCACTCATGTGTGCATCTCTCCTTGCAAACACAGTACATGCATATAATTAAAAATTGGTTTTATTGGGCCAGGTGTGGTGGCGCATGCCTTTAATCCTAGAACTCACAGAGGCAGGCAGATCTCTGTGAGTTTGAGGCCAGTCTCACCTACAAAGTGAGTCTAAGACAACCAATGTTACGCAGAGAAACCCTATCTTGAAACAATAAAACAATCAAAAAATTGTTTTTTTTTTTAAATCTTAATGTGTAGTAAAATATGTATATTTTTAAGTCACTTTTATCACTTAATGGTAGCTGATTTATATGCTACAGTATATCCTGTGCATTGTGAACTTCTGAAAGGGGGATTTATGATAACTACATATCTTATCTTCATTTGACCATAAGACTTGTTTCTAGGAGCTTTCTGCAGAAAGTGGTTTGAGAAATACTGAGTTACAGCATTTACGTGGTGTCTGGGGAAAACAGAGGCAGACTTTTACTTTAAGAGGTGGTTAGTGATGAGTCATTATGAACTGTTCCACGTCTTTCCTGTTTAGATCTTATAGTCAAGTGTATTGGTGAAGAAACCAAGTATGAAAGCGTCAGACTTCTGTTTGATGGCTTGCAGCAGCCAGTGCTCAACAAGCAGGTAAGTAGGCTAGTGTTAGTGTGGTTTGCTGAACAAGATGTCTGGTTTATTACCTGTGTGAGTCACTATATGAAATATAGCCCACAAATTCTAAACATTCATACAGGAAAATCTGTATATACTGTTTCTGATGGTTATCTTTCTTCTTTGTGACATGCAGTGTTGTTTAAAGTTAACACATCTTCCTAGCAGAAAATTTTGGATGCATAGAAAATTTATGATATAAAGTAAACATATAAATTTTCATAATTCAAGTCATAGAATAACCAGTCAACATTTTTATGTATATAGTTGCTACACATTTTGGTGAAATTTTAACATAATGTCAGTGTTCTGCTTGTTTAAAATTTGTGCAAAGCAATTTACATAAAATGGATGAAGCATGATAATGTCAATTTTTTTTTTATTCCCAAAGGCCTCCTCTACCATGCACTTAGGATAGAACATTGTTGGTGGTATTAGATACACGTTTGTGCTTGTTTTACATTGCTGTTCCTTTTCACCTAGAGAGTCTATAGTCCTGGATTCTATGCCTCTCATTTTTACTGTTTAGTACCTTATATTTTATTACATGTCTTTGTGCTGCAGCTGACCTATGT
Source organism: Pachyuromys duprasi (assembly GCA_028658305.1). Classification (NCBI taxonomy): domain Eukaryota; kingdom Metazoa; phylum Chordata; class Mammalia; order Rodentia; family Muridae; genus Pachyuromys; species Pachyuromys duprasi. Next base: position 29,894,235 of record CM053749.1, read on the forward strand.
TTTGTTGGACATTGTGATACAGGAGCTGTTTCCAGAGCTAAATAAGGTAACTGGAAAGCAGTAATTTATTCATTCTTCTCTGAGTAGTGTTTGGACGTTTAATTAGAGAACAGAATTTAAGGGAAGCACCGTGACTGCAGTCGTCGGAACCTGAACAGCCTGACACGAGTGGCTCTTTATACTGTCCTTATCCAACAGACCAGCTTTCAGCTGGACGTGTGACTAACTTTAGCATTGGACTGGGCCTAGTTGTTGAGATGATCACCTGCAACATTGTCTGCTGTATAAGTCAGAGACTTGAATGTTTTTTTGAGCATGGATCTATAAATTCAAGAACACAAAAGTAGTTAAGAGTTAGACATGGTGTTCTTACTATATTTAATCTTGAGGATGTTGAATATTTCTTCTTTCTAAATATAATTTAAAAATTTATTCTTTTAACACTTCATACATACATATATATACCATATATTTAGCCATCTACCCTTTAATACCCTAACTCTCTCTGGATCCCCTTTCAACACATCTCCCTCTCAATGTCATTTCTTTTAAATAACCCACAGAGACCAGTTACTGCTGCCCATATGTGCATGGGTGTGGGGGCATCCATTGGAGCATGAGCAACCTGCTAGTGGCCACATACTTAAAAAGGATGACTCTCCTCCCAGCAGCCATCAACTGCCAATAGTTTTTCAGGATTGAGGCCCTTGACCCCCTCCCACATGCATCCTAGAGTTTGTCTGTTTTTGTTTTTTTTAAAGTTTGGCTAGATTGATTAGTTAATTGTATATGCGTGCTCACTCGTGTGCATACATGTACACACACACCACAATGCAAGTGTACATACCACAATGCAAGTGTGATGTTCCCAGGACAATTTGCAGGGTTGGTTCTCATCTTTCGCTATATGGGTCTCAGGACCAAACTCAGGCTGTTAGACTTTTTTTTTTTTTTTTGGTGTTTTTGAGACAGGGTTTCTCTGTGTATCCTTGGCTTTCCTGGACTCTGTAGACCAGACTGGCCTTTAACTCACAGAGATCCGACTGCCTCTGCCTCCCAGAGTGCAGGAATTACAGGCGTGTGCCACCACACCCAACTTTTTCTTTTCTTTTTCTTTTTTTGAGATGCTGGGGATTGAGCCTAGGGCCTTTTGTGTGACTATCGCACTCTTGTGCAAGTTCCTGCAGTGACTGTTAGTTCATGAGTGTAACAGCACTTCTCCCCATCTTCAGGCTCTACCATTCTTCTCCAGCCTCACTTCCTAGAGGTTTTCTGAGCCTTGGGAAGGGGGAGTTGATAGAAATGTCCCACTTAGGGGTACATATTCACAGTCACTTATTCTCTGCACTGACCAGTGAGGCAGTTTCTCTGTCTAGGATTGAGAGCAGTGTTAATCTAAGGTATCAATACAAATATTTATAAGGTACTTTGACAACAGGGCTTTATAGGAACAATACCAGGCTCCCTCCTAGGCCGTATGACTTCTCCAGTCATTGGTTTTTGGCCAGATTTAATAGTATCAGCCATGAATTTCCTGCTGTAGAGCACCCCTCAAATTAAATCAGAAAAGGGTTGTTTTAGCCCCATAAAATTCATGCTACTATTGTCCTGAGGGCCAGTCTTGCCTGGCAGGCTCATACTGTACTGTGTAAGGTCCAGCATTTGTTGGTTGGTCTACCATTGATTGCTTTTCTTCCCTGACAGCCTGTATAAGACCTTCTGGAACTTTGAAACCTAGCAAGCAGGGAGGAAGTTTCCCAGTTAGTTCCAGATTGAGTTCTCTATATACTCTAACCAATGTGTGTAGCATCCCATAAGTAGGGACTTACTATCCAGTTATGGTGGATAGTAAGCAACCGTCTGTTATATTTTTAAAATAAGCTTTGTATCTGTGTGAGTATGTGTGTTTGTGTATGTAAATGTGTGTATATGTTTGTGTGGATGTGTGTGTGTGTCTATTGTGGGTGTGTGTCTGTGTGAGTGTATGCACATGTGGAAGTCAAAAATTCAGCAGCCCTCCTGTCTCTGTCCTCTTAAGAGCTGTGGTTGCAAGCATAGTGTTTGGCTTGTTCCGTGAGTGATGGGATCGGAACTCTAGTTCTCATAGTTGCACAGCAGGAGCTGTTAGCTGCTGAACCATCTTTTCAGCTCCCTAACTTTTTGACTAATCCCTTTAGTTAGATGAAAAAACAAAACAAAACAAAACCCCTAAACCTGTTGTTCAAGGTTGGGGCATTATAACGTATACTCACTTTTGTAGAGTAGGGAAACCAGATTTGAGATGTTCATCTGTTTATTGATTGTAAGTTTTTAAATTTTATTAACATTAAATGTATTTTTAAAAGATGGTAGAAATGTTAGGTATTTTATATTAAGCTGCATTGAAATGAATACCAGAAAACTTTTAGCTCTGAGATTTTTTTTAATTTAATTTTTAAAAAAATTTATTCACTTTGTATCCCAGCTATAGCCCCCTCTCTCATCCCCTCCCAATCCCAGCCTTCCTTTTCTTTTCCCATGCCCTTCCTTCAGTCCATTTATAGGGAAGGTAGCTCTGAGATTTTTATCAGGTCTGTGACAATATATTATCTATTATCTGCTGCATGTGCCAGAAAGCATTTAGATTATTGTGTATGTGTGTACCTTCACCTAGAATATTATGTAGTAGAACTATTAGGAAATTAAAAAATAAACCCTATCCTATTGTCTTTTATTAAATGGCTTTATTTTTACTTTAGGTACAAAAGGAAGCTACCTCCATGACATCCTGGATGTAAACATTTGATAAAGGATAACATACCAGTGTAATAGAAATGTACTTTTTACTTTGTATATTTTTATAAATATCATGTACTTCAGTGTTTGAAATATATTTTTTTGTTGTAGTAAAAACTAACAAACTTAATAGCAATAAAAAGTGATTTAGGAATTACAGCTTTTTGTTTTCTATTTTACTAGAACATATGCCACTTACTGATTCTCTCTCTGTGTGTGTATTTATGTATTCATGTGTATTTGGGTACATGCGTGTGGCTGCTCAAGCCCATGTGTGCACATTTGTGTGGAGGCCTGAGGTTGATACAGGGTGTCTTTCTCTATCACTCTCTACTTGTTCACTGAGGCAGGCTCTCCTGCTGCCCTTGGAGCTTGTGGATTTGGCTAGTCTAGCTAACCAGCTTGTTCCTGCCTCCTGAGTGCTGGGATTTAGGCATGCCTACATGCCTGCTGATTTTTATGGAGGCCCTGGGATTCAAACTCTGGTGTTCAGTCTTGCGTGGCAATCACTTTATCTTCTGAGCCATTTTCCCAGCCCTGTGTTGCTGTTTTTGAAAGAGGACAAACAAGTAAGACTAACAATCTTTGTATTCCTTTGCTTCAAATGCAATTGTGTTTAGTATGAAGAAGCAAGTAGGCCATGGCTCAAGGTCTCTCCTTTGTTTGTCTAGCTGCGCTGGTTCATGTATACAAGCACAGCACTTTGACAGCATCTAGCAAGACATACTTACTTATTCTAATGCTGGCTACATCTGAAACCAGCACATCAAAGACAATTTATAGTGTGCTTTATAACTTTCAAAGGGTTTTCCAGCTAGTATTAACTTTACTGTATTCTTCTAGCCAGATAGCTCCCTCTGGTAATTCTGTAGCAACACATTTAAAACATGTTCTTCAGGGGCTGGAGAGATGGCTCAGTGATTAAGAACACTGATTGTTCTTCCAGAGGACCTGGGTTCAATTCCCAGCACACAGATGTACATGCAGGCTAAACACCAATGCACATAAAATAAAACTAAATTAATTTAAAAAATGAAACTGTGTTCTTCATGAAGCTCATATGTTAAGATACACATAAAAATAGATGGGAAAGAATAGGCACAGTAAATTTGAAATACACCAGGGGATAAGACTTCTGAAAGGGGCCCAGACTATAGCTACTTTTAGAAACAAATGCTTTATAATTCAACAATAACAAGAGCATAAAGACTAGAGAGATCCAAGTGTAACTTCTACCTTTATAGTTCTCTGTGGCCTAGCATCATCACCTACAAGACATAAAACAGTGACTATGAAAATGCATTGTGATGCTATATACAAACATCTTGCAGATAATAGCAATTGCATTGTCCTTTCTTTCTTCTTTTATAATATGACTGACTTAACTTTGTATGAGTAGTGTGTGTGTATGTATCACAATTTCTCTAAGTAGGGCTTACTCATTGTTATGGTCTGAATTATGCCTTTCCCAAATTCCCATGTTGAAACCATAAGTCCCACAGTGACTGTGTTTGGAGACAGAGTCTTTTAGGAGGTAACTTAGGTTAAAAGAGTCATTTGGGTGGGTCCCTACTGCAATAGGATTGATGGCCTTATGAAGAGTAAAGGAGGGCCTAAGAAGACTCTAAGTAAAGCCACTTGCTGCTAAGCCTAACAAACCTGAGTTTGATGCCTGGAACCCACACGGTGGAAGAAGGGAGCAGGCTCCTCCACATTGTCCTTGGACCTACCTCTGCATGCATGGCATGGCACAGTGCAGCATGCAGGCATGTGCATCATCTTGGACATGGAAGCAAGTCCCAGTGGTTTACCAGTGAGGAGGAGGTTGCCAAGGTACTTTATTTGAATATTTCATGTTTTGAGCTTTGAGACAGTTTCACGATATAGCCCAGGCTAGACTAGAACTTGCTACATTGCCCAAGTCTGGCCTTGAGCTTATGATCCTCCTCCCTCAGCCTCCTGAATGCTGGGATGAATAGGCATGTACCATCATATTTCAAAAGACTTAATTTAAAAAGTTAAAAAAAATAAAAGTACTGGCTAAAATGCTCAATCCCCATCCTGAAAGGCAAAGTGGATGGACATCAGAAGAAGAAAACAGGAAACCAGTCAGGAGCCTGTCACAGAGGGCCTCTGAAAGGCTCTGCCCTGCATACTATCAAAGCAGATGCTGAGACTTATGGCCAACTGTCGGGCAGAGTGCATGGAATCTTATGAAAGATGTGGGAAATAGTAAGATCTGGAGAGGACAGGAGCTCCACAAGGAGAGCAACAGAACCAACAAATCTGAGCACAGGGGTCTTTCCTGAGACTCATACTCCAAACAAGTACCATGCATGGATAAAACCTAGGATCCCTGCACAGATGTAGCCCATGGTAGTTCAGTGTCCAAGTGGTTTCCATAGTAAAGGGAACAGGGACTGTCTCTGACATGAACTGATTGGCCTGCTCTTTGATCACCTCCCCCTGATGGGGGAGCAGCCTTAACAGGCCACAGAGGAAGACAATAAAGCCCCCCTGATGAGAGCTGATAGACTAGAATCCAGAAGGAAAGAGAGGAAGACCTCCCCAATCAGTGGACTTGGGGAGGGGCATGCGTGGAGAAGGGGGAGGGAAGGTGGGATTGGGAGGGCAGGAGGGAAGGGTTCATGGGGGGAGATACAAAGTGAATAATGTGTAATTAATAAAAATTTTAAAATATTTAAAAACAAAACAAAAAAGGAATCACTATTCTGCCTGCATGTGTGCCTGCATGGCATAAGAGGGCACCACATATCATTATAGATAATTGTGAGCCACCATGTGGTTACTGGGAATTGAATTCAGAACCTTTGGAAGAGCAGCCAGTGCTCTTCTGAGCCATCTCTCTAATCTCTCCAGTCCAAAAAGTTCTTTAAATAAACTTTATTATTAAAAAATGTTGTAAATTAAAAAAATTACACATGGAAATTAACCAGACTCAAAGACTATACAGCTCAATGAACTTATATACAGTTAGGATAGGTATTAGGAAGAGCAGTTAAGGTGCTTCATGTTGGATTTTATACTTTCGTCATTGAATATATTTCCGTGCATCCATCTACCACCAGAAATGAAAATTTTTGGTCAGGATCAGATTTAGAAAATCATTTAGCTTTATATCTTCTTTGGTAACTCGTTTCCATTACCTGCTTTCAATCCTTCCTTGGCCCCATTCCTTAGCTTTTCCTCTTTATTTCTACACATTATACTGTATCCACATCTATATTTGTTTATGTATATTATTGCTAGCATCTGTATTTGAAAAGATGTAATTAATAAATTTTTTGATTTATTTTATATGTTTGTGCACCATGTGCATGCCTGGAGAGATAGGAGAGGGCATTGATCTTCTGGGACTGCAGTTACAGATGCTTGTGAGCTGCAATATGGGTGCTGGGAATTGAACCCTGACCCTCTGTAAGAGCAAGTATTGCTTTTAACTGCTGAGTGAACTCTTCAGCCCAAGATTTAAAAGGTAGCACAAAAGTGGCAAAATGAGAGACAGTGAAACTATATCTGCAAGGAAATGAACTTCAAGCACTGTGTGACCAATTTAGTTAATTTTCCAGCTTTTCTGATTCATTTTAGTAGTCTGAGAAGGGAAGGGTGTATGATTTCCCCTGATTTGAAAGGTGTTACTTAACAGCTAGAATGTGCATATTTGACTCCTAAGTCCACTTAGCGTGTGTTTAGGGAACTTTCTGATGTTTGCTCTTAATTGGAGCCAGTTTTGGTTCTGGGTGTTAAATGACAGAAGCTGACAGTCTTGTTTAGAGAGAATACAAAGGGTATCCTTATGTATCTAACCACAGAGGGTTAGATCTTGGTATGAGCCGATCTTGGTATGAGTTTTCAGGCCCTTGAATCATATAGTATCTCCATATGGTTTTTGTTTCAGCTTCAGACCTGTTGGCTACAGTTGTTGTTTAAGTACCTTCATGTAGGGGAAGATAGTTACACACAACTTATGGAATCACTGTATGGACAGCAGGGAAAAGCTTGTCTCGCATTTATGTACATGTAAAAAGGGTCACCGTAGGCCTCACTCTTTTGGCTTGGATAACATTGTTATATCCGTAGAGCAATAACTTGAATGAAATTGAATGACACTGTAGTTGTCAGAAGTAGGTTGGATATTTGCTTCTTTGGCTAGGGCGTTGTTATTAGCTGTCCTATTACAAGTAGGTTGGCCAGGAGAGGTACAGTATCTACCAAAGTAAGTGGGCTCCTAGGAACAGGAATAGATAATGGCTAGACAGACAGATGCTTGAATTTGTTTTTAGATTTAATGTAGTTTTCTGTCGCCTTACTCAGCTATGGACAGCCTAAGCACAGAGATGTGCCTTACTCATTCTTGTGCTTCCCATTTGTAACCCCGCAGTACTAGGCACAAAGGATGTGGTAGATACAAAATTTGATATGGGAAGATGCTGCTGAGATGGAGTACACAGAAAGGTATGTGGAAGCAGGAATGTGGCCTGTGGTGATCTCTTAGTTTTTGTATAGGTACTGCCAAAGTGAAAAAGTGTTGATGGGACCACAGTGTATGCCTCTGGTTGAAGTACTGTTATAGGTAGGTATGGTTATGTAAGCCAACCTGACCTTAAGATCATAATCATAATTTTATTGTTATTCATTGTTTTTATGTTTATGGGTGTTTGGCCTGCATTTATATCATATGCCACATGCAGTTGTGCTCACAGAGGCCAGAACATGGTGATAAGTCTCATATGGTTGTGGGCCTCTGTGTAGGTGGTGGGATTGAATCTTGGTCCTCTGCAAAAGTAGGAGGTGCTCTTAGCCAGTGAGCCAGCTCTTCAGCCTAGGATCATACTTTTATATTTTTAAATTTGGTTAATAAAGAGGTATATCAAGAAAACAAAGGGAATACCAGAGAGGGATGGCAGGAAGAGAGAGGGAAAAGAGACTATTGGGGAAATGCAGCCACTGAGAAATTAGTAGCAAGCACAGAGAAGGTATTAATAATTAGCTTGACTCAGCTATTTCATAGTGTTGGGACATATTTCAAAACATCATCTTATAAACCATAAATAATCCAAATTTTGTTAGATGAAATAAAAATGTGAAGTATGGTTTTAGGCTAAACAAGAAAATTTGGATGCCACTTAAAGCCCAGTGCAAAACAGTAACATAAATTAAAACAAAAACTCAAGGAAGGTAAAAACAAAGACTGGTGTTGATTTTATATACTGTGTGTACACATATTAAATAGGTCAAAATTTTTGCAAGGAGGGCAGATGTATAAGAGGTACAACTGTGGACACCTGCATGTTAAAAGTGAATGTTAGAAAGCAAGATGGACTGAGTACTAGTACCAGAAAGGTAGAATGAGGCATTACAAAAGGACTGGGGGATGGAGGAGCTGGCTCATTGGGTAAGAGAGCTTGATATCTAAGCACAAAGACCCTAGTTGGAATCCCTAACACTCATATGAAAAGCCAGCTGTGGCTTTATATACCTGTGGCCCCAGCATTGAAGTGAAGCAAGGAACAGAGACAGGTGCACCCTGGGAGCTCAATAGCCAGCCAGTCTAGTCTACCAGAAGAGAGACCCTGTCTCAAAACTAAGATGGAGAACGGCAGAAGACACTTGTCCTCCTCTCCTGACCACAACATATGCCCCTGCACACTCATGTACATCCACGACAAGCATTATTGTTGCTAAGTCTACCAAGTACTCATAATCATTTTATATTTCCTGGTTCTGTGTTAATCAAAGTTGAAGATTTTTCATATGACCTTAAGATAAGTGGTCTTCTGCAAATTGTATTGGCTCATGATAATTTTAGAATAATATTTCATTTTTAGAATTTTCATTTTTACTATTTGCCCGTGTGACATACACATAAAAGGGCACATGTATGTGTATGAATGTCAGAAGACATCTTTTAGGAGTCAGTTTTCTCCTTCCACCGTAGATTTTGGATATAGAACTCAGTTAATTAGCTTACTCATACTTAGCAAAGGTAAAGGCAACCTGAGTTATGGTATCTCTGTTACCTTTAACTGTCAACTTGATAACAGCCTGTGGTCTTCTGATACAAGAGCCTCAGCTGAGGAATTATGTAAATTAGAAGAACCTCAGTTGAGAATTGGCCTGTGGGTATGTGTGTTGTGGGTTGAATTGATTATTGGTTGATATAGAGGGACAGTCTTCTGTGGCGGGTGCCATTCCCTGGGCTGTATAAGAAATCAAGCTAAGCACGGCTCTGAGAGGGAGCCAGCAAGCAATGTCTCTCTATGGTTTCTGCTTTTATTCCCTGACCTTCCTTAATGAGAGACTTACCTGGACATGTAAAGCCAAACAACGCTTTCCCTCCCTAAGTTACTTTTTTTCATAGTGATTTATCACAGCATCACAAAAGAAACTAGAGCACGGTGGAAGATGAGACAAACTCCATAAAGTTGCCTCTGAGCGCCATGTGTTTACTGTGGTACACCTCCCCCAACGGCATTCACATGAAAGTTAATAATTTTAAAATTTGAGTTTGGAAATTTTGGGATTCTTTTGGGGTGAGATTGTTGTAGTTTTGAGACAGGGCCTTATAACTGGCTGACCTGGAACTAGCTATGTAGATTGGGCTGCCCTCAACCTTAACAGAAGAGAGCTGCCTGCCTTTGTTTCCCACATACTGGGATTAAAGGTGTTTTTTGGCCACATCCAATTGTGATTTGATTTTCCAACTAAAATTCAAAATGTATCACTGGCTTCCACATAAGCTCAGTGATACTGCTTTCACTTCCTTGCATTGATGCTGATTTTCCTAAACAGGATAGAGAAGATAGAGCTGAGCAGAATCAGCTGCTTCTGCTACCTGCACTAAAGTCCCAGAGCACTAGTGACTGAATGAAGTTGCCATGCTAACCTTGTTTGTTGTGACCTTTATTCTGTAGTCATGTCTACAATCTCAGGTTTGTACAACCCCATCACTAGTGTTTCATGTAGAGGTTGGTAGAGTTTCACTGAGTAAAGCAAGGCTAGATGAAGAAAAGTCCCAACTTCCTTTAAAAAATAAAAATTAAAAAAAAAAAGACCTCTCTTGCTTAAAAATTCTATGCATAGTCGGGCTTGGTGGCACACGACTTTAAATCCAGCACTCAGGGAGGCAGAGGCAAGAGGATCGCTGTGAGTTTGAGGCCAGCTTGAGTCCAGGACAGCCAAGGCTATACAGAGAAACCCCATCTAAAGAAAAACAAACAAAAAGTTGCTTCCATTTTTCTTCTCAGTTTTAAAGAAAGAGAAGGGAAGGGCTACTAGACGGTAAAGTGTTTTTTATTACCAAGAGAAATGATCTGGTGAAAAATTGTCTTTGCTATACTCTTGGGAGGGAGTAACAAGTGTTTGAGAGAAGAAAGACAAATACATCTTCAGCTTTATTATTTGGAATTTCAATTATACAGGAGTGCAAGGTCATTCTCAATCCTGCCACATAAAACATAGATATACACATATTTAGAAAAATTATAAAATGTTCTTTAAAATTATACTGAAATCAGATTTCTCCTTGTTTACTGGCAAACCATAAAAATATACATCAAATGTACCTTTAATTTTTACAGTCTTATTGACGTTTCTATTTATAACTAATCTATGTATTCATAGAACTGAAGGAATTGTTTCACTGCAACAAACTTCATAAAAGTATTGGAAATTTTAAAGTGTTTTGTGTCATGAGTACTTAATATTTGTAAACACTAGGAAACATGTTTTCTGTCCCAACATCTAGCTGCTGTTCTGTGGTTATGGTGAAGGCTCCCATTTCTTGATTACTGATGCAGTGCTGACCTTCCTCACTTGGTCACAGGACCTTTTTTAGTCAGGTGTTCTGTGGGCAGAGATTATCTCATTGGTCTGGGCATCTCTTGGGCACCCCATAGGACTCACTGTCCTGTTGGTCCTCTCATATCTTGACTTGAGAGTCACCTGTCAGTAGTTGTTTGGGATTTGAGTCTCAGTGACTTTAAAAATTTATGTACATCACTTCTGAAAATCACTCCTGCCTTCACTGAATTTTTCAATAATCTCCATGGTCTGAGTAGAATGAGAGCTGTGTTGGCATCTTGGGAAGGACAGATGCAGGTTTAGAGTTACAGTTTATTTTAGAAAGTTCTGTCATGACCCCTCCATATGAGGAAGAAGGAAGGAGAGAGGTGGGATTTTCGGAATCTCACAAAAGTTAGCAAGAACCAGTGTTCTGCTTTGGAGTCATGCTCTGTTCCTTAGCAAGTGCTCATTAACACATCTAAATGCCCATCCTCTCTTTCTGGAATGTATCAGTCCCGGTCATATTCTCCTTTCCCTTTCTTCCCTGCCTCCTGACTGCCTTTTATAGTCCCTGAACTAATCTATTATCTGCTTTATACAGTTGTCGATCACTCCTCAAAGGCACATGGTGGTGTAAGAATCCTGTCCAGTATCCAGTCTCTCAAACTTGATAGACAACAGGGGCCCAGAAGAAAGTATGGAGGGTGGAAACAAACCAGAGATTTGTCATCTAGGGCCATAGGCAGGAAGAAAAGAGATTTTTTTGTAGGAAAGATGTATTGGATTTGAGGAAGACTTAGGTACAGGTCTTAGATTTATCATTTGGGAATGTATGGGCCTTGAACAAGTCAACCTTTTTTGCTTAACTTATCACAACACATCATAAAAACCTTATAAATTATAGTGGTTTGTTTGTTTGTTTGTTTGTGTGAGTCTTCATGTCTAGTTGATTGGCCAGAAACTGTACATAGGTCAGGCTGGCCTGGAACTTGCAGCTATCCTCTCCCTCCCAAGTGCTATTACTAGGGACATGTGCCACCACAGCTGGCAACGATAAAGTTTTATGTAAACATTAGTTGACTGATGGATTAGAAATGAATAGAAAGTGAAAAATGGTTTTTGTGGCTCAAAGATAATAAATTGTGTTATGTGGATATGTAAACTATACCTAGTTGTTTTCTTCCCGCCCCGCCCCCCCACTGAGAAGGACCCTGTTGGTGCACTTTGACTTTCTATCTGCTCACTGAGTTTCTGGCCCCAGGAAATGATGCTATAGTCTCTTCCTTGCGAAGCGCTCTGAGCCTTGAGGATGGTGAAGGCAGTTACAAAGCCATGTCTCCAGTGGCAGATTGGAATGTCACTGGAAGAAAAATGTAGTTTGATATCAAGGACAAGGAGACTTCCCGTCATTGGCACAAAACAAGGATCACTGCCCAAAGCAAAAGAATTACTAAAGGAAAGCTTCCCTGGTGATGACTTCCTGCAGAGAACTTGATCCGCCCTTCAACGGCTGGGTAAACTACTCTCATTTTTGAGATGTATTCAGAAACCACACTGATATCCTGGTCACCTGGAAAAAAAAAAACCATGTACATTATTTTAACTCTAGAAAAAAAATGATCTGTTAACAGTCAGAAGGGAAACACAGTCTCTAAAGCCCTTGAAGCTGAAAAAGAGAAGACCTCTCTTTATTCCAGGGATAAAGTGCCTCAGAAGACAAAAAAGCTGGCCATTTTAAGTGCAAAGAATCTGACTGTGCTTTATTGTTCTAGATGTGAACTTCAGCACTGGGTAATCGAGGCGGAGCACAGTTGCCTGAGCTGGAGGTTTCCTAGAAGCTGTTGACATCACAGCTGCAGTCTACTCCAGAGCCAAGATCATTGGGGACCTGGGCCAAGAGTTAGCTGAAAAAATAAAAGTGGCTTTCTTATGTTGTCTGCTCAACATTATCTTTACATACTTGATGATGGGACTTTGGAGGTTTCATTTCCAGAAGAGGACAGATAAAGAAATAAGATTTGCTTAGACAAACCCATGATGACCTAAAGAATATCATCATCATCATCATCACACCATGTGGATGCTTTAATTGAAGCTGTTTAATACCTAGTGCTGTTAATACAAAGTAATTTACTGTAAAAAAAATCATGGGCCAGGTGTGACAGCATACACCTTTAATTCCAGTGCTTGGAAAACAGCGGCAGGAGAATCTCTGTGCATTCCAGACTAGCCTGGTCAGCAGAGCAAGCCCCAGGCCACCCGTGACTACCTAGGAAGACCCGGTCTCTAACAAAGTGTGTCTTCTCTGGGGTTGGCTAGATAGGCTCATGTGTGCTGGGGAAGGGATAGTATAATGTTCTTCAGTGCTGTGCTGTGCTGTTGTTAGCACCTCCAAAGCAGGATGGGATCAGCAACAAAGGCATAGACTCTTTCCTGTCTTGTTCTTTGTGCAGTGCTGTTGTGCTGAATACCTTTGGGAACAGGAGAAGAAGAGACACTCTTGCTTACCAGAGTCATGTTTTAATAATTCATCCTTTATCATCTGGTATCCATCTCCACCATTGGCCAGATAGCTTGGGAGGGTCACTTTATACACTTTATCCATTTCCAGAGGCTCATAAATGGGCACTCGGCACTTGGTGCAAAGAACCTCCAGTTGGACCACTCTGTCCCAGGGTTTCCGGGAAATATCGTACACCACATGGATTCCTAGAAGAGAAATGAGTCCATGGTTTTGCTGAGTCTAAAGGGAATTTTGCCTATGAAAGTGATTTTGGCAAAGATCTAGAATTGGGATCCTAAGCTGTGCCACTTTAGTTACTGTGTGAGTAAACGTTCATCAGGGGAATGAATGTTGGTGATGGTGTAGCTACCATTAGTGTTATCTTTTGAGTCCTCCAGTATATAAGAGAACCACTGGAAGGAGAACTGACCCTCAGAAAGGCAAGGGTGATTTTGAGAATGGACCCTCAGTAAGGCAAGGGTGATTTTGCTGGGAGAAACCCCAGTATTCTTCCTCTTTATAATCCTGAATTCACTGGTCCAGTGATGACTCAACGGGGTTTGGAAAATTAGGTGTGCATCATTAGGAAATGAAATGGAACATTTGCAACAGCTTTGAAGACTGAGTGTTATAATTTTGGATTTGGTGGTTTTCACAAATATTTGTACTCAGAACTTTGCTAGAGCATCACAACACCATGGGTCTTTGGCTTTGCCCTGGGAAAATGTTATATGTTAGGGTTACCCTGCAGATACCAGGTGAGGGTCTCCTGCCAGACAGCAATACCTGTCATGTAATTCCATGAGCTAAAATGAAACGAAGCAGCCTTTCTCCCAGCAGGATTAGAGCAGACTGTGTTTTGTTTGTTTGTTTTCTTTCCCTTAGTTCCTTTGAACCCTAATATGCTCCCAGGCAGTTAACAATGATGGAGAGAACTTTTTTTTTTTTTTTTTTAAAGAATGTTACCTGTATCCACAAGTAAGATTCTAACAGAAAGACCTCATGTCAGCTGATCTGACTAGCATTTAGGAGGTCAGCTCCCATGGATGGCCTTTCTCATGTCCAAATCAAGGTTGGCAAATACTACTCATTGCCAACGGCTTGAACTTTTGACCTCAACCTGACCTCAGTGACTCCAAGAGTCCGTAGTCATTGAAAAATCACCTGGGAAAAAATCCAAACAAGCTCAGCCACAGGAGTGGTGGGTTGGGAGCTGAGCCAACCAGGAAAATGCACATCTCACTGGACAATGTGCCCTGCAGGGTGTGTCACTTACCACCCACTTGCAGGAACTCCCCAGTGGACTGGCCATATCGATGCACGCTGCGCTCAAAAACCTTCTTCAGGGTGGAACCTTTTATTTGGACCAGGTCAAATGTCCCTCCAAAGGGCAGCACAGCAGCCAGGTTCTCCCAGGTGATTGTGCCTTAATAGCAGTAAAGCAGGAAAGAAAACAAGCTTCAGAAGATGCTTACCCTGAGACCAACTCCTTTAGGCTGAGGGAAGAGATGCAGGATGGGAAGTCACAGCAGCTGTGTTTGACTTTGGGAGGGAATGTCCTGAAAGATTTCATCACTAGGTTAAGGGATTGAGCTTTGAAACCAAGTCCACAGTTCTCAGCCTTGCATCACCTAGTTTGGGCTGGATCTTGAGTAGTTGCCTAAGCATTGCTCAGTTCTACACGGGTAGTGTGTTCTAGCCACCTGCCCTATTGTCTGAAATGAGCTTGGGGCCGTATACTGATGGGGTTTGACAGTATGCCAGCAAAGGCTGCAACAGAGCCATCAGTATCCCTATAGTGGGCTTGTTTTAATGGATGGTAGGACCTTGGGGATCTGTAAACATATAGTGCCTCTTTGAGATGTCCTTTCCAGCACAGATTAGTGTGTTGGTCTTTCTCTTCCCAGATGTAAAAATGTTCAATACTCTTTATAAAACTGAAACAGTTAATAGCTTTAGAAGCCAGAAATTTAGACCAAGTGTAGGTCTTACTAAGCTTGGTGCCTGCATCTGTGTGAATACATATGAGAATGCCTGTGTATCCCTTTGGTGAAGCTCTGAGTAACAGCTAATGCAAACTCAAAGGACCAGTATTTGTGGCTGTCAGCAGAGGGTGCTGTGGGCACAGTCAGGGAAGAGACAACATGGACAGCTAAGGAAGCTGGGCCCAGGAGCATACCATTGTTCTTCTCATCAATGGGGGATCGGATGCTACCTCCATTTAAAATGCACATGGACACGTGGTTCCAGAACATTTCATCTGGATGCCTGAGGTTGTTGTTAATCTGCAACAGTAGTGGAAATGTAGTTACTTTGGGTCTTCTATCAGTTTCAGAAATCTGGTTATCTCTACTGAAAAAACAAAGTATTCATCCCCCATTCCTGTGTCCCCAGAGATTTTGCAACTATAACCAAAACTGTGTACATTATTAATTAAAAAACATTAGCCTATCTTCTATTAGTCTTCAATCAGTCAGAGGCTAAAGTATATTGTGACCAGTCCCACTTTCACTTTAGGACAGGGGGCTCTTTACCCACTCATCAATCCTATCCCCCCCAGGCTAGGGGACATAGCACAATGTTCTCTCCAGCTGGTGTCAAGATTGCCCCAGGGAGGATTGGGAGGATTGATCTGTGAACCTGCTCCTTCAGGGAAACAGGTTGGTCCAGGCTGTCCATCACCTACCTTATGCCAAGCAGTTCCCCCAAACTGCAATCTTTGAGGCATAGGGATGGCCTCCTGAAGCTAGGGAGAATCAGGCTCATTGTTACTTTTTTCTTTTATGAAACACACACTCGTTTTTGCTGTCCTAGGACTTGTTATATAAACCAGGCTAGCCTCAAACTTGGAGAAATCCACCTGCCTCTGCCTGCTGAATGTTGGGATTAAAGCATGCACCACTTCACATAGCATTAAACCTTTCATTTAAAAAAAATTGTTTATTGTATTTTAAGTGTGTGTTTGCTTGCATGTATATATGTGCACCACATATGTGCCAGTGGTGGTCAAAAGAGGGCATGAGGTCTCCTGGGACTGAGTTATAGTTAGCCACTGTATGGGTGCTGGGAATTGAATGCAGATTCAAGTACTCTTAAGTTCTGAGCCAATGCTCCTGCCCCAAAATGTAATGTGTTCTAATTTTAAAACAAGCATGAAAAGTAAAAGTTATATTTACCCCAGCCTCTTTGATAGGGTAGCACCCTGGGGTGTTTCTTTCTAGATATTTCTCTAGATGATTCTGTCTGGTAGTTCTCATTCTGATTTCATGGCGCTCAAGAGCCAGCTTGGCCCTCATGTTAGAGGGCATTTATGCTGTCACTCACTTGGTCAGAGTTTGTGGAGTGTGGTTGTGTAACAAACTGACACCAGCAGAATATACTGACAGGCTCCCCATGGGTGAGCCCATGGGAACAACAGTTAGCTGTAGAGACCTTGGCTTGGCACAGTCACAAAGCCACTTTGGCAGTTGGCCCCGGAAAAATGCTTTTCATGAATGTTCTTTTGCTAGCCAGGACTTTACCACAAGCTATGTATGGTCATTCTTGCTTGGGAAAGACATGCAATTTACATGAAGCTTGTGTTCTTTACAGCCAAGAGGACAAACCAGGGAAAGCCTGCCCTGCCAAGACAGATCCAAGCACATGTGCTTGATGTACTATTCCAACATCTGGTGGAAGGAAGGGGGGCATTTCCTGTCTCCAGGTCATCTTACAGAAAGAAACACCCCAAATTTAGACATCTAAGAAAGACATTTTAAAAAGTTTTAGTCCTTGTAAGGCAATAAAGTAATACTCTCCTCATCTCTCTGAGCCTCCTTGTCAAGGCATTCGGTATGACACCAGTCAAGCTTCTGTCTGGGTACTGAATGTTTCAAAAATCCCAGTTCTGCCCCGTGTTGCATCTTCTCTCCATCTTCCTTTCCTCCCTCCCCAGATGTAGCTGCTCTACCCCTGCAGACAGCTCACCACCGCATCACAGATCAGGTTGCCCATGTTGCATTCTCTGAAGCGGCAAGTCTGAGTGGAGCCATCCAGGTAGACTATTGTTCTTCCCAGTTCCTGGGTAGAATAGTTATCTAACTTTATCCTCCATTGGTTAATGTCTGCTTTGATGGTTGCATCTAGAAGGGAAGGAAGGAAGGGCATCAGAAAGGCACAAGTGAGAGGAAAGGTCTGTAGTTAATGCAGTTCTCCTCGTGGGTAAGTTCGAGAGAAATTAAGTATTGTCAGGCCTCTCTGCTGGGCATATGCATTTGCCACATTTGTGCACTTTGGTTTTGGCTATGAAATTCCTTAGGGATGTTTACCTTGTATTCTAACATTAATACCTGGGTGTATCTCATTTCAAGGGTGTTTTGAGCATCTTAACATCAACTCAACATCTGGATGAGCCCCTGTCAGCCCATGTAAGATGATACCATGGTGGTGCCATGAGCTTTAAAAGGCTGGATAAGCAGAGAGGATCTGCTGAGGATCTGCTGGGTACAGTGGGACTTCATGCCCATCCTTCTGAGATGTTGCTGGTAAACTGGTAGAAGGACTCATGGCATCCGGTTCTATGAAAATGAATAGCATAAAATATTCTTTTGAGTCTCAAAAATGGAGGTACTTCTTGACAAGTATGCTGGTATACTATAACTCCAGCATGGGCTATATATGGAGAGGCTATCTAAAAACAAAAACAAAACAGAAAAAGAAGGTATTTCATGAACGAAGAAGCTGAGGTCCACGCCACCCTGTCACTGCCTCTTGTTAGGCGGGCCAGATTTTGAGCACTGCTCTGACCTATTGGAATTGCTCTTCTTTGGTTGGCTACTCTCTAGATAAGAGCTGACAGTGGCTTTTGCCTCACAGGATTAAACTTTTGCAAAGCAGAAGGATCAGTGGTACACTGAGAAGACTTGGAAAAGCATGTGAGGATTTGGGAATTTGAGATTTCCTTATGAATAAAGTGAGTAAATACAAGGGAAAAGCTAAATCTTCACAAGTATTACAGTCATTTCTTGAAACAAAACAAAAGGAAGAAGAGGATAGAAGATCTTGCCACTGTATAACTTTTCATTTGGTAGACTCTCCCCAGATCTCACCTTCAGGAATACTACTGTTCAGAAGAATGGGATTTCCATATGAACTGATGACATTTCCTTTATCATCAAACTCAACCTTCAGATAGCCTAGGTATTTGCCAAAAGCGTAGGCCTGGACCACAGGAACCTTCCGCCCATCATCAGAGGTGACTATGAATGGATACTTCCCAGCAGGCACTTCTTTGGAAGGTGGATTTCCTGAAATAAAAGAGACAGCACTGATCAGGTAAGCCTTTACACGTGGCAGGCCACTGGCTGAATGACATCGAATTTTGACTTGATAATTCACCATCTGCTGTTGTACATGGCTGGTCTTTCAGAGCCCGGTTAGACATTTGTTACTGATTCCAAATGCTATTTTAGATACTGCCATTCTCCACTCGTAGGCATTTACTAAGCTGTTTTTTAAGTCTGGGGCATTTGCCTGGTGATCTGGTGGGTCAGACAGAAATAGAACACTGCTAAGATTATCCTTCTTTCATGCAGACTGTCTCTGTTCCCTTTTGCTGAATGAATTATCCAATCCATTTTGATGTACTTCAATTTCTCTGTAAAACCCTCCTGCCTCTGCTTCCCAAGGCTGGGATTACAGGTACGTACTACAATACCTGTCAAGCATCACAGGAAGGGAACCCAAAGGGGTGAATTTCAATATTCATTATACAGGGTTGTAAAGACAGCTCAGTATCTTAAGCTCTTCAGGGTGTGCCTGCCAGTCATAGTAGGTATAGCATTTTAATGTATGCCTCTTTCTCTTATAAGATGAAGGCATTCTCTAGAAACCCTGTACACACACATGCACACACAAGAGTTCTTAATTAGGACTGAGGAGGGACGACAGAGCTGTCCTTAGGGTGCTTCGGATCAGCCACATTCACCCTAAGGACCAACAAGCAAACATACTGTTTCCTCAATTCTTCACATCAGTCACGTTTTGCAGGCCTTTATCTCATGGGGCAAAGGAAGAACTTGGGAGCCATTCATCACCCAGAGGCCTCCTTGCCTGAGGGTGAGTGCGGCCACAGAAGAGGCATGGTGGGTAGCATCTCGTCACTTGACATGTTTTATTTCCTCTAGGAACCTGAATTTATTTTTTATATTTTCTTTATGTGTGGGGAGGTAATGTGATTAGGTCCCAGGAATGAAACTCAGGTTTTCAGGCTTGGCTGCAGGCCCCTTTACCTGCTAAGCCATCTCCCTGGCCTGTGTGTTTCAGTTAACCTCACTCCTCCTCGATATATACTGTGCTTCATTTGTTTCCATTTGCTTTTGAGACATCGCCTCAAAAGCAATGTGCAGTTCCAAGCTGGCTTCGACCTTATAATCCTCCTGTTTCAGCCTCTCACATAAATGCTGGGATCACGTGATTCATGATTCAGATTGAATTCAGTGAAAGTGACATAGTTTTTGTTTGGAATCAGATTATATAATTGGTACTTTTGGTCCACTGTGTTCCTATTATCCACTAAACACATGACTAGTCCCTCCTATTGGATGTTTACAAAAGTTCAGAGAACTTCAGCACATGTTCATCTCACACATGAATCAGGTCTAAGAAGTGGCTGTACTAATTTCATTTAGTTCTCCAAGCTTCCCATGAGACAGGTCACATTATTAGCTGTACTTTACAGATGAAAAGACTGACTATCATTGCTCTTTCAGGGTCTTTTTCTATACCTAAGAAAAGCCAAGGTAGATGCTGTGAAGAACCTGCTCCCTGCCCCTGTCAATCTCCAGAGCCATAACCAGTGCAGGACACAAGCACTACAAACAGCTGCATACACAACTGCTTTCAGTGTTAATGCCCTGCAGACGATCTAAAAAATTGTAGAAATACAGGGAGAAGGGACTCTACTAATAATCCTCTTCTTATTCTGTGCCCCTTTGGGGAAGGATAGATCCTGTCCCTTCACTGCAGGGGACTAGGTAATTAGGGCAACCTCTTAAAACCTTGCCAAGGCTTCCTCTTCTGGGGAATGTTTGGAAAGCTGCAGTTCCCCTAAATGTCCATGGTGTGGCAGAGAATATCCCATCCAAGTGGAAGAGGGATTGCAGAAATTGCAAAAATCTGCAATCCAAATTGCAGATATCAGTCATTCTGCAGGTTCTTGGAAATTAAAGCCAGACTTCTAGCCTTGGGTTTTTGTTTTTGTTTTCCTTCCATGGTGATAGTTTAAACAGAATGTTAAAAGTTAGGAACCTGACAGTCCTATCAAATGCTTCATTAGCTCAGCCATGCACTCTGCAAAACCAGCACCCCTCTGGCAGGGAGCACCTACTCTCTAGTTCAGAAGAGCCTTGATGTTCTTTGTCTAAGAACAAAAGATAGGTCAAGGTTATTTCATGCAGACTTAGTCAGGAAAGGCAAGGCGGCTTCCTTTGTGGCTGAGGTAATATCAGATCTGGCTAGCTAATCTCTGCTTTCACCAAGGCTGAGCCCTCTTTACTCCTTCATGCATTTAGCAACTCTAGAAAACCACTGGCAGGAAAATCTAGGACTCCAAATTTTCCACACTATTCCATGCTATTCAGCCAAAGGCATAAAACGTTCTTACTTTTTGCAGGGCTGGACGTCAAATCCAGGGCTTGGTGTGTGCTAGATAAACACTACCTCTGAGCTACACCTCCAGTGTGTGCTGGATAAACACTACCACTAAGCCTCACCTCCAGTCCCTCCGCCAAAGCTTCTTACTCTTCAAATACTGTCTCCACATGAAGCCACACATTCGTCTTTTAGGTATGTGGCTTACCATGTTGGTAGGAGAGGAAGTGTCTATAGACTGTGTTCCAGTAACTAAGACAGGACTCAGCCTGAGTGGCCATGGTGCTCTGGGCGTACATGTGGACATAAACCCTGCATTTTGCTCAGTACTTTGCAAGGACCAGAAGAGACCTCAGCAGAGCGCTGCCCTCAGTCACAGAGTGTGTGATTCCACCTGGGGTCTGGGCAACCCTCAGACACATTTGGAGAATTTTTAAGACAAAATTGTAACATAGTATCTCAAGCTTAAGATTAATGGTTAAGTTTGTAGAATACAGCAAGTTCTTTGAAAGGTTTATTGTATAAATAAAAGCAACATTGTAGAAAATTTGTGAAAAGAACAACTCTATTGACTCTCCATTTTCAAAATTCTGAAAATTTAAAGAAAATGTGAGTAGCAGTGGGTGGGTAGGGGGAGAAATGGGTGGCAGCATATATATTAGGAAGAAATCAGTTTGTTTAGTAAAATTGTGTATTAGTCAGTGTTCTGCAGAAACTCAGGACCGTGTTCACATATATAGGGAGTGTAGGGGACATAGTCTTAGAACATAAAGCTAGGGTATTTTTCTTGGACGTGTATTTCTAATCCTATGACAATTTTTTGAGGAAGCCACAACACTGTCACCACTTTTTGCTAAAGCTTGGGTTCAGAGAGATGATGTAAATTGTGCAGTATTGACTGCACCAGGGAACAAACTGAGCTTGTAAGAGTATCACACTCTTTCCACAATCCCAAGCCATAATTCCAGTGAAAGAAAAATGAAAACCTCCATGTAAGACTCCCAACAGCAGAGCTAAGGAGGCACAAACTTCCGTCCTCAGTTTATACTCAGTTCTCAGGGCACTGGGGCCTGGGACTTCTAGGAGTTGATCAACTTTTCCTTTTTAACAACCCTGCTTGGAGTTGGATCCCGATGGCCATTTATTTACAGTCATTGACCACTGCTGTGTTCTTGCAAAATGATGTGGCTTGCTCAAAAGGAAGCGGGTGCAGAAGCTGGGCCAGGCAGAGGCTATCTAACAGGATGTGAGTGAGTGATCACTAGAATGAGGAAGGTCCCTGTGCTGAGCCAAGAAACACCCAGAGAGATCACTGCCGAGGCCACTGGTCAGACCTTTGCCCTTTGGTTGATTATCCAGTGCACATAGTAAACCCTGGATGTCACCAGTTCTTATCAAGTGCCTGGAAACAGTTACTTGGAGAGTGTTTCTGTCCTGTGCATGTGACAAATGTTAGGATTGTTTTGGAAAGGCAAGATTATTCTTTTGTTGTTGTTGTTGCTGTCGGGGTGTGTGTGTGTTATGAGGCAGGGTTAGCAGTCTCACTGTGTACCCTTCGTTGGTCTGGGCCTCGCTATGTAGACCAGGCTGGCCTGAAACTCAGAGATCTGCCTGCTTCTACTTCCCAAATGCTGGGATTAAAATCATGTATCACTACACTTAGCCCTGTTTTTGTTTTTCTGTTTTGTTTTTAAGATGTGGTCTCATATAGTCCAGGCTGGTCTTAAACATTCTGTGCAAAGGAAGATGACCTCATACTTCTAATCCTCCTGCTCCCAAGTGCTTGGATTACAGGCCTGTGCCACCACATCTGGGTTAAGACCCAGCTTCTCAAACTGTGGGTCATGACCCCATATGAGGCTGTGTGACTGCAAGGGAGGGTCATGAAAAATTTGTCAACAGTGAAAGGTTTCTGAACATGCAATGACCAAAAATCAATTCAAAATCAAAGAGGATGGATTTCTGTCTGGGAATGATTACCTGCACTGCATCTCGAACTTCACTGTAGCCTTGATTCCAAACACATATGTACACTTTGCACTGTACATGTCATCACACCAATGAATGGTATCTGAGGCTCAGACTTGAGGCTATTATTTGTTGTGAACTGCTCTGTTGATACTGTCCATGCAAAGCTTTCTGCCCTTATAAAAACATGACTTTGTTACATATTACATGTTAATATATTCCTGCCACCATCCTCAGCATATAAAGAACAAACTAGTCCATCCTTGGAGTTTATTGCATCAGAATATGTTTGATTAAAAAATTTGTTGTTTGAATTGCTGGCTCAAGTTTCATAGAAAACATTAAGTTAATCTTGGTTAGGACAGAATTTTCAAACAATTAATTTCTGAAATAGCTTTAAACATACTTCTGCCGTTCTGTACTATATATTTATGCGAAGTGGCACTTTCAGAATGATCATTATAAAATCAAAATGCTGATCAACTCTGAAAAAGCACTGAAGATGCTGAAGTATCAAATATCCAGCCAGTATTTTAAATCTATACATAAAAATAAGCAGGTCCGTTATTTCTATGTACATTTGCTTTTGTTTTTAATAAAATACATGCATACTGAAGAATTACTTTAAAATAAGTTTCTTGCATTGATGGAATGGCTCAGTGGGTGAAAAGTGCTTGCGGGTAAAAGCCTCAGTTCTATCCCAGAAACCTACAGTAGAAAGAGAGAACCAACTCCCCAGGTTTGTCCTCTGACCACCACATATATGCCTATACTCACAAATGCATGCATCATATGCACTTGCACAACAATAAATTTAAAAAATAAAAATCATTTTCTTTTTATATATTATCGGTAAGTTTTTTTTTACATTTATGCCTAATTTTATATATTCTATACCCAGGGTCATGTAAAAATATTCTGAGCAAAAAAGGGTCATGGGTGGAAAAAAATTTCGGAGGCCTCGCTCAGAAAGGACATAATAAAGAGATGAACAAATGGCTGCTGAGATAGGCACGTGGCACAGTTTGCACAGTTCCTACTGAAATTGCACAAAACCTTGGGCTTGATTCCAAGCATGTCATAAAACTGGACGTGGTGGCACATGCCTGTAATCCCAGCATTCAGGGAGGCAGAAGCATGAGGACCAAAAGTTCAAGGTCATTCTTGGCTGACTAGCAAGTTCCAGGCCAGGTATGGAACCTTACCTTTTAAAAGGTGTGTGTGAGGGGTCTTTTATGAGACTATTTCTCCAACCAAGGACCATGTATGGATATAACCTAGAATCCCTGCTTGAATGTAGCAAATGGTAGCTCAGTATCCAAGTGGGTACCCTAGTAAGGGGAACAGTGACTATTTCGGACATGAACACAATGGCTGGCTCTTCGACTCCCCCGTCCCCCGAGGGAGGAGCAGCTTTGCTAGGCCACAGAAGAGGACATTGCAGCCAGTTCTGAAGAGACCTGATAAGCTAGAGTTAGATGGAAGGGGAGGAGGTCCTCCCCTATCAGTGGACTTGGAAAGGGGCAGGGAGGAGATGAGGGAAGGATGGGGGGATAGGGAGGGAATGAAGGAGGGGGCTATGGCTGGGATACAAAGTACATAACCTGTGATTAATATAAAACAAAAATGTTAAAAAATATTGTATGATAAAAGAAATTATTTCAATAAAAGGAAAATTAAAAAAAAAGTTGTGTGTGTAGGTACACACTACACTGACTGAAGGACTGCCAACAGTGGTCTCTGTCTTCCCTTGTTATTTTAACACAGCAGGGTACATCTACCCCTACCCAAGGTCAAGACCACACAGCAGTTTCTAGTCCAGCCACTCTACAATTATTCTGTGAACTCCATTTGTTTTTAATTCTGAAGTCTTAACATAATTTCTGTTCCTTAAATATATGAGAAATGTGAATTTCATATTTAGTGAATGTGTGTCTAAGTCTAGAATACTGAAAAGAAGGTAATTAAAAAAATTACCTCGACCAGCCCAATCTTTTAAAAGATCTATACAAACCCCAGCATGCTGGTGCATGCCTTTTATGATAGATACAACTTGGGAGGCAGAAGCAAGTAGATCTCTGGGAGTCTGAAGCCAACCTGCTCTACACAGTCAGACAGTGTCTCAAAAAAAAAATCTGTACTTATTAACATCCATTCAGCAATAGTGTGTACCTGCCTCTCAAGCGTCAGCTACCCAAGGTAACAGGAGGAGACTGGGAAAGCAGTCAGACTGGTCAGGAGACCAGTTTTCTGCATCTCTGAAGTCTAGTGTCAAAAAGAACACACACTGAGGAAACTGTAGGAATTGGAAGCCTGGGACACAAGGGTTCAAGAGTTAGATGGGAGATTGGGGTTCAGGAGTGGAGTTCTGAAGCTATCTACAAATGACCAAGTCTCAGCTTTGTCTGAGAAGTTGTTGAGGTGGAGTGGAGGTGACAGTCATCCAGGGGATTGGAACAAGATGCTATGAGCCTGGGGTACTGAATCTATTGTCCACAAAGACACTTTCCTCCCAGATTGAAGGCAGGGGCTGGTGTGAAGAAGAAGACAGGAAATTGGGTGCTAAACCACTTGGTGATGTGGGAGGGTGCTGGGAACCATTGGTACACTGATAAGAAGGGGCCAGGTTGTATGAGCACCACAGTTCACTGAAGTAGCTTGCAGACATTGTGAGTTGTTCTACCAAAAAAATTTTTTTTTCTAAAATCTTGAAGAGTAAATAGTTAACCTCTGTGCATGGTTGTCTTTCTAAGGAGCAGTTTATCAGAAGGAAGGGCTCACACATTCCCAGTGCTGAGCCCTTTACTGAACTGCAGGTAGAAACTGATGTCTGCACTCATCCAAGAGAAGAACCAAATGTCCAGCTCAACTCTTGGCAGGCAGACAGGAACACCACCTAGGAATCTCTTCAAGAGTTATAAACAGGGCAGTCCTTTGGCATGCCTGCTGCAGGCTCCAACTTGAACTCACTTTCCTACTTTTTGTCATGGACCTCTTTCTGACTCCAGGGTGTAATCCCTCCAAGACAGCATTTGCCTCCGGGTTGGGGGGGGGGGAAGCTCATTCTTGCAGCTTTAACAATTTGCAAGCCTGGCTGAGAAGGCCTTTCCTCTTCGCTATGACATCAAGCCATGCCAGGGTCAGTGGAAGGCAACCAGGATAGGGTTTCTCCATTGGAAGCATTAATGTATGCATTGCTAGTCAGGATTTGTTTAACTTGGAGGTTTTTAGAATGTGGGCTTTATATTAAAAATTTTTTAAAAGGAAACTAATTTAGTGGGGAGTAACAAGCACAAAAGGTTAACTCAAGGAGCAGAAAAATATCAGGGTGCTATTCAGGTACTTTGGGAATGTTTTCCTTTCAGCTTGTGTGTGTGATTTCCAGCTGGGCACGGTGGTTCATGCCTGTAACCCTAGCACTTGGAAGGCTAACGTAGAAAGACTGCCATGAATTCAAGGATAGCCCGGATACAGCAAGTTCCGGATCAGCCTGGGCTACAGTGAGAGCTGGGCTCAAAACACAAAAGGATCTAAACTTCCATGGGCTATATTCTTTTTACTGTATTTCTTTGTGTGTGTGTGTTGTGTGTGTGTGTGAGAGAGAGAGAGAGAGAAACATGAGACTATGCCACGGCACATATGAGATCAGAGGACTACTTTCAGGATTCAGTTTCTTTCCTTTCTCTCTTTCCATTATGTGGGTTCTGGGGATCAAACTCTGGTCTCCATGCTTGTATATCAAGTACCTTTATCTGCTAAGTCATTTTGTTTGCCTGAAAAATATTGTTTTAAGGTTGGAAAAATTGTCCAAATATGTGATTAGGCCTCATCTCCTATTATGTCTTCTAATTGCTAAGTTAAGTCCTCAAAAGAGAGCCAAATTATATTTCATGAGAACAGATTTAATCCTGGTAATCTATTTTAAAAAA
This sequence comes from Pachyuromys duprasi, assembly GCA_028658305.1. NCBI lineage: Eukaryota > Metazoa > Chordata > Mammalia > Rodentia > Muridae > Pachyuromys > Pachyuromys duprasi. The sequence continues at coordinate 29,920,845 of CM053749.1, forward strand.
TGTGAAACAAACAACTAAGACTCAGGTCAGAGTTTTTGAGACCGGAACAATCTCTTCAGGAGTTACAGACAAGCAAGCTACAGCTTATCCTTAGATCTCTCATCCTATGTTGCAGGACTTCGATGGTAACACTTGTAAGAGCAAAAGTATAACCAGCATTCTTGCCCAAGGAGCCCTATCAATAATCACACAGCTCAGCCTGTGGGTGTCCAGATGATGCCATACAGTGTCATAGATCAAGATGGTGTTAAGATACACCAACGTGACACAGGGAAATGATTGCAGCATCTAAGAAAGGGGTAGCACTTCTTGAACTGTTTATGTCCTAGCCTGGCCATGCACCTGTTGCAGCACATATGGCCACAGTGTGACCCTAAGATTGTGCTGTTTACTGGAAAAACCTGCTTCTAGTTGTGGTGTGGTTCAGCCCTAGAACATACCTTTAATCCAAGAGCTTTAGCTTGAGTATTGTAAATAGGATTAAATAAAGCTAGCCCTAGGTCAAGAGGCAGAGCAAGCAACCAGTTGACAGGATGTGGACATAGGGAAAAACTGTAGCGAGTAAGAGGAAGTCAGGAGGACAGATAGGGAGATACAGAGGAAGTAGAAGGGAGAAAGATTCAATTTTGAGTATTTTTTTGAGATGGCGTGGGGAAGGAGGTGTCCTTTTCCTTTGGGACATTGGCTGAGGAGGAAGGTCAGCTGGGTGCTTTCTCTGCCTCTCTGAGCTAGCAGGCATTCACCCCTGCATCAGGTTCCTGAGTCTTTATTGGTAAAACTGAATGATTGAGATTTTGTTTAAAAATGACATGCATCATTTAAAGTTTGTGTGATGGTCCCCTTGTGGAGCTCCTGTCCCCTCCAGGTCTTTCTATCTCCCCCTTCTTCCATAAGATTCCCTGCACTCTGCCTAAAGTTTGGCTATGAGTCTTAGCATATGCTTTAATATCCTGCTGGGTAGAGTCTTTCAGAGGCCCCCTGTAGTTGGCTACTGTCCTGTTTCTTGTCTTCTCCTGCTTCTGATGTCTATTCTATTTGCCCTTCTGAATGAGGATTGAGCATCTTCCCTAGGGTCTTCCTTGTTGTTTAGCCTCTTTAGTACTATAGATTTTAGTATGTATGCAGCTGGTCCTGATGATACCTGATAGGCTAGGGTCAGATAGAAGGGGAGGAGGACCTCCCCTACCAGTGGACTAGAGGAGGGGCATAGGGGAAGAAGAGAGAGGGAGGGTGGGATTGGGAGGAGATGAGGGAGGGGGCTACAGCTGGGATACAAAGTGACTAAATTATAATAAATACTAAATAAATTAAAAAATAAAGTTTGTGTATGTGTATATGTATGTAAATATATATGTACACACACATATATACGCATGTATACATACATATGCCACATGTGGAATGACCATTAGTGCTTGGTGTCATACTATTAGAAGGGATATCTTAAAGTCAAAGTTAGCCTAGTCAACACAAAATATTCCTTGATAGCCAGGACTACATAGTGAGACTCTGTCTCAATAAAAACAAAACAAAACAACACATGAAAAAAGAAAAAAAATAAAATAAACAGTAGAACAATCACAAAGGCAGGATATTCTGGGTGCTTTGGGAAATTTCAGTTTACTATGTATATATCTGTGGGAGTACACACACATTTGTACATGTACCTATTAAATCCTCCTATAAAATGTCATGCTCACTATGGATCACAGCCAAACCCATAAAGGATGAAGTGGCTGGAGAACCAACTTGCTCCCACTGTGAGTTACAGGCTTCTAATGCTGCCTTGGAGAAAAGCTACAAAGATCCCCAGTATCTGAACAGGTCACATCGACAGGGCTGGCATAGAATTGAAATAAGAGCAGGTGAGTATAAGTACCTACTGAAAACTCTTGTGGCTTGTCCTCTTTGTGTTTGTGTGCTAGCAGCTTACTGGGCCTTGCTGTGGTGACATTGAGGGACAGTGGAACCTTCAAAAAGTGTCTAATGTGAGGTGATGAGGCCATTGGGGCCATCAACCTCAGAAGAGATGAACATAGTTCTCTTGAGATCACATTTCTATGAGAGAGAGAGAGTGGTTGTGAATGGAGGTTTGACTTTCTGCATGTGTCCATTTCCCTTCCTCATTCTAAGCCATGTTGTATTGTGATGTCATGAATAGCCAAGAGAGGATGATCAACTGAGGCCAAACTAGTGAATCTTCAAAACTGTGATAGACTCCTCATTAGGAAAGCAACGTGCCTAAAGGGGTTAGGTGAACTGTGTACGGGGTCACTCAAATGAGTTAGAAATGAAGGCTTTTGACCCAATGTTGTATTTCTTTTCTTTCTGTAATTCGTACTGTACCTCTTTTTCTGATTCCAAATATAACATGTATTCGGCATTTAAAATGTTAAGACGTTCTATGAAGATAATAATAGTGATGATGATGATGATGGCAACAACAAGGATAATAATCAACTTTCCAAGCCAGATTCAGCGGTATGTGCAAATAATCCTCCCACTCTCATGAAAGGCAGAGGCAAAAGAATCACAAGGTTGGGGCTAATCTGGACTAGACAGAAAAACTCTGTCTTGAAAAACCAAAAGCTGGGTATATAGATGCTTCAAATACAGAAAGCCCAAATTAAAACCTGGGTTCAGCTCCAAGAACCTCTGAAAACATTTAAAAAAATCATTAATCTTTCAGAAAGCCTATCACAGACTCACCTTTGGCTTGGGGATCAGTAATGTTTCATTTTAGTAAGTGTGCTCTGTGCTTGTAGCATTGACTTTTCATGATGAAATGAATGAATTCTTAGGATGTCTCCCAGTAGGATTACCTGGCCTCATTATTACAGCTTACACATTCTAAGTTAACATGTTCAACAGTTACAGTAACAGTTACCAAGGTAAAGAAAGAAAGTAAGCGGTCTGAGTGTCCTCGCTCTCAGAGTGCATTTGAATCCGTTACCTGTGTAAAGAAAGGTGTTGGAGTGTCCCCCCACTACGACGTCCACGCCTCGCACTTTCTGAGCAATGAGTTTATCCATTTCAAAGCCGGAGTGTCCCAGTGCAATGATCTTGTTCACGTTTAGGGTTTTTAGTTTATCTACTTCAGGTTGCAGGGCAGTGATTTCATCCTCAAAGACTAAATTTGTCCCTAAAGAAGAAAATTAACAAAATGGACATTAAAATAATTTCATCGTGTTGCTTATTTAATGACACAGTAAGCATAATAATTCCTTATTGAAGCTCTTCCATTACTAAGAGCAAAATGTAGGAATATATCCGGAACGAAAGCCCTAGCAGGCAAGAAGAATTTAAATCAATGTCCTGGGTTGCATTCACCTAATATTGCATTTGTGTGTGCATGTTTATGTGTGCGTATACATATGTATGTGTTTATATGTACATTTTTTAACATTTATTTTTGTGTGCACAGACATGCTGCAGTACATGAGTGGAGGACAGAGGACAATTTTCAAGAGTTGGTTCTCTTCATCTACCATGTGGGTCCTGGGGATCAAACTCAGGACATCAGATGAAGGTGGTAAGCACCTTCATCTATTGAATCACCTCACTGGCTCATATATGATGTATTTGCATCAACCCAGTCTCATACTGTGAAGAGACTTCAGGTATGTTTCCATCTCCTTTTATATTTAGACCCTCACAATAACCGTTTTAAAGGTGTCTGAGCACAAAAAGTATGGTGCCCACAAATGCTTCTAATTCCATTGCTTTGTCTGGAAACTTGGCGTATCCCGTCTTCAAAGCTAAAATGTCAACAAGTAGGCTTTGAAAGCCCACTTCAAACAGTTTTTTTTTTTTTTACATTTATTTATTTTTATTTGTGTGTGCTATGACGTACTTATTGGTGTCAGATCTCTCCTTCTACCATGTGGGCTCCAGGGATCAAATTCTAGGTGTCAGGAGTGGTGGCTGGTGCCCTGACCTGCAGAGCCATCTTGCTGGCCCCTCAAAACTATTTTTAGCATGGTAGATGATACGGGAATGGAAATTAGAACTGAGTGCTGTATAGGAGTGTATAGCTCAAGGAGTTCATGCTACCACTCAGTGCTCATAATGAGCGCCTCAGACTCTGGCTTGCATAACCTGGGTATTCCTATGCTGAGACATGAACTGAGCCTCCCAGCCTGTAGCCAAAGCTTAGCAAGTCCTTAGGTCTTACAGCTTCAGTGGTCACAAAGGGACTGCAAGCATGCTGTCCTGAAGTCTCACCTAGCGCTCCACAGCAAAGCAGTCCCCTGGTTAATCTTGATGCTCTCGTGCTAACTTCTATAAACCAGCACTAAAATGAAGGTGCCCCAAATACAAAAAAAATCTCATAAAATGTACATCTTCCAAGTGTGAACAGCAAGAGTTTCTTCAAACACCAGCAAACCACGAATAAAGCAGCCCTTGTCCATTGCCATGCTCAGGACTTCACTTCCCTGATGCAACTCCTGACTCCTGACTACAGGCCAGCTCCCTATGTGTGAAGTATGGATGATAAATCACAGCACGGCAGCACTGTGACCATGGAGGCTCCAGAAGGATGGCTGGGAAGTCAGCAGCTCCCAGATCGACCGGCCCACCAGAGCTGCAGCAGCTCGGGTGACACTGGAAACATCAGGAGGGGCAATGCTCTGCTACCACGGTCTGTCATGGGAGTATCAACCCCAAGCTCAGGGCCTCCTGGACAGCCCTCGGTGTCTTTTTCTGATGCTGTGATAAAATACCCTGACAAAAACAACTTACAGAAGAAAGGGCCTAGGTTGGCTCACAGTTTGAGGGCACAGTCCATGATCTGCGGGGTGGCAAGAACTTGAGCCAGTTAGAAAGCACAGAGTGATGAATGCTTGTGCTCAGGTGAATACCTCTTTGCTGTTCATGCAGCCTTGGACCCAACCCCTAGGGAATGGAGCCATCTTTCTTTACAGTGGATCTTCCCATCTCAATTAAAACAATACCTCACAAGTGTTGAGAACTTGTCTCCTAGGTGATTGCCTGCCATGACATTGACCATTAACACTAACTGCCACAGCCCCCTTTTCTGTCTGCCTTCCCCGGGCATTCCCTTGAAATAGCAAGGTGCTCTCCTCCTCCTTCTGCACAGGCCCTTCCCTTTCCATCTTATTCCTCTTCACCTCATTCACCACCTCCTGACATGGCTGCGTTTACTTATTCTCTTGCTGACTATGTGAGCACAGGGAGATACAGACTTCTTAGCTGATGTTTCTAGTGCCTAGAACCCGTGAGTGAGGCACATGGGTCCCCAGGAGAGGGGGGGCCAGGAAGGAATGATGCTTGTCATCCTCTCCTTTGGTTAGCCCCACAACAAAATAGTTCTGAGAGATGCCCTAGGTCTGGGCACCATATATATATAGATTGCATGGGATGTGTTTTAGACTGCAATGAGAATTATGTGCATGTGCACACACAAACACACACACAGAGGAATTTCATTGCTTACCTAAAATAAATAAATTGGTACGTGTGTACGCATATGTACACATATGTACATGTGAATGTCCTCTGACCACTAGAACTAGAAAGCTGTGTTTTATTGGGAGCCAGAGATCCATGGGAGCTTGTGCCAGGTTTCACTCACAATTTTGAACACACGGAATTAAACAGAGATATTGTCTAGTCAACAAAGAAGCTCACCGAGCAGAGATGGTGATGCCTTTCAGAGGTAACAGGGAGCAACAGAGAATCTGCCACCTTGGTTTGCTAATCGCTATCCTTCATGTGCCTTAGGAACCTGTCTAAGCTCTGCTTTACCACATCTATTCCCAAGCCACAAATGCCACGAAAGTAGAAGATACCTGGATTTGAGAGGAAGGGGGTTTCCTTTGAAGTGTATCCAACAATCCCCACAACCTCATCACCAACAGAAATAACTTTATATGGCAAATAAAGTCCGGATATTTGATGTGCTAGCGGCTCCCGGGCCTTAATGTTTGCGCTCAGAATTGGAAATTTGACCTTTCTGAGGAGGGGATCAATCAGTCCTTCCACACCGTTATCAAATTCATGGTTTCCCAGTGCCTAAGTGAAATGGAAAAGAAAAAAAAGGATTAAGCACCCTAAATTTTCTGATAAGAGCATATTTTCAGATATGTCACATTAGCCCATGGGCCCCCCAAAAATGGACTAGGCTCCCTGAGACTTGACCACACATCCTGGTGTTCTTCTTACCTCCAGAGGGGGCCCTTGAGCTGGGCCCAGAGAAGGTCATCACAGGTAGGTACAGCATTGTTGCCCTGGGGGCCCTCATCTAGTGAAGCTTCTGGGAAAGAGCACATCTGCAACAGTCCCAGCACACTGTGAGCCGGGAACCTCTGCATCACCATCCTCTGTGGATAGACAGCTCCACAAACCACATTCACCTACCCAGAAAACAGCTTGTTTCTACTGTTTTCTGAGTTAGCCTAATCATTCATCACACCATCATTTTAGTAGAATGCAGACACTCCCAGAACCTGTTTCTTCAGGGCTTCCCTTGGGCCATTACATAAGTTCTCATGACTGCTCTTCTCAAGAGCTTTTCTCCAATTCATCTGGGAGAGGGGAGATTAGGACTGATAGAGAGAACTCTCTGTTAAAGTGGGGTGTTGGCTTCCTGCCCTAGTCACCCTGGACCCTGAGCAGGATAGAAAGCATGGAAACACTCCAGGTAAGTGGAAAGAGAGAGAGAAGTCCCTTGCTTTGGAGCCTGGAGGAAGACTCCTGCCAGCTGAGAATCAAGAATTTCAGCACAATCAATGACATTGGTCGTGAAGGCTACTGACAGAACAAATATTCCTTTTAGACAGAAAAAAATTTGTTCTCAAATGGGAATGTTAAAATAGGGATGAATGGTGCTTATGGCTTGCTCTTACCCTTTCCTAGGGATTTTCTGGAAGCCTCTGCAAATAAGACTAAAACTTCGTTTACAGTAAAGAGAGCTTAATGTTCCTTATAGCCCTTGTGACCTAGAATTTTGCTGTGTCAGCTGTAATTCTAGCCAGTGCACATCAGAACCACTCTATGATCTCATTTACCAAAAAAAGAACAGTTTTCTTAGCTACCTTTTGAGTTGCAACTTTAGAGGCCATGAAGAACAGTATGTGTGGCTGTTGTAATGACAAGGGCATCTTTATCTTGAGCAGCCCATACCCAAGGGTGCACACCCTCCTCCTAAACACCTATAACCCCCATTCTTACATCTACGTAGAACTTTCTTCCTCATATACTAATTAACTAGAGCCCTGCTTTATACTGGCTGGTCCTGAAATTCTTTTCTGTCTTTCTCTGAGTAGAAGTCTTTAAAAGGAACCTCACAGCCAAGCATGGTGGCTCACAGCTGTAGTCCCAGCATTTGGGGAGGCAGAGGCAGGAAGATCTCTGTGAGATCAAGGCCAGCCTGGTCTACAAAAGCAAGTCAAGGACAGCCAAGGCTACACAGAGAAACCTTGTCTTGAAAAACCGAGAAAAAATTAATAAAGAGAGAGAGAGAGAGAGAGAGAGAGAGATGAACCTCTTAGACAGCCATAGGCAACTGCCACTATGCCATTGTCAGCCTCATACCCAGTAGCTTATGTTGAGGCAGAACGTTCTGGTGAGGTGACCATGAGACTCTCTGTAGGTTCTGGATTCAGAATGTGCACAGGGCTTTGGGTGGAGCAGGGATGTTGTCAATAAGATATTCCCACCCTGGAGTCACAGCAGCTTTTTCCAGAAGGTCCTCTATCCTCTCCTCACTTGGCCTCCTGGATAACCCCAGCTCTAGGCAGTCACCCACTTGGTTTGGCTGCTAAGGCCACTTTACTACCTCAGTATCTAAATTCACTAAGGTTCTCAGTACCACCCAGGTCTGCTTCATTTTGTGGGTCATCTGAGAATAGGCCTGGAAGCATTGGCTAGTGACCCTGGAAGCTACCAAGGGCCGTGGCACATTCCCTTCCTCCTCACTCCCTCTTCACAGTGAGGCAGATAAGCACAGCAAAGAGTTTAGTAAGATGAGACTCTGCTTGGCCTGTGCAATGCACACACCCCTCTTCCAACACTGCCCTTGGCAGCCTGGTACTGCACATACTATGTGCACATACCATCCTTCAAACATTGCACTTGTTAGAAACCCAGGATCCCACCTTCACTGAGCTGCATGTACACCTCTTTGCAGACAATAGAGTTCAGTTCCTTCTCCCCTTAACAACCACCAGACAGAAAGAGTTTCTACTTAGTCATACTCCAGTTAATATCTAAGTGTGAGGGTAGGAAGGCGATCTGGCCTGAGCTGGACACATGACTTACTGTCCTGTAAGTGAACTTTTAGGGAGAACTCTGCATGACCTTTCCTCGCTATTTTGCAATCCCTGCCTACCTTTATTACAATGTTTTTAATAAGAAGACAAAAACCTAGAAAACCTAGTCTGGGCATGACTGCCAGCATTGCGATACCAGTTCATTCCAGGGCTATATTGTGGGGTCATTTTTTAATTTTTTGTCTGTCTCCTAGCTAAACTGAATGCTCCTAAGCTGTATTGCCCTTTTGTCCTGCTCAGGATGGTGTTTCCTCACCAGGGCACACTGTCGCTCACTGAGCACTTGTCACTCAAAGCATCTTTGAGGAAGCATGAAGGTCTTCACAGTCCTACTCCGTCTCCTCTGGTAAGTTCATAATTTCTGAATTCGCACTTTTCTCCAGTTCTGATGCTCTACCTAGCCACCACCACCTCCTCCTCCTTGTATCTAGTTAAACTTCTCTAAAAGCTGATCTAGTTCTAAAGACTCTCAGTTTCAGGCAATTACTTTTTTTTTCCCTATGGTGAAACAATTACTCTTTGTTATATAAGTACAGAATTTTGTTTTTAGTGAATGTTTCTAGAGTTTAAAAAAATATGTGGTTGATTGGTTTGGGGTCTTGAGACAGAGTTTCACAGTCTTGCATTAGCTTCCAGAACGCTGGGATAACAGACATGCACAGCGAATGACACGTTGTTCCACAGTTTTCCATGGATGCTCGACCAACTCATCAGCTATTCTGTTTCTAGAAATTGGTGCAAGGCAGAAATCTGATGCAGAGCAGAAGCCATGGAGAAGTAATGCTCACTGGCTTGCTTTTTTTATACAACCCAGGCCTACCTGCCCAGAAGTGACGCTGCTCACATTGGGCTGAGCTTTCTCATGTCAATCATCAGTCAGGAAAATGCCAGTCCAGACTGATGGAGGTAATTTCTCAACTGAGGTCCCCTCTGCCCAGGTCTGTCTTGTTTGTGTCAAATTGGCAAATACTGACCAGCACAGCTATCTTAATAGTTGTGTTTTATGTATTTATTCATTTAATTTAATAACAGGGTCTTATGTGCACCTCTAGCTGGCCTGGAGACCTCTAAGCAGACTAGGCTAGCCTTGAACATGAAGATCCACTTGTTTCTGCCTCTTCCATATTAGGACTAAAGGGGTAGGCCACCACACCCAGCTTTTTAGTTCTTATTGACTCTACACTATTATATATTTTAAAGCAAAAGAATGGTGATTGCATTGTACCTTTGACTCTTGCTGAGAGCATGATATCCCAAACTGCCCAAAAGGTTACAAGACCACAGAGATTTTTCTATTGTTCCTTCTCTTATATCAATCAAAATAAACCTGCCAATCACCTAGATAGAAAGAAAGCACCCTAAAAAGTCCTAACTTCAAGAAACATGATATACCTGTAGACATGTTTAAAAAGATGAGAGGAATGGTTACCCCTTAATGAGGCACCCCAGAAACCACTCTCCCTATGCAGTTGCTTACAGGCCCTCACTGCTAAGCCTGCTGGCTTTCTGACTTCTAACTCAGAAAGTGTAACTTTTCCCTCTTTCCTTTCCCCCTTCTCCTTCCCTCCATCTCCCCTCTTTCCACTTTGCTGTGTTGATGAGGATGTGGGTGGGATGTGGTGTATGCCTGTGACTGTGGGTATGTGCTCCTGTGCATGGGGAGGCCAGAGCATGGCAAGGTCGGGCTCCTTCTTCTATGGCTCTCTCCAGCTTATTGGTGTGAGAGATGGTTTCTCACTGAGCCAGAAGGTTACTGTTTTCGCTAGGCTGGCTACCCCACTGGGTTCTCAGGATCTGCCTATATCTGACCCCAATAGTGAGGAAACAGGCACACAAAACCAGGCCTCAAGTGTGCAGAGCAAGGATTTATACCTCTTTGCAGCTCTCCTTTTTGGACATCAGTCAAAATCTTAAACTCGGTTGCCATGACACTGGACAGTCTATCTCCGAAGACAATATCCACCTACCTGCCACCTTCACTGCTTCATGCAGCTGCCTAGCTGCCTTACACTGCTGAGCTCATCTGCTTTCTTAAACTCGGAATGCATGATTCTTATCTTATCCTGCTCCCACCTTCCAGGAGCCGCTGAGATCTCTAGCTTACCTGCTGCATTGTTGTTTTCCACACCCCCCTCAAATGTTTCCTTCTGAGTCTGTTTTTAAAAATCATTTATCAAGCTGGCCAGTGGTAGCACACACTTTTAATCCCAGCAGTGGGGAGGTAGGGGCAGGCAGCTCTCTGTGAAAGCAAGACCAGCCTGGTCTACAGAGTGAGTTCCAGGACAGCCAGGGCTACACAGAGAAAGCCTTTCTCAAAAACCAAAATCAACCAAACAAAATAATTCATTCACTTAAGATCCTACAAAAGGGTCCCCATGTTCCCTGGTGACACTTCCCATGGCCTCCAATGGCCCTAAGTGCTCCATTTCCCAAGGCCATTGTTGTTGTCTTACTACAGTCCTTGTTCTCTCTGGTCTAGACACTGGCTTTTTAACCAACCATTCTCTTCCCTAAACCATCCACCATATTGCTGCCAGAGTCAATTTTCTGAACTGCAGGTCAGACAGTGCCACTCTCCACTTGAAGGCCCCACAGAGGCATGAACTGCACCCATGGCCTTGATAGACCCCACAAAGTTCTTGGTGTTCTGCTCTCATCTCTTTCAGTCTCACTTCCAGCACTGTTTCCCAACCCCCAGCCCCCAAGCCCTGTACTATGTGAAAGGAAGTACAGTTGGCTCTGCCACTTAGGACCAGGGATGTGGAAATCATAGCATTCTCTGGAAGAGTAACGAATTCATCAAATGAAAGCGCTAACTAAAGCACGGCAGCATTTGTTATGTACTTGCTGCATGCCTCTGTAAGGAAATGAGGAAAAACAGACTAAAAAAAAAAATAAACCAAACAACTGAGCTGTGGTCAAGTGAAGGGACTTGTAGGTCATACCATCTGTTGCTTTACGTCTGGTGACAGATGATTGACAACAGGTACACACACAGATCCTGCAGAACCTTGCCGCTCCTTGTTGTATCTTTACCACTTTATAGACCTTAATGATCTTCCCAGAAGGGATGCCCAGAGAAGCTCAGTCTGACAGAGATGGCCATGTCCTAGCAGGTCTCTCCCCTGCCCTCTGGGTAGTCCTTGGGTGAGTGGATGAACAGGAGAATCACTCAAGTGCCTGTTTTTCGCCTCCTATGGTTAACTTTCCCTACAAATGTGCATGTAGAAAATTCCCTTCGCAAATATTTTATATTTCCTCTCCCACACTTGGGATTTCTCCTGCGGCCTTATTCCCCTTGCAGCTAGGAGAGCTTCCTAAGTTGGCAGCTCTCCCATGAGTACCGTTCAACGCTTCCCACCACATTCCCCACACTGCTGGCTTTTGCAGCAGGCGCTACAGGAGTGTGATAAGTGAGTGGGTCTTATTTATCCTTCATTGTCATTTGTATTACCAACAGGCCTTGGGAGTAGAGCTGCCCAAGGGGTTAACTTGGAGCAATAAATGATGGAGTGACATAAAGGAGGAGATAGCCACCCATCAGTGTACAAGGGGAAATGTTCCTAGGTCTCATGACATACCACAATCCCTCATTAGTAGAAAATGACATGATATTTGCCTATGGCTTAAACAAATGTTCCTGTGAGTTTTGAATCATCCTTAGACTTTTAAAATTACCTCACATAACACAACTGTATATGATAGTTGTCATACTCGAGTGCTTTGGGAATATCTATAAGATTATCTGTGCATATTCAATATGGATACAGTTTATTTACTGCCTTGTGATGGTCCTTTGCCTTTTTTGGTCCTTTCTGGAAGTTCTCATTTACAGATTGAAGTTCTCTGAATCCCCATCTACACTGAAAGGCCCACAGACTGATTGACCTTGGCTGACTGGAACATTGTGATTATAGGGTGATGGAATGTTGTGGATCAAGAGCCAAGGTCATTTTGGGCTATCTTTAGTCTCTTTAGTAGCTACTCATTACCAGCCTGTATATCTGACCTCACATCCTCTTGATAAAAGCTCCTGAATTTATCTTCTTGCTAAATTTGACAGTTGTAATCCTAATAATGTGATTTTTTTTCTTCTTTTGAGACAGGGTCTCTTGTATCAGAGGCTGACCTTGAAGTTGCTATGTAGCTGAGAAAGTCTTTACACCTCTGATTCTTTCTGACTCTTCCTCTGGAAGCAGTGGAATTACAGAGCATGCCTGTTTATGTGGTTCTGGTTATGTAACTCAGGACTTCCTTTACTCAGAGAAAAGCTATACTAACCAACAGACATCTCCAGCTCCAACATAATCCTGTAGAAGGAATTTTTTTTCTCATCTGATATAGCTACCTACCTAAGGACCACTGTCTATATGCTTAACAAACACACTGATTTATGACTTTAATTTGTCCCATGACTTAAAATGTCACATAACCTCTTTCACATGGAATGTATTACTTAGGATAACTTGAATTTGTATTCCTGAGGCCTTGGTCACACATATTTGCTCATAATAAAAACTATGCTCTCATTTTCTTTAAAGCAGAGCTGTTGAGACTTCCCATTGACACAGAGGACTTCACACTGTGACATTGCCACTGACTGTTCAACCATCATCTTAGGCAAGGACCTGCCATAATTCTGAGCCACATTCCCTTTTTGCATTTAAACAGTGAACAGACTTGTAGACAGATAAATTCCAGGACTTATATCTAATAGTCAAAAGGATGTGAGGACAAACATAGGGGTTGATAGCAAGTGGCTATTAAAAGAGACTAAAGAGAGACCAAGATGACCTTGGCTCTTGATCTACAACATTCCATCAGTCCATAATTACAAAGTTCTCATCAGCCAAGGTCAAACAGTCCACAGCCTTCTATACAGATTGTGTTTTGCTTATTTATCCCATTCATTAATCTGAGCCTTGTGTGTTCACCAAATGTACTTCTCTATAACTTAAGAGAGATGAACTTAGCAATACAACCTTCTATACTTCCAGTTAAAATCACAGGCTTGTGATGTCAGTAACTTGTCCAGTTCTGGCTCCTCCCATTCCCCACTGTCTTTTGAAGAAAACATCCTAAAAAAGAAAGAACTGATGGTCTTACAGAAAGATGTGTTGCACATTCTCTATTCTAGCCTGGTGTGGTGGTTTGAACAGGAATGGCTCCCATGATTTGCACTACTTGAGAGGGATTAAGAGGTGTGACCTTGTTGGAGGAAGTGTGTCACTTGGGAGGGATGGGCTTTGAGGTCTCAAGAACCAAGCCAGGACCAGTGGCTGTCTCTTTTTCCTGCTGCTTGTGGATCCAGGCCCAGAACTCTTAGCTTCTTCTCCATGTCTGCCTATATGCCACCATGCTCCCTGAATGGTAATGGACTAAACCTTCGAAACTGTAAGTAAACCCCAATTAAATGTGTTCCTTTGTAAGCGTTGCCATGATCATGGTGTATCTTCACAGCAATAGCACACTTACTAGGTCACCCGGAATGTCTGACATCCCAACACCTGAAACTCTGCTTGCCACTTAAAGTCACAAAGGAATGAAAATGTTGGGGACAGAGGAGAACTCAGTTCTACCATGACTCTGAATTTCATGGCCAAAGGAATAGTGACCCTGAGGAATAGTATCATGTTTCTCGTGCCTTCTATAGGCAGGCAGTATTTATGCAGGCTGTTTGTGGCTTACAGAAGCCCTTTGGCCTTGGAGGAAGCGTCTGTTGACTGCAGCTAAGGCTCAGAAAGTCATATGAGTTAGTAACAGAGGAATGAAGCCATTTTAAGGTTTCTGTTGCCAAGTTTCTTGTTTGTGTTATTAAAAATACCCCGTAATTAGGGAGATGAAAAACTTATGCTTAAAGTTTTGTGTGGAATTCACATGAGTTCTGTTATGGGCCACAGTTACTTTCCCTTTAAGGAAAAGCAATGTTCATATGCTGAAAAAAAACTATAGATAACTATGAAGTTATCACATCTGTATACACTTATTTATTTCCAATAGACTATAGGTTGAAAGAATCCCAAACAGTATATTACTAACTTTTTGTTACCAATGAAAAGGAAGGTAGTTTAAGCCAACTCAAGTTGATGGATAAACAAATACCAGATAACATAATGTGCCACACCTCTTTCCTTGCCTGAGGCATATGAGGATTAAGTGATTGAGCCGATAAATTTAGAACAAGCCTTTGAATCTCCCTTAACCTAGCAATAAAGGGAACAACTGTCAACCAACCAGAGATGTCATTTTTCATTCCTTCACCAAGACAGTAATTATGAGCATGGAATCTATTTATAAATAACAAAATCCACTTTTAGTCCGTAATGAATGCTAGAGGTATGATTTTAAATAAGGACAGAATCCTTCCTACTTTTCTCTCTGAACCACATTTGGTAGCAACACTCAGATGCTGCCAGTCCACACTGGTTCTGAGGCAATGAGGCCGCAGATACTGGAGGAAAGCCATTTGCTGATTTGCTCATGTACAAATAATGTAGTTGGCACTGAACAGATGGAAGATCAGAGAAGATAATGAGAATGTTCCTCCGGGGTTGTGGCCTGAGCTCCATGCTGCTCTGTAGTCTGAGGAAGGAGATAGAGGTCAATGGCCACCTGATTGTCCACTAAAAGACCCTCAGTACTCTAAAATAGTTTTGAAAAGTCTATTTTTTGGTACTCCTCCCTGCCCCCCAGTTATTCAAAATTAAACATGTACATTGATATGTCCCCACAGTCTACAAAATGTGTCTAACAGAGAGAAGGTGCTCACTGAATATCTACTAGTGAATGAGGAATAACATAAACAGCTGATGGGAAAGAGGAAAAAGAATAAATTAACTCCAAGGTTGGGCGTGGTGGTGCATTCTTTCGAGCCCAACGCTTAGGAGGCAGAATTAGGCAAGTCTGTATGAGTTCAAGTCCAGTCTTATTTACATAGCAAGTTCCAGGTCAGCCTGCAACTTACATAGTCTCTCAAAATAAAGAAACCCCAAGACCGCAGTTATTGGTTCAGTTGCCAAGAAGGTTCTCATTTGGGAGAAACAGTCCCAGGCCCCAGGTACCAAGCAGAGTTCTGCTTAGAGAGCCTTTGAGGAGTGAGCATCACAGCCACAAACTGAAAACAGAGCAGCAGCAAAAGCAAGGGAAGTCATGTGATGCTTAAAGCTAAAAACAAAAACAAACAAACAAACAAAAACTCCAAAACCTTCCCTAGTCACCACACAGTTAAAGAACCCTGAGGTTCTTTGACCTGAGGAGCTCCTGGGCAGCTTTGCTGATTGCTAGTCACTTTGCCTTGACTTATTGGTTGGAGATTTTGTTTTTTTCTTCCTTTTTTTGATAGTGTCATATAGCATAGGTTGGCTTTCTGCGTGCTAAGGATGACCCTGAACTTCTGATCCTCTTGCCTCTACTGTATTTTAGAAAACGATCCAGATCTCCAGCTGGCCCAGCTGATGTCAGGGGTATCAAGAGTGAAAAACTCAGACTGATCCTCTGGACCACACAAGTTCAGGTAAAAATGGTTGTCTTAAAACATAAGACAGGTTTACTTGTTACAACCACTGTAGATAACTGATATCAACTTTAGTTTTAAAAATAACTTAAATGAAGCCTCTCAGAAGACAGTTATGCCAGGCTCCTGTCTGCAAGCCTAGCAGAGTATCTTTAATAGTGTTAGGGGCTGGTTCTCTCCCATGCAGCAGGTCTCAAGTTTGGTCAGTCATTGGCTTGCCATTCTCTCAATCTCTGCTTTATATGTATCCTTACGCTTCTTGTAGGTGAGACAAATTTTGGGTCAAAGGTTTTATGGATGGGTAGGTATCCTTCCCCCCTCCCCCCCTTCAATGGAAATAGCTGACAGAAACAGATGCAGAGACCCACAGCCAAACAATATGCGGAGCTTAGGGAGTTTTATGGAAGAGTGGGAGGAAGGATTGAGGGAGCCTGAGGGGCCAAGGACACCAAGAAAACCTACAGAATCAACGAATCTGGGCACCTGGGGGCTCACAGAGACTGAAACACCAAACAAAGAGCATACACGGGCTGGACCTAGGCCTCCTACACATATGTAGCAGATGTGTAGACTGGTCATCATGTGGGTTCCCAAACAACGCGAAGTGCTGGATTACATGTGTTACCATGCTTCATTTTTGCAGTTCTAGGGATGGTCCTCAGGTCTTCCTGCATGTTCCGCAAGTGCTCTGTCAATTGAGCTACATCCCTAGCCTCACTGTAGAATTCTTCTTCCAACTGTACCAGACAGTGTGGACTTTTGCCAACTGTTCGAATGGCTGCTTCTCCCTTTTAGTCCTGCTCAGCAAAGTAGGTTACAGGCAGGAGATCAAGGAGTGAAGAGGTGGCCTGTCCCCCTTTGGATTGTTTCAGGAGATGCTATGGAGTCAGCTGGAATCCTTTAGCAGTCATTGCTCCCTCCTCTCCACTACTCCTCTGCTTCCAATTAGCCACTGACCACAGCTAGATCACCCAACGGCAGAACAATGATCCCCACGAAAGAACCACTCCAGGGGACACACATGGCCCCAGGTTTGGGAACCACACAGAAAAAGAAGAGCTCTGTTCTTAGACAACTCTGTCACAGCCATATTCTACCCCAGTGCCCCAAAGCGATGCTGCTTCCACAGCTCTTCTGCCCCTCTGAGGTTTCCACTTCCACCATGCCCCCTCATCTCCATATAGTTCACTCCAGGATCTCTGGCTAGTCCTTCAGCCACAGTCCCGTGGCTTCACCCATGCACTGCAGGCCACCACAGTGAGCTGTGCACCAAACAGCACATCTACCTCTTGCCTCTTGAGTTGAATTCACTCCGGACTTCTTGATTTCCAAGGAAATAAGCATTCATATGTCCATGCAGACCCTCTCTGCCCTCCTAGTGATGTTCTTAGCTGCATGATTCATTCTGTTAAATTTCCAGGTGCCCTCAGCTCTAGGGATACTAAATCTCCAAAATGCCCCGAGATGCTTAGGATACATCAGTGATATGTCCACTGCAGACCTCTCTCCTTTAATGTGTCTACTAGACCTCACACACATCTCTTGTGGCACTTGTTATTGTGGCTGTGTGTTCACACATCAGCTGTCTTTGTACATTCAGGGATACCAGGTGAGTCATGTCATTGTCTACTGAATGAAGAATAAAACCATTTGCGCTATCTTCCCCTTTTAAATGGGCTCTATTTTACTCTGTTATGGCGTGTGAGCCATTAAAACTTTCCAGAAGGCAGGATATGAAACAAACTTTGTAAATAGTAGGTACATGATGCCTTAGTTCTACAGTGAGAGAAACCAGGTTGCTAGGCAGCTGGTGGGAATCTAGCCAACTACTTTCCTACCTCCCAGCCTAACCTCCCAGCTCCTCTCTCGTCAATTACCAGGTTCTTATGTTTTAATTTACAAGTTACCTCCGCGTGTCTGTTAATATCTTTGTGTTACTTGTCTGTGATGGGATGCACTTGAACAAAAATGTAAAGCAGGGCATGGTGGTACATAGGTTGTAATCCCAGCACCTGAAGTTGAGGCCATGCTGGCCTATACAGCTCCACCTTATCTCAAAACAACAACATGTTGATTGTTCTCTGTGTGTCTGAGGTATGAGCACATGGATTTCATAATGATAATTTGGAAGAAGATGGAACCTTATAAAAAGGTATCTATTTTTATTAGAAATTTAAGATAACTGGTCTATCAAAGGTTTCCTTCATATGAATTGGATACTGGGCATCTTGTAGCCTTGGTTTTGTTCATAGAAAAATACAAAAGTATCAATAAACTTAAAATATGGGGAATTGAAGAGGGAAAGAGAAAAAAAAAACAAGATAAGAGTATAACACATGAAGGTTTATGCTTTTGTGTTATACAGTAGGTCTGTTCAGAACAAGGTCATTTTATCTTGATATTGTTATGAGACAGGTGTTATTATTTCCTCTTTCTATAGATGAGGAAAGTGAGGCTCTGATTCCTACAATTAGCAAGTGGCAGAGCTGAGAACTGAGAATTGGTAGTGAGGCTTAAACAGCCACACAGGGCCTTTACCATGCCTAATTACTGCCAATCTGCATGAACGAGAGAGGTAAGCAGCACTTAGCTTCTTGCCATTTTTTTTTTTTTGCAAGGCTCTAGAATGCCAAGTAACAACATCATAATCTTTGTCCTGATGGGCAGACTGGAAGCAAGCATAGATCCAGCATGCCTGTCCATCTACCTCTTCATCCACCCACTTGAGCACCACCCAGTTTCCATTTATCCAATCATCTATCCATCCATCCGAGCCTCATCTACCCATCTTCCTGCCTGTCTGTTCATCCAACCACCATCCATATCCATATATCCATTTCTTCATCATTAATCCATTTATCTTCCTTTCCACCTACCCAAGTATCTTTCATCCATCCATCCATCCATCCAGGCATTTCTACCCAGGCATCCAACACCTGGAAAACACGTGTGTGAAGGTTCAGGTACATGATGCATGTTAGGAACTGCAGAATACCAAAGAGCAAGCTTCACCTAAGGGAGCAAAGCCTCACAAACAAATAGCCTCAATGCTTTCAAAGAACTGGGGATTGACAACAAGAGGAGTAGGGATAGTGAAACTGTTCCAGGAGAAGAGGCTTAATTTAACCACACCAGATGAAAATAAGGAAAGAAGAGCTGATGTAAGAGCAGTAGAATATGCTTGATGCAGAAGAAAAGTACCTCTTTTGTAATCCATCAAACAATTGCAATAACGTCAATAGGCTCTCTATCAGAGAGTGAAGGTATATTATTTAGTGAGTGGTACAACTCTTCAGTAATCTCTACAATCTAAGACTTACAGAGATATGTTGGTTCATTACCTAATGAAACTCAGTTGCTAATCACTAAGGGACTCTCAACAACAGCCATCTGAAAGCATGTTTTGATTTACTGATTCATCTCTGATATCATGGACCATGTCTAGTGTTGAGCTACCATAGCCATGGAGCAAGGGAGTATTGGCCCTGGTAGGTGAGTGCAACATCCCACTAAATGACAGTAAGTATCCTGGGGTCAGATCAGCTTACCTGCATTGTCAGGGTCAGTTGAAAGGATAAATGAATGAAAAAGCACAGAACATAGAAGAGACAGAGGGATCAAGGACATCACAAGACCACGGTCCACAAAATCAACTGACTGGGCCTCAAATGGGTTTGACCTGGGTCATCTGCCTATATGTTATGGTTGTGTAGCTCAGTAGAGATTCCTTACAGTGGGAGCAGGGGCTGTCTGGGACCTCTGTCTGTCTTTGAGACCCTTTTCTTTTTGCTGGGTTGCCTCATTCAGCATTTTTTCTTTCTTTTTCCCTTTTCCACGAGACCGGGTTTCTCTGAGTAGCCTTGGCTGTCCTGGACTCACTTTGTAGACCATGGTGGCCTTGAACTCACAGAGATCCACCCGTCTCTGCCTCCCTGGGTGCTGGGATTAAAGGTGTACACCACCATGCCAGGCTGCCTTGCCCAACCTTGATGTAAGCATGTATGCTTGGTCTTATTGTAAGCTTGTTATGCCATATTTGGTCGGTGTCCCTGGAAAGCCTGCTCTTTTT
Organism: Pachyuromys duprasi; assembly: GCA_028658305.1. Classification (NCBI taxonomy): domain Eukaryota; kingdom Metazoa; phylum Chordata; class Mammalia; order Rodentia; family Muridae; genus Pachyuromys; species Pachyuromys duprasi. Next base: position 29,940,721 of record CM053749.1, read on the forward strand.
TTTCTGATGGGAGGTGATAGGTGGGTGCATGGGGGTGAGGAAGGGAGGTGGGAGAAAGAGACTGGAGGTGGGGAAGGGAGGGGAAACTGCAATTGGGATGTAATATATGAGGGAAGAATAAAAAGAAAAAAATTTAAAAAGAACTGAGATTAACAATTAAAGAGAGAAAGAGAAAAGTACAGAAAAAACAGCATTTTTTACACCACCTGTATCATCTGAAATATGTACAGCCTTTACACAGGCAAAATATGCACGGCACAGTCATGTTTAGAATTAATTAACCAAGTAATCAGGTCCAGATGGGTTTATCTCTCAGGAGAAAGAGAACACCAGTTAATGGGCACATTATACATAGAAGCAATTATTTATGTGAGGAAAAAGAAGCACCTAGAGAAACTGTAATTAATAATTATTTTATGTGTATGAGTGTTTTGCTTTCATGTGTGAACATCCATCACAGGTGTGTCTAGAACCAGCATCTGATTCCCCGGAACTGGAGTTTTAGGTGGTGTGAACCACTATGGGAGTGGCAAGAACTGAATTAGGGTCTTAAGTGAGGGCAACAAGTGCTCTTGACTGCTAAGTGTTTCTCCAGCTCACCTAGAGATTTTAAAATCTGTTTATGGGGCTAAAGCAAACAAGTCCTAAAGGAACATAAACAGCACTCAGCTGTATTTGTGGATGGAATACAGAAGGCCAACGTGATGTGCGACGGGTCCTTTTTCAATTCTCAGTTCGTACAAGCTCCAAAGACAGGGCAAGATGAAGAGGGTGCCTCTGCTTCCTCCCTCATCCACCCAGGGCCACCCTAGCAATCTCACTCTCCCCTGGAACTTGGATGAGAATGAAGTAGCAGCTGTGGCTACAGCTTCCACAGCTGAGGTTCTCCTTACGCCTGAGGCTCGAGAACCAAGTTTCTAATTCAAGAACCGCCTAACTTCTGCAGTGTGGGCTCTAAGCAATGATTAGTCATAGTCAAAAGTTTAGCTGGTTATGGCGGTGCAAGCCTTTAATCCTGGAACTCCCGAGGTAGGGGCAGGTGGACCTCTGTGAATTCAGGGCGAGCTCGGTATAGAAAGTGAGAAGTTCCAGGCCAGCCAGAGCTACACAAACAAATGAAATAAGCATGTAATAAAAAATGTATTAATCTTTAATTCATTGTGTTTGTGTTGCACATGTGGGCACATGTGCGTGAGTCAGGAGATAATTTGTGACAGTCAGGTTTCTCCTTCCACCGTTTGGGTTCCAGGGATCAAAGTCAGGTCATTCATTAGATTTGGAAGCAAGCACCTCTACCCACTGGGTCATCTCAAAGGCCCACTTTTATCTTTTCTTAAAACAAAACAAAAAACAGTTACCTGGGTTTGGCTCTTAGCATGGGGAGGAGGAAGACCACACTGTCATGTAGAACTCTTTCAAGCTTCTTAAACTAACATTGTTCTCTTTCTCTGTGTGTGTGTGTTTGTGTGTATATGATGCGTGTATATGTGGACACCTGTGCAGAGGTCAGAAGAGTCAGTTCTCATCATCTTCCTGGGGCTTGAACTTGGATTGTTGGGCTTTCTTTCTTTCATTTTTTTTTTTTTTTTTGGCAAGTGCTCTTACCAGCTGAGCCATCTTGCTGGCCCTTTACTCTCTCTTTAGTAGCTCTAACCCAGGCCTGCTCTGTGGCTAAAAAGAGCCTGAATGGGCACTGTCCACTGGAATACATTCTAAGCACCAAATTCTACCCTAGGTCCTGTACACCATCCTCAGCGCTTGGCACCTAGCTTGCACTCAGCACTCCACAAAGACCTGTGGGCTGAATAAACAGTGTCAAAGCAACATTCTGGAAGTGGGCTGCTGCTGCTCCTCTTCCCCAGCGGGTCATTTCTGCTACTAAGAGAGTAGCTCTCCACCGAGCACCCTGGACACCTTTTCACTTGAAGACAGTGGCTAAAAGGAGGAAGCTCTAGCTCTCTCTCTACCAGGAAATGGTTGCCTCATCCTCAAGTATCTGTGAGATCCATGACGGAGGAATAAGAGGCACCAAGCAAACTTACCCTTGAGTGTAAAATTAAGTTCAAAGATATACTGAATTACATTGACAGATCAGAAACAGACAGAGGGCTGAGTGGGAGCTGAGGTGCTGAGAACTCACATGCAGGAGACCGCCCTCTCTAAAACCTACCTTATAGATGAGAGAACTCACAGCTGACAAGTTCAAGAATGGAGACCTAAAACCATTCTTGTTTTGAAGCTGTAGCTTAGTAGCTGCATGCTTGCCTAGCATGCTCAATGTCTCAGGATAGGGCTTGAAATAGTAGGCTTCCACTGTCAAGAGTGTCTATGGCTTGACAGCTGCCACCAAAACTCACATTGAAATCTCATCTTCATGGTGAGGTATCAAGAAGCAGGCAGGCAAAGCCAGGCACAAGCCTTTAATCCCAGCACTTGGGAGGCAGCGGCCAGCCTGGGCTATAGAGCAAGTTCCAGGACAAACAGGGATACACAGAGAAACCCTGTCTTGAAAAGCAAAAAACAAAACAAGAAAAAAGTAGGTAGGAGGTGTTTGCTCGTGAGTAGATTAATCATCATATAGCTTAATGGATGAATGAATTACTGGGTTATCCCAAGAAAAGCTCTGTTTTAAAAATCATTTGGCTGCATATCTTGCATGAGTCCCTTTCCCCATGTGAGGTCTAACATTGCTTCATGACCCTGTAGTGAGCCCAGAGCAGCAAGGAGAGAGGAAAAGCCCGATCTTGAACTTCCCAGAGGTCAGAGATGTGAGTTACAGTATTTCCCATTTTCCTTTTAGAGCAGCCAACCTCAGGTACTTTATAAAAGTAACAGAGAAGTAGTAGCTTGACTAGAAGAACACTTGGCCCTGTGTAGCAGTGTCAAAGGCTACCCACTAACTACCCTTGATGCCCCAAGTTCCAGTCCTCTTAGACATCTTTGCTTGTCCTGCTTGGGGTTTTGTTTTTGTTTTTCTTTCCTTCTTTGTCTTTGGTCAATTTGACAGGAGCTGGAGTTATCCGGGAAGAGGAACTTAAATTGAGAAAAAGCCTCCATTCAGATTGCCTATAGCCAAGTTTGAGCAATCCAGGCCTAGCCAGACTATAAGCAGCCCTACTCCATGGCTTATGCTTCAGTTCTTGCCTCCAGGAGCCTGTCCCTACTTGAGTTCCTACCTTGACTCCCCTCCAGGATGAACTGTTACCTTGAAGTTTAAGATGAAATAAACTTTCTTCCCTAAGTTTCTTTTGTTTGGTCATAGCATCTTGTCACAGCACCAGAAGCCGTAACTCTTACAACACCCTCTTCTGCGCCATCCCTACCCACAGCATACGAGCAAAGATCCCCCTCCGTGGGTGAACACTGCCAAGCGCTTTTGTAGAGTATCCTGGTTCCATTTCCATCACCTACAGTGGTTCATAGGCACCTGTAACTCCTGTTCCAGGGGATCTGATACCTTCTTCTGACCTCCACAGGGACCTGACATACACACAGTGAGCAAACATATATGCAAGGCAAAGACATCCATACAACAAAAGTAAGTATATACCTCTATATCCAACCTGATAATTGTCCTTAGATGCTAAACAGTAGGGAAAGAGCTTGGGCCAGTAGGTGTCACTTCCAAGATGGTTTGTATGAGAAACATCCCCCATAGCGTCACACATTTGAACACGTGGCCCCTATTTTGTGGTGTTGTTTGGGAAGGTTGTCTGACAGAACGTTTAATACATTTAAGAGCTTTCACTGGGGCAGGCTTTGAGGATTTTATAACCTTGCTTCACTTTAATTCACTCTCTGTTTTGTGTGATCACTCAGGTTCCTTTTCTAGCTGCCTAATGACATGCACTCTCTCCTCCACTATTTGGACGTTCCCTCTGCAAATTCATTCTTCCTTAAGTCACTTCTGGTCAAGGCATTCTATCACAGCAACAGGAAAATAAAGGATACACCCTCTCAGCATTATCCCAAATTGCTTTGCTATGAAAATCAATTGCTAGTGGGTCCAGTCTTTTCAGTGAACATAGCAGAGTCCTTACTGAATCGCTAGATTGCTGCCTGGCTTGATCCCCCTCCCTCTTCTTACTTTTTTCATACATTTCTGCTTATCTTTCCCAAATTATTTCTCCAAGTAGCTGAGGGTTTTAAATTTAAATTATCATCATCATCATCATTATTATTATAGTGTGATGTGATGTGATGGGTATGTGTGTAGACACGTGACTGTTCTGGTGAAAATGTGTAGGTCAGAAGACAACTTTTGGGAGTCAGTGCTCTTTCCCCCTTGAGGCTACATGACGCGTTCCAGGCTAGTCCACCTGTGAGCTTTTGGGCTATTCTTCTTGGCTCCACAACCCATCTCCTTGTAGGAGCACTGGGATTACATATGGCCACCCCCACATGAAGCTTTTTCCTCCTCCTACTTCTCCCGTTCCTTCTTCCCCAAGTTTAGGGGATCAAGCTCAGGTTATCAGGCTTATATGCCAAGCACTTTTGCTGGCTGAGTTACCTTCGGTCCCACAGCTGAGGCTTTTGCTATTTTGCTTTTGCTTTTTGTCTTCTTGGCATCAACCAGTTCTCTAATTTTCCGTAAACACTAACTAGGTGTTCAACAGTTCAATCCCGACCCCGTCTACCTTGACTTATTGCCATTTCCCGCAATTTACTGTACCCCCAAATTGCCACCTGGCCTGCTTCAGGGCTCCATCACACAACATGTGCGTGCCCATTCTGGCATTCAGTCCTGAGACCTGGGCTACACCGCACTTCTAATAGAGCAGTTACAAATCGGAGGTTCCCGGGATTCCAGCCTCACATCTGATAACTACCTAGAGGAATTCATGGACCTTCAAAAGTTATTATTATTGGATTATTATGAAGGATACATTTAGGAATAAACAAACAGAACTGTCCAGGGCAAGGCACAGGTCATTGGTCGAACAGAGCCCCTTTGCCCTTTGAGGCACCCTGCCCTCCAGAACCTCCCTGTGCTCAGCAGCTCCAGAGCTCAGCAGCTCCAGAGCTCAGCAGGTGGGTGGATGAGGTTAGAAATTCCAACTCTCTAATCTAAGCATTATGTACCTCTCAGCACTAGGCTCCACCCTGAGGCTGTCCAGAGTTCCAGTTCAAAGCAACCTCATTAGCATAAACTATTAGCCTCAGCCATTATCCAAGGGGCTCATTATGAATAACAAAAGATACACCCTGTCACTTTGGAACTAAGAAGCAGGGAACCACTATCACCATCTAGGAGATGCTACCCTGATCACCATGACAAAGGAGCTTAAACTTCTTAGAAGTCTGTGGGCCTCTATCTCCAGATTTGTCTAGGTTTCCTTTTGCTCCACCCCTGTGCCCTTCTGGGAACAAAAGCATCTCACTGCATTAAACCATTCCTCAGGACTTCCTAGATTTAGAGAAGAGCTTCAGGGATCTGCAGCTTCAGCCCCTTCATTAAACTGTTGGCTGGAGGGGGAAGTGGCCTTCAATTTTCACAGGCTGATGCCCTAGAAGGTTTAGAATCAGCAGCAATTGCTTTTACAGCAAGAGTCTTGGCCATTTGAGCTTTAAAGTAGCAAACTGTTACTACATAAGCTTTCAAACACACACACACACACACACACACACAGACACACACACATAGGCCAAAACAGAAAAACAAGAATTTTTTAAAAGCCAAACAAAGAATTTCTGTTCTAAGAGGTACAGAGTTGAACAACATTGACTGGCATTGTATCATCATCAAATTTATGTCTAAAATGACCGTAGATCAACAGTTAGAGTGCTTCAAGATACAGCAAATCCAATGAAAAAGAAAAGAAAAAGTCTGTAAGCATGATATCAGAGAAGAAGAAACTCAAAAGATTCAAAATTATCAAAAGATGCGGAAACTCCCTAGTTATTACAAAAACAGAGGTTAAGAACAGGCAAAGATGGAGCTGAGGAGACGGCTCCGTGATTAAGAGCACGTGTTAAGCTTGCAGAGTACAGGAATGTGGTGCTCCGCATTCGTGTCAGATGACTAACAACTTCCAGTAACTCCATCTCCAAAGCATCTGGTCTCCACAGGCACCAACACACATGTTGCACACACACATACACAAAAATAAAAATATCTTTTTTTAGAAGGAAGAGGTCACGATACAGAGATTAATCAATCCTCTGCCTGGGTGTTGGCTGAGGAGCAAAGTAGTGGGAAGACTAAGTCTTCAGGAAGACATCTGGCAATCCTTTGTCAAAGGGAGAACTGAGCATACATATTGTGACCATCAACTTTGCCTGTGAGTTTGAAAATCCTCACAGTGAAATGTGAAGAAGATATCTGGAATGGCTGAATTGGTGAGAGGCCATCTCCGAATCTACCAGAGACTGATGTGTGAAGAGGTCACCATGCACCATGATACAAAGGGGGCACTGAATATACAGAGTAAGGCAGGAAAGTCATAAAAACAAGGTTAGTGTGGTGGTTTAAATGAGAATGGCCCCCATAGGCTCTTATGTTTGAAAAACTGGTCTCCAGTTGGTAGAACTGTTCGGGAACGATTAGGAGGCGTGGCCTTGTTGGAGGAGATGTGTCAGCAGGGGAGGGCTTTGAGGCTTCAAAAGACACCCAGCATTCGCAGTGCGCCCTTCTCTGTCTGCCTCCTACTTGTGGATCAAGATGAGAGCTCTTTGTTCTGCCATCATGGCCTCTAACCCTCTATAACCATAAGCCTAATTAAATGCTTTCTTTAATAAATTGCCTTGTCATGTTATTTTGTTACAGCAATAGAAAAGTAACTAAGACAGGAACACAGAAGTAGCATTTGGGAGGTGGGGATGGGGGATATCAGAAGATCAGGGACATCCTCTATCACACAGCAAGTTTGAGGCCAGGTTAGGCTATGTGAGACATTAAAAAGAAAACTGTTCTAAGAAGGAAGAGTCTAGACAACTGTACTTAGAAAAGATGATGGAGGGGAGGCTGGTAGTAGTCTGTGTGAGGCTGTCAGACCCACATAAACTGACAGATGCTATGTCCTCTTCCTCCCAAACCCCAAGTTATAGGGGACCAAGCTTCAGTGAGCACTCACTGTATAAGACGCTGGGATTTCTCACTGTACTGTGTGCTGTTCACAGCCTGGAGTTTATCACTATTTCCCAGGCAAGGAACATGAAGCTCAGAAAAAAACCAGGACAAAAAGAAGAAAGTCCCCTAGCAACTGAGCCTCCTTGTGAATGTTTCCTGTCTTCCTTTCTCCTAGTTTCTAAAGAAAGAAAAACACCTCCTCCCCTCATGCCTCCCCCCACCCTAAAAAAACCCAAACTCCTCAGTGTTGTCATTTCCTGATCTCTGGGCTATTTTGTGCAATAGCTTGGTGTGTCTTCCTTCTCACACCTCAGT
>CM053749.1:29948204-29970292 GCA_028658305.1 Pachyuromys duprasi
CAAAGGACAGTACAAACCCTCTGTGAGCAAGGAAGGCTGCAGAGCCGAACCTCAGGCTGCAGCGCTACCACAGCTAAGGCTCGGGTAGGTCACGTGCTCTAAACCCACCCACGACTCACACCAGGGATAAGTTCTGGTGACTGCTAGCAGAGTGCAGCTTTGCCATCCCCTCTCCTCCCACTCTTGACACTGGCTGATGTAGCTCATTCTTCCTCAGGTCCCCACGTCAATTACTTGGACAGAAATTTGTAAGAAAGCAGGTCCAACCCATAAAAAGTATTCCAAACATTCAAGAACCATGGGCTCCAACTTGTAGTGCATTGTCTATCGACACAGTGAGCTCATTCCGCCCTAAAGAGGGACTTCCCCCCCCCCCCCAGGTATATTTACACAACTGAGAAGAGTGTTAGAAAAAGAAAAATGCTATGATGTTGTGGTTTATATATGAAATCAAAACAAACTAATAGTGTTTATTCTACCCTTCTGGGAGGAAGTAGATATGTGAGCTAGTTAGCAATCCAATCATGTTGTTTGTATGACCGTAACCGTTTGCAAAGCTTCAAGCAAGCCTAGCTGTGGAAAAAGAATACCGAGAGACAGAGTTCTTGAGACCAGCGATTCTTCTTTTGCCAACCTGCTGCTGAGGCGGTCTTCCTCGTTTAACTCTGGAGGCTTAAGGACCCTTAGAACTGCCCTTGTTTGAGAGTCTCCAAGCCAAATTCGGTAGGGAGGGAACTCTTCCCTTTTCTGACCTCTGAGCTGTTCCCGTGGACGGTGGGTAGCCTGCCTTGCACACCTTCCTTTTCCTCTCACACCCTCCGGTTTCACCCAGTTCTGGGAACCCACCCTGTTATTTCTCTTGCAAAGCTCTATGTTCCTGTTGTTGTTCCCAACTCTCCCCCTACACCCTGGCAGCATCTTTTACTCTAGGGATCCACATTAGGTTGAATGTGAGGGGTGGCTCCATTCATATTTACATCTCAGTTATGTCTTATTTGATTGTTCTTTGCTCCTTCTCAACACGCAATTCATCACCTCCAACAGAGCATTGGGAAGCGTGGACTAAACTGTCACGTTTTAAGACCCCCCCCCTCCTCTTTTTTTTTTTTTTTGAGACAGATCACGTGTTCCCTAGGCTGGCTCCTCTTTGTAGGCAAGGATGACCTTGAACTCCTGATCCTCCAGCCTCCACCAGGGTTGCTCCACAAGCTTAGTTTGTGCAATGCTGGGGATCAAATCCAGGGCCTTTGGAATTCCAAGCAGGAACTCTAACAATCCAGCTGCCTCCCAGCTCCCTCATCTCTCAAAGTGGGCTCTTTCAGAATCTCTACAGACAAGCGGGTTTCCCAGCTTTTCCGTATTTGGCTTCTCTCTGACATTTCTTTTTCCTTGAACCTGTACAGCAGTGCCTGGGAGCAGCAAGTGCCTGGGAGGTTGTATTATGGGCACACAGTGCTTTGAGGGAAATAGTCTTCCTCCCGCTTTATAGACGATTTGGCCAAGGAGCCCCCCCCCCTCCAAAACAAAACAAAACAAAACAAAACCTAGCATAAGGTCACACAGAACTGGAAATCTACCTGAGGAGGTGAGTTTGTTGTGCTCAGACTTCAGAGCCAATCCGATGTGTTTTCCCTTTTGGTGGCTGGTGACCTTGAATAAATTTTGACCCGATTTCCTTTCAGTGAAGTAGGGATGAGGCATTGTTTGAAAGGCAGAGCAGAGGGGAGACGTGGAGGAGGCTGAGATCGGTCTCTGGCCCTTGATAACCTTCGGTGTTCCTATGTACCTGAGCTGAAGCACCCTGTAGCAGTAGGGTCCCTTTTCTAATGCTCTCAGTTCACAGTGGGCATCATTTTAAGACATTAACCTGCGTCCCTCACGCACGGCACACTGGCCGGAGTTCCACCTGCACATCTCTGAGAGCTTACTGTGCCAAGCCACTAGCGAGTTCTCCAGTCCCTCCCTCTGGGTCTGGGGCTCCTACCCTGGGAGCCTTCTCCTTACCATGGCATCGTAGTGCAGGATGTTCATGAAGTGGGCCACCTCGAGGCCCTTGTAAACGGTGAACCAGATGGTACCCTGGTACTGATCGCCGGCGTCCAGCAGCAGCACGTTGGGTTCCTCGGCGCGGATCTGCTGCACCTTGGTGAAGAGCCGCGCCACGCCGCCCACACACTGGCTGGCGTTGAGGCACTTGGCGGAGTCTCCGCTGGTCTGCTCCAGCCGGCTGTGCACGTCATTGGTGTGCAGGATAGTGAGCTCCCAGGCCCCAGCTGTGGGCCACAGCGGCAGCAGCGCGCTCAGCGTGAGAAGCAGCCACTTGGGCGCCGGGGCGGCCGCGGGACGCATGGCTGGCTAGGGCGCGTAGAGCGGGAGGACTAGCTGCGAGCCCGGCTAGCACGGGCCACCCGGGGGCCTCCTCTGCGCTCCCGGGGCGGAGCAGGGCGGGGAGCGGCAAGACCCGCCTCCTCCAGCCCCAGGCCCTCCCGGGGGCAGGCGCACTCCCAGAGTCACCCGATCCGACCCTGGCACCCCTAGCACCCCGGAGCGGCCGGCCTGGCACACGCGGCCCGCAGGGAACAGAGAGGATGTTGTTCGCGCGCTGAGCGAACACCTCGGGAAGCCTAGGTGCTACAGTCCCGGGCCGTGGTGGCAGCTTCAGGGGCCGCCTCCCCGATTTCTCTACAAGAGTGTACAGCCTGTGATGCGCTGGAGGTCTTCGCCGAAGATAAGAGAGTGGGGCGGAAAGGAAGACGAAAGTGGGACAGAAGGGGTCCAGGGCATGCCCAGGAGGTGCATTCTGCCGTTGCCATGGTGGGACCAGGACACGGCGCGGTCCTGGGTAGCTCTGAGCTCGCCACCGCTCCACGTCGCTCGGATCTGTAATCTCAGAAGCGAAGCAATCTTTGGGATGCAGCCTTTCGTTTAGCTACAATGAAAACCTTAGTGATAAACCCCCGGTGGCGCGCGGCCAGCTCTGCAAGCTAACGCGGATTCTAGGGGGATAAACCCCTGACAGCTGCCCGGGGGGGCGCTGCCGCCCCGTGCTTTTGCAGTCTTCTTTCCTCTCTGCCCTACTTTTCTAGGTTTTTGAGTATGTGGTGTGTGTGTGTATGCAGCTTTTAACAGTAATAGTGGGAATCCATATTTATTATAAACAAATCATCATCAAATGTAAATCGCTGCGCAGGATTCCTGTATAATGGATTAACTCCTGAATTTGAATGGAATATAATCAATAAGCTAGCAGCTTTGGGAAAGAAAAGAAAGTTTGGTTCCCATGTGTTCTGCACATTATATAGAACATATCTAATTTCTACCCATGTCCAGAATGCACCAGGCCAGTCTTGTTTTACACGCACGCACGCTCACACACACACACACACACACACACACACACACACACACACACACACACTTTCACATTGGGGCATATCTAGCACTCAAGAGGCTGAGTCAGGAGAGTTGAAAGTACATGAACAGACCTTATCACAAACTTCAACCACAACTAAGTTGTTTTTCAACTGCTGTAAAAATACACGTCATATAAATATACATAATGAACATTGTAACTTACTGCCTCAAACATACAGTTTAGTGGCATTAAGGATATTTACTGCCACTCATTTCCCAGAACTTTTTCATCTTCCCAAGACATTATTCTAAACTAATTAATCAGTGACTTCCACACGACCTGGTGGCTTTTACCTGTAATTACAGTACTTGAGAGTCCAGGCAGGAAAACACTCTGGGCCACATAGTGAGTTATTGGGCTGTGTTAGTGAAGCTCCGTCTCAAAAGAAAACCCAAACAAAAACAACGACTCTTCATTTCCTTACTTTCCAGCCGCTGGCAACCAACCAATTCTACTGTCTGTACGGATTTGCCCATTCTAGGCATCTTATACTTGCGCTTTTCTGACTGATTTGTTTCACTTGGCCTTCAACACTCAGTATGTCGGCATTCCCTTCCTTTCAAAAGCCAAGTAACATTTTACTGTAGGTGTATATTTATTTGCACACCCACATTCCCAGCAGTTTATTCATAAGACGTGAAAGCAGAAACAGACCAGGGTCAATGGCTGATGAAATGGCTTTGAGGCCAGTGAACTAAAAAACAGTTTAGTTGGGAAACACAGCAAGGGCCTGCCACGTTACCCATTCTCACATGACAAGATTCTGCACATCTTCACCAACACGATTTTCTTTTTCTTTTGTTTGTGTTAAATGACATTCACCTTAAGGCAGGTGTGGTATCTCATTGCAGTTCCTGTTTGCATGTTGTTGTTGGTTAGAAATGCTGAGCATCTTCTTATGACTTTATTGACCAGTTGTATCCTTTTTTGTAGATATTGCCTTAATTTTTTTTTTTATTAGCTGGGTGGTGGTGGCACACACCTTTAATCCAAGTACTTGGGAGGCAGAGGTAGATCTCCGAGTCTGAGGCCAGCCTGGTCTACAGAGTTAGTTCCAGGACATCCAGGGCTGCTCAGAAATCCCATCTTAAAAAATTTTAAGTTACATTTAGTTATTCATTTTGTGTATTTGTGTGTGTGTGTGGCACACATGTAGAGATCAGAAGACAAGTTTCAGGGCAGATTCCCCTCTCCTACAATTTGAGTTTTGGTGATCAAACTCAAGTCATGAGGCTTGCAGGTGTCTTTATCCATGGAGCCATTTTGTTGGTTTTTTGTTCATATCCTTTGTGTCTGTTTCTTCCTCCTCTTCTTTGACAATGTTTCATGTAGTTCAAGATGGCCTCCAGTTCATTATATAGCCAAGTATGACCTTGAACTCTGGTCCTCTTGTATCCATCTTCCTAGGGCTGGGATTAAAAGCTTTTGTCACCATGCAGTTTACAGAGTGCTAGGGACTGAGCCCAGGGCTTCCTGTTTGCCAGGCAGTTACTCTACCAACTGAGCTATATCCTCAGCTCTCCAGAAGTGCAGTATATGCAGATATGTAATTTGGATATATTATTAAGTGTTCAGTGGTGTATCATCCTGCAGGAAAAGAGAATGAGCATGTTGTCCTTGAAACTTAACCCTTTCATTTCCAAGACTCCCATCAAGGAAACAATAAAAGAAGACTTAGAAAGACAAGAACATTTCAATAAGGGATATTTGGAGGACCACCGACTTCCTTTCATGAGCACCGGGTTTGGGGCAAAAACTAGTGTTATCTAGAAAAACCCCTACTTCCTGCATGTATACTAAGTCAGCTACACTTTGGTATGCTGAGCTAGTGATGTCACTGCATGAGTAGTCTATCTTGTAAAACTCTTGCCCCTAAAGTAACCAGGGTGGAGCAAAGCACTTCAGAGATAAGACTGGCTCACTGTCACCAGACCGTGAGAGTGTGTCCTTGGTCCAGCTGGTCACAACTGGACCTTTGCAGCCCAGAGAGCCTGCTTGAACTTCAGGATAGTTTTCTATCTGGCTCCTTGCCACAGGATGCTGCCTACCTGCTTTGTTCAGCCACAATTCACATACAGTTTCAATAATATTTACATTTCACATATGGCTTCCAGGCATATATTTCTTTTTTCACAACCTACCCCCACACTGCCCTGGACATAGGTACAGGATGCTACAAAATGCCTTGCTTTTCCATTGCTGAAATACAACAGTGTTGATGCACAGATGTTTCTGTTTATTATTATTTAATGAATGAATGAATTTATTTTTTAGTGCTAATGATTAAACCCTGGGTCTGGTGTATTCTCACCTGCATTTCAGCTCCAACAAGTTCAGTTTAGAAGAAGCCTGATTTAGTTTTTTTAAAAAACTTTCCTTTTCCTTAATGTACTTTTGGTGTCGTAGTCAAGAAATTATTGCCAAGGGGCTGAAGAGATGTTCCAGGAGTTAAGAGTAGTTGCTGCTTTTCCATTGGACCTGGGTTAAGTTCCTCCTGTCCACATTGGGTGACTTACAAGCTCTTGTAACTCCATTTCCAGAGGATCTGATGATCTATCCTGGCCTCCCCAGTCACCTGTACCTGTGTACTGTAAATACATACATTCGGGCATACACACAAATACATGAAATTAAATAAGCAAATAAATATTTTCAAAAAACTCATTGCCAAATATGATGCCAGAAGAAGGCCACCATTTTACGTTCTCTTCTAAATGTTCTAATGTTTTAGATTTTAATATGACATAGTTTAAAATATAATATGAGGCAAAAATTCATGACTTATTGTTCCGTCTATAGATACCTAGTTTTCCAGGTTCTATTTGCTGGAATGACATCCTTGGCAACCCTACTTTAAGACATGGACTTTAAGACTCAGAGAACATCAGTGCCTGTGCATGGAAGACACTACAGATTGGGAACAGTAAAGCCAGGTGACAAAAAGACACCAATTCTGTAACACCCTCTGGGATCAGCCCCTGCAAGGTTTTGTCCCTCTCCTTTCAGTCTTTTTAGAAGCTGAAGTCTGTCATTTGTTTTGCTTTGTTTTACTATTTTTTCTAAAAGCAGAAAACAAAACAAACAAACCCACATTTAACAAAAGAGTTATCTTCCATCCTCCCCTGCAGTCTTTACTGTTGGCTGTTTATATAACTCATGTATCTGTGTCTAATTAATGTGTGCGTGTGTGATTACATGTGTGCTTAGAGGCTGATGTCATGCCTGGCATTTATGTACTCCCTGAGGATCAAACTCAGATCCTCCTGTTTGAGCAGCAAGAACTTTTCTGACGAAGCCCTTTCCCGTCCCTCAGCTCATACAACATGAATGCAAAGCTATTAACTATAGTTCTAATTTTTATTTGGAATTCACTAGCTACCCCTCTAACTTCCCTTTTCTGTTCCAGGGTGAAATCCAGATATGTATTTAGTTTGCTTACATTCTTTTTTTTTAAGATTTATTTATTATTTATACAACATTCTGCTTGCACACCAGATCTTACTATAGATGGTTGTAAGCCACCATGCAGTTGCTGGGAATTGAACTCAGGACCTTTGGAAGAACAGTAAGTCTTCTTAACCTCTGAGTCATCTCCCTAGCCCTTTGCTCACATTCTTAGTGTCCTCTGACCTGTGATGCTTTCTCAGCTTTGTCTTGTTTTGCTTTGTCATTAAGCGTTTCTTTAAAAATACACTTATTTATTATGTGTGTGGAGGAAGACAACTTGCAGGAGCTGGCCCTTTCTCTTTACCATAGGGGTCCTAGATGTGGCAGGCACCTTTATTCACTGAACCATCTAGTCAGCCCTAAATTAATATTTTTGAAGGGTGCTGGTACTTGTGTGCTTTCCCTCAATTTGGGCTTGTCTAAGGTTACTTCACGATTAGGTTGAAGCTGGACTGTTTTAGCAAGAATGCCACAAAGGGAAGATGCCTTCTTGAGGTACAGCAGACTGGTGAGACAACACTCATACCCCCTCCCCCATGCATATTCTTGTGTGTGATGGGCAAAGGCTGAGGTCATATGCTTTCCTCAATCACCCTGTATGAACCTGGAGCTTGCTGATCTGGCCAGCTGGCCAAGAAGTCCCAGGCATCTGCCTGTCTTCACTCCCCAGTACTGGGCACAGCTTTTTAAAATGTGGGTGCTAGAGATATTCACTCAGGTCTTCATGTTTGCCCAGCCAGAACATCACTTAAGGGCACCATTTCACCAGCTACCCATCTATTTGAAAATAGGTCACCAGAACTCTTTCTGAAATAACCAGCCCTGGTGCTGCCAGGCTTCTGTGTTTGTGTCACTTCTCGACCATTTGTTTGCAGGCAGATTGAAAGTGACCTTTGCTTATTTATTGGATCAAGTTCAAGCTTGCTAACCTGGCCTTTAAAAGTTTCACCCTGCTCAGCCAGCTTTACAAGGGCCCTGCTTTCTCTCCAAGCTACTCCTGCCTGCCTCAAGCCAAGCCTCAGGCTGCCTTTATAGTCTCTCCTTCAAGTCAACAGGAAATTTCTGTACTGCCCCAGACAGCAGTGACCATCTCTTCCTTGAATTCCCAGACTAGTGCTACAAGTTCACTTTAATGTGGTCTTTTCTTTTTCCAAGTATTTAAAATCCCCTTGTCTTCCCTCCAAGCTGTGCAGACAGATCTAATACAATGAGTACAGTCACAGCCCTCACCTGCAGTCTCCTTTAGAGACCATGAGGGGAACTGTGAGAGCAGAGAGTGCTACTGTTGAGTGAAGCCATGTGTGGCTAAGACCCCAGGTCATAGATTTACCAACCCAGGGAAGCAAAATATTCTCAGTGGATTTCTCCATGACAGGTAGCTCACCCTACAACTCATGGCTTGGCTTGGTTTATGGCTTATCCATAGGCATTGGTTAGACTTAAGCAGCTAATAGACAGACCATTAATAAACCAAATCACAAATTTATAGGTGCTCAGTGTCAACAACCATAACATTGATAATAGCACAAGAATTTGAGCTCTGGTATTTGATTTTTTTTTTTAATCAAAGTATTCTGTAGTCCAGGCTGGCCTCAGGTTCACCATGTATCTAAGGATGACCTTGAACTCTTGCTTCCACGTCCCAGCTGCTAGGATGAAGATATATCCTGGCTTTTTGCCCTGTGTTTTTAAAAATTAATTAATTAAACACTGGGAGACTGAACATCAACCCTTATGCATACTAGGCAAGGTCTCTATCCCTGCCCTGCATCTGCCTGAGTCCTCTTCTAGTGCTTGAAAGCTATTATCCAATCTAGGACTGTCTCATTTACTTACTAAGGAACAACACATGTAATGTTAAAGCTAAAGGTGGTTTTAAATTTAATTTAATTTAATGAGCACAGCTTTAATTTAATGCAGATGAGACATTTTATGTATGTGCATGCCTGTCTGGAGGCCACAGGCCAAAGTTCATTGTCCTTATCACTCTCCACCTAATTCTTTGAGGCAGGGTCTCTCTCTGAACCAGAGTTCACTGTTTCACCTAGATGGGCTAACCAGTGAGCTCCCGTGCTATCCCAGGTACCTTTTACATGGAGCCTGGGGATAGGATCTCAGATCTTTGTGGTGAAGTGTTTTACCCACTAACAGTCTTCCCAGACCCAAAGATAACAGCAGATCACAGATTTCTTAAAAAAGAGACCAAGGATATAAAAAAAAAAGGCGGGTTCTGTCTGCCTAGGGAAACACACTAGAATGTAGACTCATACACTCATAGACTAATTACAGATTAGGTCATTTATATGAAAACAAGCAGCAGGAGGTAGCCTTCTGAAGGCTGTGATGAGACACTCAGAGCTCCAACAATCTTGTGAGAGTGCCCGAGCTGGTTCCAACCTTCAGAGTGAGGGCAGCTGCCTCAGCCAAAGGTTCTAAGTGCCTTCTCCAGTAAGCCACCAGCTGTCAGACTGCTCTGTTTCACACTCCTTTGCCCCTCCCCCCCTCTCCGCCCTTTTAGATCACAGGTTTTGAAGGTTTCCCATGCAGTGTTTCTTTTGGCAGTTCGATGAAGTCTGAGGGAGAAGCCTTTCAGAACACTGTTTTAAATGAATAAAAATTCACGCTATTTATGACATGGTCACACATATATTCCACGTATTCTGTTTCTTGTGTTTGTGTGTAGCCTTGGCTGTTCTGGAACTCTCTGTGTAGACCAGGCTGGCTTCAAACTCACAAAGATCTGCCAGCCCTAAAAGGCTTGGACTAAAAGGCATGTGCCACCACTTACCGGCAGTGCATATTCTTTTTTAGTGTAAATAGCAACACATTTATCTTATTGGCAAAGTGAGCTAATCTCATTTTTGAAGATGTTAGTGTGAATGCAGCAGTTGATTATCTCAAAACCAGAGAATTAAACAGGCAACTATTTCTACTACAGGAGATTCCTAGTATAATATTGACTGGAAGTGATTGAGAGCAGGTCTCATTATGTTGTTCTCAAGGTTAGGTGGAACATATTTTCACTGTGAAGTATTAAGTTTTCAATGGGTTACTTGCATGCACCTTCATAAGATAAAGGCGATTCGCTTCTTTTTATTTTAATTTAATTTTTTTAGCACTTCAGAAGGTTTTGATAGTGTCAACTGTTGTCTTTTCATGTGTATAATTGTTGCAGAGTGTATGTGTGTGACAGGGTGTGGGTGTGTGCAAGTGTCTGTATAGGCCTGGGCTTGATGCCAGGAATCATTTTGATTACTCTTCTACTTTATTCTTTGATGCAAAGTCTTCATTTTTTTTCTTTTTAAGGAAAAACCTGGAAAACATTCAGAACACTTCAAAAGTCTATCAAATGTTGTTATTTAGACATTAAAATTGTTAAAAAAAAATCCCCGGGCTTTTTCTTTAACATGTACAACATATCCTCCAGCATTTGGAAGTTAAAAGGTTTGGGCTGGTTTCGCGACATGCACCTGTGACCCCACTACTCAGTGACCGAGGCTGGGGGCGGGGGAGGTCTTGAATTTGAGGCCAGTCTCAAGCTACAGTGAGACCTGACTTCAAAACAGCTTAACCACCCACTAAACA
The DNA here is from genome assembly GCA_028658305.1 of Pachyuromys duprasi. Taxonomy (NCBI): domain Eukaryota; kingdom Metazoa; phylum Chordata; class Mammalia; order Rodentia; family Muridae; genus Pachyuromys; species Pachyuromys duprasi. Next base: position 29,958,652 of record CM053749.1, read on the forward strand.
AACAAACAAAAACCAAAAAAAAAAAAAAAGTTCTCCTTCTGCTCTCAGGAATGATGGTGTGTGTGTCTATCTGATCTGCCTCTTTGTTGTAAGGAGAATAAGAGTAAGGTGTACGTAAAAATGTCATAATGAAGCCTGTATTGGTTAGTGTTCTTTAAAACAACAGAACTGATAGAATAGATATATACATAATATATAATATATATAATGTTTTCAAAGCAACAAAAAAAGTGTAAAAGTTACTGGAAGTTAAAATTACTGCAAGGCCAACGTAGCTAATTTAATGACACAAGAAAAGGGCATAAAATCATAATTACTGGTAATAAAAAAATAAAACTGTTTTGTATATCAATGAACTAGTTAGACAGAATATATAAGACAATTTCTAAAAACATTTCTGTTTCTAAAAAACAATTGTAGCAGACTTACAAGCTATAAAGTTAACAAAAAAAAATCAATCACTTTTCTATATACTAGCAATGAACAAGTAAAGTTTGAAGTTAAAAAAATCCAGTATCATTTGCGTTAGCACTTTCCCAAAATGAAATTATTACATATAAATTTAAGAAAATACAGATAAGACTTACATGAAGAAAAGCACAAAACAAGGATGGGAGAAATTAAAGAGCCTACTAAGTAAGAAGCTATCCCATGTTCATGGACAGGAAGACAATGCTTTTCCAGGCATCAGTTTTTCTTAACTTGTTCTACAGATTCAGTATCATTTTAGTCAAAATCCCCTTACTTTTTTATTTTTTTGATATTGATAAATTGGTCCTAAAGCTTACACAGAGAAGTAAAAGACCCCAGTAAAGAAGTCAACACTGAATTAGAACAACAAACTCAGAGGACTGATTCCTATATACTTGCTATCCTAGTACTTGGGAAGTTGAGACAGGATCATGAGGCCAGCACTGCATCACATAGTAACACCTTCTCTCTCTCTTAAAAAAAAAAAAAAAGAACACCCCCAAAAATCAAACACAAAAAGCAAAACAACCCCCCAAATAAACCCCAAATCCTACCAAAACCAAACCAAAAATAAATCACTCCCTTCCCAAGCTTCCAGTAAAGCTATTTCTTTGGATTGAATGTGGGTATCCCTTAAAAGTGCTGGAATCCTGGGCATGAATGTCCAGGGTTGAGATGGAACTGATAACAGATAGGGCAGGTAGCACAAAGTGATTAGGACATGGAGCCTTTATGCTTCTCTGAGGATGCCTTGTGGGGGGAAGCTGTCTTGGGAGACTGAATTAATCCCAGTGATTATTAAATTAATATATATATATTTTTTTTCTTTTTTCTTTTTTTTCCCCCCTACAGAAGACTGAATCTAGGAACTTGTGGTAGTTTGAATAAAAATGTCCCCCATAGGGAGTGGCACTATTAGGAGGTGTGGCATTTTTGGAGTAAGTGCGTTGCTGGAGGGGTGGGCGTAGGCTTTGCGGTTTCAGGAGCTCATGTCAGGCCTAGAGTCTCACTCTTTCTTCCTGCCGCCTGCTGATCTGGATATAGCCCTCTCAGTTATTTCTCTAGCACCATGTGTGCCTGCATCCTGACAAACCTCCCTCCATGATGACAATGGACTAAACCTCTGAACTCTAAGCCAGCTACAGTTACATGTTTTTCTTTATAGGAGCTGCTGTGGTCATGGTTGTCTCTTTACAGCAATAGAAACCCTAACTAAGACAGAACTCCATAACTACTTTCTTTTTTCAAAAATTTCAGACTAGGTATCAAAATTTGCAGTCTTTTTCCATTGTCTATCAAGGAGGTGGGGTTATAGGCAGGTACCATTGCTTTGCTGAGAAAGAGTTGCTGTAAGCAAGCCTGCTACCCTCCTAATCTGCCTTCTGTGTGTATCCTGGAGTTGTGATGCCATTCACTGTTAAACTTTCACCAAACCCAAGTAGATGATAGCACCATGCTCTTAAGTCTCCAGAATTAGGACCTAGATAAGTTTCTCTTCTTTGTAAAGCACATCAACTCAGGTATTATGTTATGGTAACAAAATGAACTGAGAGGGTTACCTTAGAAAGTATGGTAGGGGCTGGAGAAGCGGCTGAGTGGCTAAGAACATCAACTATTCTTTCAGAGGAGCTGAGTCCAATTTCCGGCACCCACAATGGTAGCTCACAACTGTCTGTAACTCCAGTTTCAGGATATCTGGCACCCTCACACAGACACACATGTAAGCAAAAACACCAATGCACATAGAATAAAAATATATTAAAAAAAGAAAGCATCGAACAGATCAACAGAATAGAATAATTAGCCCAGAAACAGACCCAGAAAGATGAAGCTGGCTCTTGACTTACCATGATTTGACTTACAACTTTTCAACTTTGCAATGATGGGACAGTGCCCATTCATTTAGTGGAGGCTATACTTTGCTTTTTTATCTTTTTCTACTGTGTGTGGCAGGACACTTTTATAAGTTGCTGGGCAGTAGTGGCAAGATGTAACTTCTGGTGAGATCATGGGGGTCCACAGGAGATGCTAAACAGTGAGCTACATCACTAAGCTGTGATGTTTGGTAGATTGGGTATATTAGGTGCATTAAAAAATGTACAATGGGCTTATCAGTTACCGTATTATATGTCAAAGAACATCTGTCTAGTCGACTAAACCTTGACAAAGGGACAAAGGCAAACAGCAGAGAAAAAAAGACTTCAGTGAACACATTGGAGCAACTAGATGTTCACAAGCCAAACTCAACCCAGACCCTGTGTTCTTCACTAAAGTAACTCAAAGTGGGCTGTTGGCTCATAGAAAGTAATGGCAGAAAATCTAGGTGACTGGGGATGTGGTGGTGAAGTCCATCGAATTTGGACTTCGTGAGAATGGGAACCTCTGCTTTGAGAGACACTGCCAATAGACTGGACAGACGAGTCTCAGACTAGGAGGAAAACGTCTGTGAAAAATGTTTTTAAAGGTCCAGTACTCAAAATATACAAAGCACCCTTAAAACTTAAGAGCAGAAAAATGACTTTCTGAAAAAAAGATCTGAGAGACACTTCATCAAAGGAAGGCACCCATATGACAAGGCTCCGCTTCACTTCCCAGCATGAGGGCAGAGGAAAGGCAGTTACAAGTGTGCCAGATCGTGGGACACTGACGTCACAGCTGGAAGTTCTGTGTGAGGTGGGGCAGATATGTGGGTAGGAAATGGCCCTCTGTACAGAGGGTATGGGGTGCGCTCTCTACCCTTCTCTCACCTTTGCCAGGAATCTTACACTGCTCTAAAAAGCCCTGAAAGAAAGAAAGAAAGAAAGAAAGAAAGAAAGAAAGAAAGAAAGAAAGAAAGAAAGAAAGAAAGAAAGAAAGAAAGAAAGAAAGAAAGCATAAAGCTGGGTGCGTGTTTGTAATCCCAGCACTCTGGGAGGCAGAGGCAGGAAGATTTCTGTGAGTTTGAAGCCAGCCTAGTCTACAAAGGGAGTCAAGATCAGCCAAGGCTACCCAGAGAAACCCTATCTCTAAAAAAAGAAGAAGAGGAGGAGGAGGAGGGTCAGCTCCCCACCCCTCTTTAATTTTAATCTTACCCAAGAAAGCACACTATTTCTTCCTGGTGTCTGTACTGGCAACTGAGGAATTTTTAATAAATTTTTGCTTTAGGCATGCAATTTCAAACATCTTGCTGGCAATCCAACTGAAGCCCTCCCTCTTTTTAATAAAGTAAAATAAAAATGTTTCAATGTTTACTTAGAAAAATAATTCCAAACACTTACTTGGCATTGGGTCCTGAACCACTGAGATGTGCCCTACTGAGGCTCTCACTTGTTAGCAGTGGGTCACAGACCTAGGTCTGAAAAACTGATGTTTCTGGCTGTGGAAACTTTTTCAGGGCACAGCTGGGAACCTATCAGTGCTTGTTTGTGCTGCAGCCAAGAGAGATAACCAATCTTTTACCCCAAGATGCTCAGCAGGGCCACACAGAGCCCAATCAGTGCCTGGATCACAAAGGATTTCCAGTCTCTGTCTCCTCCTTCTGTTTCTCTGTCTCTCTCTTTCTCCCTCTCTCTCTTCTATCTTTCTTTCTTTCTGTCTGTCTGTCTGTCTGTCTGTCTGTCTTCTCCCCCACTCCCTCTCTGACTCCCCTATGCAAATCCCTTTTCTTCCCTCCTATGTTACCACTTCCAAAACATGATAAGTGCTTGTAATTTCTACAACTGACTGAAAAATAAGGATTTTTTTTTTCTTTGCTGGCAAGATTTAAGAAAAAGACAGTGGGCTACTTTACAGAGATGGCCTGTCATTTCAGAGAGATTGAAAAGGCAAACCTTGATATCTCCAACGCTTTAATGATGTGCTTCAAGTCTATCATGCGGTTGGTAAAGAGATGTTTCTAGCCTGCTCTCCAGTAGATACTAGGGACTTTTGAATCTTTTCTTATTAGGCTGGGATATCTACCTTATGAGAGATTAGAGTCCAGAGAGCCACAGTGTCCTAAGAATGTAAATGGACCATAATGCCTAGAGTTTTTATTTTTGTTTTTCCAAGACAGTTTCACTGTAGCTCAGGCTAACCTAAAACTTTGCTATGCAGCTGAGGATGGTCATTTCTGATCTTTCCTCTGCCTCCTGAGAGCTCCGCCAAAGAGCTCTAACATCAAATATACAACTCTTTGTAATAGATGCAACAATCATTGAAAAACAAATGTGTAGAGGTAGGCTGCCTCAAAACCAAGTTAGAAAAATGAAGATCCCCTTGCTTTGGATGCAGACACCATCTGGCTGAGTCCCCATAGGCCCTGCTCTCTCTTTCTAGTTCCTCCTTTATATACAGGAGTGGCAAGGGTCATTAACCTTTGGACCACCCTTTTCCTGTTTCAAGGAAGAGTTCCCTGGGAATGTTATTAGGTTGCAGGTGTCTTTACAATGTCTCTGGTGTCTGTTCTCATGCCACTATGTTAATAATTATCAACACTCCTTTCACATTTGTAGACAAGGATGTTTACTCTGTAACAGCCTATCCTGAGTGCATGTATGTGTGGGCATCAGTGCTTGTGGAGAAAGTGCACAAGGAGGAAGAAGATGATATCAGATTCTTTGGAGTTGAAATGGAGACAATTGTGAATCCTCTGACTTAGTTACTAATACCTGAACTCTTGTGCTCTGCAAGAGCAGTACACACTCTTAACTGTTGTACCATTTCCCAAATATCTGTATTTATGTATCTATGCCAGGTATATATGTATACATAGCAAATCTTTATTTCTCCCTCTTCCTTGAGGCAAGGCCTTATTGTGTAACCTGGGCTGGCCTTAAAATCAAGAACCTTTTGCTTCAACCTGAGGGCTAGGATTACAGGTATGTGTCACTATGTCTGGCTACATATTTTAAAGATAGGAAATACAAGATGAGGCAAGACCTGTGGTCACCACTTCCCTCTCATTGTTTAATTCTCACAGTAGTCTTTCCAAAGGCATATAGAGAAAACACTTTATCTAATCTGGCATATCCTGATCTGTCTAGCTTGCTGATTCCTGGCAACTCAATGTGGAAAATATTTTTGTCTCATTTGATTGGGAGTCAGCACAGATTAGAAGGGGCATGATTTTGAGATCTTGGGTAAGACCCTTCCCTAGCTTCTGTGAGAAGACCTAATATTAAAAAAAAAAAGTCATTCTTGAAAACCTGCAAAATAGGTTTATGATGCAATTATTTCCCAGGAAGGGCAAAGAGCTGGCTCCCTTCAAGGACAGAGGAGCTCTGGGTAGATCTTAGTCCTTAGAATATTGACCATGTAGTGCTGAAGTAGTTTTAGACAGTTGCTGAGACCAAGAAACACTTCAGTGGAGAGGGAGCCGAGCATTCTCTTTAGTTTTAACTCATTTAATAATCTCAATACCCTATCAACTAAGAGCCATTATTTCTGCTCTGTAGAAGGGGCAACTGAAGATTTGAGCTATGCTGTGTTGTTCAAAATTCCACAGTTCGTAGGCAAAGGAATCATAACACATAATTTACTAAGCTGATTGCACAACTTCTCTAGGTTTCTGCTTGTTTCTACGGAACTGAAGAGACCCAGACTTCTTCAGCTGAAAGGCTAAAGGTGGAAAGGCTGGCAAGGTGTAAAGTGGGTCAGAAATAATCCCATTTTCATGAGAATTACTAATATAAGATTAACCTGGTTTTATCATCTCAGCTCTGTCCCAGCTCGATCTCCAGATGGAGACAGCTCATCAAGAGAGCAATATTTGCATTTTGCCTATCAATTCAGGATTTAAAATGACACAGAAACGTCACTCAGCACTCACTAGAAAATCTGCTTTTAAGTAACAGCTTCACTGAGATGACATTCACAAAACCACAAAAATCTACCTTTTCAAGTGTATAGTCCAATTATTTCCAGTATAACCGCAAAGCCCTGCAACTACCGCTAAATCAATCCCACAGCATTTTCGTGACCCCAAATGTTCCCAGAGGCAGCCACTCCCCATTTGGATCATTTCTTCTTGGTGATTTCAGACAATAGTGCTATGAATAAGCCAGGAGCAGTTTTTGTGGGGACATGTGTTTTCAATTCTGTAGGATTACCGGGTCATGTAGCAGTCTGTGCTTATCGCTTTAAGGAATTGTCACATTATTTTTCAAATCTCTGTCAGGTCTGAAGTGGTTAGCATGTTATAACTTGTACCCCGTAGTCTATGGTGCCGACGTGACTATCGCTCCTTGTGCTTGCTGGCCATGGAGAAGACTCAGGTGCTTCCCCTATTTTAAAATAGAAATATTTCTCTATTTTTGAGTAGTCTCTGTTTTTTATGTTTTCCAAATGTGAGTGCCCTGTAAGACACATGATTTGTAAAAATTATGTTTTTACCTTTTTGGTTTGTTTTGAGACAAGGTCTTTTGTCATAGCACTCACCCTTAATCCTCTTTCCTCAGATACCTGAGTCTGGGAACTGTGGGAGTATGGCACTGTACCTGGTTCTCTGTTCACGTTTTCTCTCTCTCTCTCTCTTTCTGGTTTTTCAAGGCAGAGTCTCTCTGTGTAGCCTTGGTTGTCCTGGACTCACTCTGTAGACCAGGCTGGCCTCAAACTCATAGAGATTCACCTGCCTCTGCCTCCCTCTAAGTGCTGGGATCACAGGTGTGCGTCACTGGTCACTGTGCCTGGCTATTCTGCTCACATTTTTGATGGTATCTTTCAAGCCAAACATTTCAAATAGTATAAGGTGGTGGTGTGGATAGGAAACCATTGCTAGGACCAAAGTCACAAAGGTTTATTTTTGTATTTTCTTCTGAGAAATCTATAGATGTGACTTCTGTGCTACATCGTTTATTCATTTTTGAATTAATTTTTTTGTGTGGTATGAAGCATGCATTTGTCTTCAGTCACCTTCTCCTTTAGCTATAGAAACAAGCATATGGAGGTGGCTGTGCACAGGAATACCCACTATGGATAGAAAGTCCAATAAAATTCCAGGAAGCCTTCACTGTCACTTTTTGATGCTCAGAGAAAGACTTTCGAGAAGAAGTGGCTTGTGAAAACTGGGAACCAGTAGATAAGACATTGCAAAACGAACAAACAAAATAGCAACAACAAACAAACAAACCCAACCCAACCCAACCCAACCCAACCTAAAACAACTGCTGAGCTGAGAATTAACTCTCCCTGCAATGATTTTTCAAGATTTTGCAGTCAAATAAGACATTGAATGTACCTAACAGAATTTGATGACACTTTTTCTCATTATAGAATCCATAGCAGTGGTTCTCAACCTGTAGGTCATGACCCCTTTGGAGTGGACTGACCCTTTCACAGGGATCACCCAAGACTATGGGAAAACACAGGTTATTTACATTGTGATTCATAACAGTAGCAAATTACAGTTATAAAGTAGCAGTGAAAGTAACTTTATTGTTTGTGTCACCACAGGACAAACTATGTTGCGGCTCTATAGGTTCAGTGAGTGATCCTCCCTCAAGGGAGTAAGGCAGAGAATGATGGAGCTGGACACCAACATCCTCCTTTGGCCTCAGCATTCGGTGCTTGTGTGATGACTCACGTACACACATAAATTCACACATACCATACATACACACACACACACATACATACATACATACATAATATTTAAGAAAATTCTTTTTATGGGTATTAGTAATTTTTCAACTTATAAGTTGGGAGATTTGTTGAATTGATGAATATTTTGCTACATTAAAATATTAGGAGAAACAAGCTATGTTTTAGCAAAGCATCCTTTTATATGAAAGAGGTTTAGGTAGCAATTTTGCCCTTTCTAACATGTGAGGATAAGCCAAGAAGGCGCTGTCTGTCAAATGGAAGAGAAGCCCTTCTCAGACACTGAATCAGAGTCTCAACAGTGAATAATCAATTTCTGTTATTCCTGAAACACCCAATTCGAGGTATTTTGTGATAACAGCTCAAAAGAACCAGTGGAACCATCCCGGTGGTAGTGAAGATAGAGTCAATTGGACTCCTCCCTTTACCTTATTGAAATGATGGTTCCTTAGGAACTGGAATTTCTTCAGGAATCTTATGCCTTGGGGAAGAAAAAGGTAGGGCTGAGAGGACTACACAGATAGAATGGAGCTGAGACAAAGATTGGCCAAAGATGAGCAGGACCCCACCTCGACCAGGACTGCTTACTGATGAGTAGCATTTCTCTCTGAATCCAAACTTTTCATTAGTACCCTGAAGTCTGACTTGGCAAGCACTGGATCTTTCTTTCTTTCTTTTTTTTTTTTTTTCAAGACAGGGTTTCTCTGTGTAGTCTTGGCTGTTCTGGACTTGCTTTGTAGAGCAGGCTGGCCTTGAACTCACAGAGATCCGCTTGCCTCTGCCTCCCGAGTACTGGGATTACAGGCATGTACCACCATGCCCAGCTGTGCTGAACCTTTTTATTTGTTCTTCTTTTTAATGTGACCATAGTGAATAAATATCTTGTCATTATTACTCATGTCTTTAATTGGCATATTGAAGGCAGATGGCCCAACCAGGTTGCTAAGATTACAGGAGCCCAGGATTTAGCCTTTCAAAAACTCCAGTAACACTAATACAATCCCAGAGGTTAGTGTTTTCACTCAGTCAGAGCTTCTGAGTTCCATGCTTGTCTGGGATTGTGTTCTGAAAGTTTCTGGAGTCTGAAGCAACAGTCCATCTCGAGTCTACATAGACCATCCATCCTCTGTTTGGTTAAACTGCCCACAAATTACTCACCGGTAACACAATAAAGCCTCCTCATTATTTCTAACTGGGAAACAAGACTAATACTGTCTTCCAAAGTGAACACTCCTTTTCCTGTTGGTTTCACCATGGGTTCTTGTTCTTGGCAGCAGCTGAGTGAGGGATCAAGCCAGTGGTGTTGGTTGTGTAGGCTCTGCTGACCTCAGACACTGCCACAGGGACATGCAGACTTTTTTTGGATATCCTGAAAGGGAAGCTCCGGGGAGCAGAGTTCTGCTAAATAATATTGTTGTTTGTCTTTGGTGCTCTCCTCCCTGTTTTGGCCAGTTTCCTTCTTGCTCGCCTGAGTAATGCCTCATATTTTCCTGAGCTCAGCTCCTGGTGGCCTGGGCAGGAACCTCGCCAGTGGAAAACATGGAGAGCCTTTTCATTAAAAGTCCTTATACACAGCTTATGCGTTGAAGTTCTAAAGTAGAGAAGTCAGAGGTTGACCACAGATTCTTCTTACTATGAATATGGGGCTTCACATGCTTTTCAGACAAACAAGGAGAGAAGAGAGAGAGAGAGAGTAGAATGGTGCATGTAATCTAACTTTTATGCTCTGTGTTCGTTCATTTATTCTTTTTTATTCTCTCTCTAATACGTTCTTAAAATAAGTACTTCTAAGAAAGATCATACCTGTCATTAAAACACAACTAGAATTGAGGATCCAGTGGTCTATAGTTTAGCTGTAGTGATCGCCAAGTGTGAAATACTTCAGGACCTAGAGGCGGGTGACAGCTGCCACAGCTCTCCTCCTACCAAGGGATTCCCCAGACTACCTCCAAACCCACAGCAAATGGCATGACTGGCCTAATGAAAAGGTGCACTCTGGGCTCTTTAGCCTACCCTCTGTCTACACCCACTCTCTCTGCTTAGCTGGTGCCCTCTGTTCTGTACCAGTTCCTACAGATTTTGATGATCACTTTCTAAAAATTAACAGTACTTACCCCAGAGTATATAGCTATTCAGCCAATCTTAGCTCTGGAATTAAGCCATGATCTGAGAAGGTTGTGCAAGGAACCCCTGATCAGTGAGAAGAGTGCATGAAGTTCAGACAGCATGGCCACACACGTTTCTCTCAAGAAAGAACTGTGGGATCACTCAGGTGGCCACAATACAGACCTGGGGTTATATTAACAACATGCAAGCTTCCTGTCATGAAATATAATTCTGAACAGTCTTCAAGGGTCCTCCCTATCAAATTATTTGTTAAAAAAAACCCCAAAACCCAGCATTGTGAATTCACACATGGAGTGTATCTAGCATGTTATACATGGCACAGAGAGATAAATGAGCAAAGAACCAGGTGCTGCCACAGGGGCTCTGCCTGCCCTGGGTCTAGACATGGGGTAGTTGCAGGAGCCCGTGAAAAAGAGTAAAAACCCATCATTATGAATGTTTGCTCAGAAGCATGGCTCATGCATGGCAACCAAGAGGATGTGGGATGAAACAACTAGCGTATGTGTGGATTATCAGGATGTTGAGGAGGCAAGTGGTTTGATATTTGGGAATAACCATTTGAGGGTTAGAAGCACAGTGATGACAATGAGGGGAGAGTTTCTTCTCTGAGATGAAACTCCTCTCCACTGTGGCTGACTCTCTTGAGTATGGAGTCTGGGTGAAGTATCTTCTGCAACCCTAGGTTAGCCTTCTGAAGAGGGTAGCAGGTTATAGCCGCTGAGAGCCAAAATTACAGAAGGTGGGAGGTGGAAACACAGAGAGAGATGGTTAGAGAGACTCATGGAGATAAGTAGATCAACACGGCTCCTGTACAGTTTCCTGCTGAGTTAGCTCATAACTGCACGTCAATTCTTTCTTCCATAGATGTGAAACAAAATAATACCCCTTGTGCTTTTTCTTAAGTTATATGATTGGTCTTTGTAAGTGTCAATAATAGAAGAAATAACTCTGGACAAGGGAAACATCCACAGGGCCTCAGCCTGAGAACGCACTGGCTGTTTGAGCAAGCCTGCTGGGTTATATAACTTTGTTACATAAAACAAAACAAAACTCTAAGAAAACTGAAAAACAAAACAGAAGAGCAAACCAGGAGAATAATTTACACCTATATACTGCCTTCCTATATTTATCTGCTGTTAGCATTGCCTGATCCTAATCCCCGCCCCCTCCCGATACTGACACACACTGCCAATCCAGCACATATAGATAAACAAGGTCCTATTTCTTAAGTCATTTGAAAACAGTGTGAGGGCACTGTGGCCCATTTTCCGAGTTGTGGTTGAGTTGTTTACTTTATGATTGCAAAGAATGATGAGCAAGGACAACAGAAGAAGGGCATAAGACCAAGGCATTACTGGATAGTAAAATTATGGCTCCCAGGAGCAGGGAAGGGTTTGGAAAGTAGATTGTCAAGAAATGTTTTGAAGCAGGGAATATTTTGATAACCTGGGAATGGATACATTTGATTCCACTCCTATGCAAATTA
>CM053749.1:29970792-29989433 GCA_028658305.1 Pachyuromys duprasi
TGGGAGCTAACTGCTGCTGCTTCCGCCAGGCTTTAGATGGTGTCTTTCTCTTAGGCCTGCAGTGGAAGTTTTGCTTTCTTTTAAAACGCAGTTGTGTTATGTAAATATGTTTTTGTTTTAATCCCAAGTATGGGATTTCAGTTTGGGCTTTAGTTTGTCCACAGCTGACAATTGCCTCCTGTGGGGCGTGGTCTTTGCCAGCTGGTAACAGCCTGCCTCATGGAATACAGAGAGGAGGTGGGCTAGGACTCTGAGGGATATAAATAGAGAGAGAAAGTGTGGAGTGTGGCAGTTTGGAGAGACCAGAGACATATGTTGTGGCGGTTTGACAGATGGAGAGATGCTTCCTGGTGTACTGGCTTGGAGGAGACTACTGGTTGCATTTGCTGTTCATGGGGATTTGTAGATCCCCAAAAGAATCCATCAACCCTAAATAGCAGGGAGGAGAAGAAGAGAGGTTTTTGCCCTTTCTCCTCACTAAACTTCTCTCTTTTACCTAGGGTTGGGGATTTGGGAGAGGCTTTAAGGTACCCCAAATAAAATAAAGTTTAAAAATAAATGCAACATAGGCCTGTAACCCTGACTGTCTACTTGTTTCTAATTCTTATCAGCCTCATGACACACTGCATCCTATATGAGACCAAGTAATGTATTTCTTCTATACATCTCCACCTTCCTATTTAGCAAGCACAGCGTCATTTCTACCTGTATGGAACATTAATGCAGTGATATTCAGAGGCAAGGACCAACTACCCCATACAGTGTAAGGAATGCCGATAAAGTCAAGCTGTTGTGCTTGCTGAGTGGAACCTTCAGTTCCCCTTCTCCCTCTGTTCTTGCTCATAGGATCCTGAAGTGTCCAGGTAGAGACGTCTTTGAAGGCTTTTCATGAATTCCTACCACCGGGTCCTTGTTGAGTTGTGTTTCTGAGCTACCACATCCGTCTTGTGAGTCATGGAGTTGGCTTTGATGCTGCATGGTTGGACAATGCTTCAAGAACAAGAGCAGAGCTCTGTATACATTTGAAGACAGACCCTACCATACGCCTTGGAAAGTCTTCATGCTCATCCAGTCCCTACTCACCACTACCTTACCCCATGCTTACTCTTCACTGTCTCTGAGGCAATTTCTGAAATGCTTCACTTTTCCTTGGCGTTTGTGCTATGGGCTCGCTGTCACGTCTTCAGAAGTTAAAGGCGAGATTGACTGCAGATTTAGGTGGGGATGGTTTGTTCTTTCTGTTTTTGGTATCTAAGAGGAAGCCTCTACATTCCCCAGCTGCTCCATGAGGGACAGACACTGTTGGTTATAAATTGAGTTAGGACTCTGAGTTGTGCGATGTTGGATGATGGGTAGGGTAGCTGAAAAACGGAAAGTGAGTTATTGATATCTGCCAACCCAGCACCAGTGTTTACACAACTCCTTCCCTCTCCTCTCCCTCCCTCTCCTGTCTCTCTCTCCCTCCCTCTCCTCTCCCTTCTCTTCCCTTACCCTCCTCTCTCCCTCTCTCTTCCCTCCTTTGTCAGTGTCTAGGCTAGGCTACTCTGGAATTGAACTCATGGTTCTTCTGCTCAGCCTCCCAAGTGCTAAGATTACAGCGTGCACCATCACACTTTATTCCTCCAGTGATCTATAACCACCAAGACTTGGGGATGAGACAGTTAAAGCCCAGAGAGAGAGAAGTGATTTCACATTACCACCCACCTTGCTGGCAGGCACACCTGGGATTAAGGCTCACATCATACGTCTAACCCTGCATTTTGTCAGCTTTGATAGAAGTTTTACATTTTATGTTTTTGATGCTCAAGGAAGCAGTTCTGACGGACCCAGATGCTGGGAGAGAACAGAACATTGATCCTCTCTAAGACACAAGAGACATTTAGTTACACAAAAAAATGGTGTGTTCTCTGGTCTATCTGTCTATCCCAAGGTCTGGATAATGTGCTCTTTTTCTCTACGAAAGGACAGAACTTATTATTTCTTGAAAATGCTTTCCCTTCTGGCTGGATAAAGTCACACTTTTGCGACTTCAGAATTTTCATTAAGATACAGAGTGAAGGGTTAGCAGCTCTGTGGGGGTCATTGTGACCACCATGGCCAGCAGAGTAATGATCCACAGGAGGCAAGAAGTCAGTTCCGTTCAACACAACTAAGTAGGCAGTGTTGCTTCAAATTTCAGGAGTCTGACCCCAAGTAGTTTATTTCAGACATATTTAAGTGCAGCACAATTTGGTGAAAACATTCCTGGTGATAATTAATTCGATCCTGTGTGCACAATAAAGCTTAAGATGAGATTACATTGACACCCTTTGTGAAGTACATGTGACATTTTCTACAGGGTCTGGGAGAGGGTCTGGTATAGTCCCCACCACACAGAAAGTGTGAAGATTGCCAGGCTACTAACCACATCTGCTCCCAGCCTTCTGGGTGTATAACAGGTTGTTATGGATTCTTCCCTTTGAAGAGACAACCTTGTGCACTTAACATTCCTAGCTCTCCTACTGCTTATCTGTGAGCACAAGAGCATTCGTGCTCCCGTACAGCATCTTCTTGGGTTCCAGTGGATTTTCTGTTCTTTAAGCTGTACCCTGAATCACATTTGGAAATATGCTCTGTTTTTCAGGCATTTTCCTTTTCTGGCAGTGTGGTGGAAGACTCTATTCTTCCTCTAAAAAGTATATAAATATCCTAGTAACTGCCAGCTGTCTTACTTCACCTGTCTATTATAGGGTGCTTTCTCAGAAGTTCCAATTATATATCAAATCCATGACTTACACTGTACTTTGAGCTTAAAAATAGAATTTAAGGTAAATTTTCTCGGCCAAGTTGCAAACATTGATGAGGGACTTGGGTTTCTTTTGTAATCTTGATATGTTTTTTTCCTTTCAAGTTTTATCTCTTCTTTATTTCGTTATTTACTTACTTACTTTCTTTCTTCTTTTTTTAAAGTGTCCCTATTAATCATGAAAGGAAGAGAAAAAGAAAGGAGGGAAGAAAGGAAAAAAATGGAAGGAAGGCAAAAATTTTCCATTAGCTGCCTGCACTTATAATTCAGTTTTGAGTAGTCATCTAGATTGTGAGATACACAAGCTCTTTAAAAACAAATGTATGGAGACTGTAGAGCTGGCTCAGTGCTTAAGAGCACTTGCTGCTCTTGCGAAGGACCTGAGTTCAGTTTCTAGCACTCACATTGTGGCTTTTAAACATCATAATTCTAGTGCAAAGGGAGCTGATGCCTTCTTTTGGTGTGGTATACACACACACACACACACCTACACAGGCAAAACACTCATACATATGAAATTAAAAAAAAATTCTAACCCCTTCCCAATTATATATATATATATATATATATATATATATATATATATATATATATATATATATATATGTCAGAGGTCAACTTGTGGGAATCAGTTCTCTACTCCTGTGAAGGTTCTAGGGGTCAAACTCAAACTCAGGATGTCAGGCTTGGTGGCAAATGCTTCTTTACTTTCTGAGAAATTTTGCTGGTCCCTTCAAGCTTATTATTATTATTGTTGTTGTTATTATTATTTTTTAATGTTGATGAGACCTAAGAAATAGAGGAGGGAAGGAAGATGTCAGCTAGATGTATATCATTGATCCATATCAAGTTGAGCCAAAGCAACTACAGTGGCTAGAAGTCACAAACAAGGAAGACACCCTTCAGCCGCTTTGGATAACAAAGAGATGATTAGCAGGGAAAGGCACAGTGTGACCTGGGGTGTTCTGCCAGGGACTTAGGTGGTGGGGACTTGAGTTCTTTCCTTCTCAGGTTTCTGCAAACCACAGAACAAAACTTGGTCTGTGGCTAGATGCTCTTTGGTTCAAAATAGAAGCTTTGGTAACACTTGGAGCTACAGGAGTCCTTGTATGGGTTTAATTTCAAGGAAACCACCGCACCTGTGGTTCTCTACAGCCAGGACAGTTTCTCAGAAGACCCTAGAACACATTTTCTCACAACACCTTAACCTAAATGAATGAGTCACCTGTCCATTTCCTTTCATAGTTAGTTTCTGTTGTAAGAGGATACCACACTTAGAGCGAGAATCTTATGTTGTTCCCAGGAGCAAATTCTATAAGAGTCACTGGGGGATGAGCTGCTACCGATATTTGAGGGGTGGGTGGAGGCGGTAGGGATGAGCTAAGGAAGCTTGTTTCATGGGGAATTTTGGAGCCGAGATGGCCCAAAAGGACTGTCCTTGCATTAATAGCTCCGGCATTGTACACTGGGCGTGAGTGATCTGTTTCACATTGCATTTCAAAGATTATGATGGGTGAGATAAACTGCATGTGGAGGTGCACATCTAAAGAAGAACGAGTGGAACTTTAGAACTGTAAAACAACCCAAAGTCAAGAGCAGACTGAAAGACTTGGCCACAGAATGGCGAGGGCAGGAAAGAATAGTGTCAACTGAAATGAAAAGCATTACTCAGCCAAGCAGAAAATATTAAAACCAAAACCAAAACAGAACTTTAGGGAACCGTGGAACAACAGAAAACGTGTGACATTTTTGTCACAAGATTCTCCCCCCCTCCCCCCCCCGCAAGGTGAGAAGGAAGAAAGCAGTGCTGGAAGATAAACTGGAGAGGTGACAGCTGGAACTTCACACGTTCTGAGGGGGACGTGTTCATGCTAAAGTGGAGCAAAGTCTAAAGAGGCCAGAGCCAAAGAGAAGTGTCACAACCACAGCACAGGCAAGGTTCCGGGACACTGGAGACAAAAGCCTTCAAAGGGCTAGAAAGAAACTGTGTCTGAGGGACAGTACATTTGGGGACTGTGATTCTCCTGTGGGCACACAGGTCAACAGAAAAAGTGCCACCTTAGCAAGCGCAAACAATGAAGAGTTGTGGGGGTTGATAAAGTTCTTGTCACATGGAGATAAGGACCTGAGTTTGATCCCCAGCACACATGTAAAAGTCAGCTGGAGCGGCGTGTGTATATAACCCCAGCAATGGGGAAACAAATGCAGAGGATCCCTGGGGCTGCTCATCAGACAGTCTAGCCTAATTGATGTGGACCAGGTACCAGGGAAAGTCCCTGTCTCAAGAAAGATGGTTGAATTCTTAGGGACAGCACTCAAGGTTGACTTCTGGCCTTTGCATGCACACCTAACCACACATACTGTACACATGTGAACATGCAGGCTCACAAAGCTGTCAGTACAGATTTCCACACCTCAGATAGCTTTTAGCAATGACAGTAAAACAATGATATTTCCCAGTTCACCTTCTTGACTTTAACAGAATGTCTACAGGGAATTTTCAGATAGAAGAGAGTACCAGAAAGAAACGTAGCGCTTCGTGAATGGAGAAGGCGATGGGACTGTTGACTGGGCTAACCTAACAGCCTGTTACCCTATGGGCATGTTTAAGGTATATGATGTTGAGTACATTTTGGGTATCTATAGCTGTACTACTTAGCATGTCTTTGATATAAAGAGGGGAGAAGAAACAGAACTTTAGAACTTCAGGATGTCTGATTCAAAATTGACTACGAAGAGGCAATATGTATTTTCAAATTCCTAGGGCAACTACTAAAGAAGTTACCCAAAGGTATTCTGTCAAGATCATTGTAAGTAGGATAGGATAATAAAGGTGGTCAAATAATTGCACCTGAAAAGACAAGAAAGGCAAAATACATAGGACAACAACTATCACAACAAACCCAGAAAGGTCCAATAGAAAACATTAATAGATTGTGAGTACGTACGTATATTGATAATTTCACCAAGTCATTTTAAGACTCTAACAGACATTGTTAAAATAAATAAAACATACTATAATACACTAGTTGCAAAAAGGTCACTTCAAATATAATGTCATTTTTAATAGGTTTCATGCTAGAATATGGAAAAAATTTCAAAGCAAAAACTCAGAGCTGGATCAGTTTATATTAATGGCAACATAGACCTCAGAAGAAAGGAAATGTTCAATGTAATAAAAATGGACATGACATATCCAACAGATAAATGGATCAATAAGATATAGCATTTTTAAAATGTGTACTTACCTAGTCGCAAATTACAAAATACATGACAATAAAAACATGACGTTAAATACCCATAGAATATTCTCCAAGAGAGTCTACACCTTTGGATGCTAGGCTTTTAGTATTCAGGAGGGAATCTCTGTGAATTTAGCAAGACGTATTCTTTGTCAATAGAACTGGGAAAATTCAAAAAGAATTAAAATAACATAAAACACACTCATAAAGGAAAGTGAAGAGACATGGTGTGTCCATGGATTGGAAGATTTGATGTAGAAATGACTTAATTTCTTTATAAATTGATCCATGGACATTTAATCAAGGAGAATGTAAGGAGAGAGGTAAGCACCTACAAGGGTGTCCAACCTTGCAGGTTGTTAGGAACTGCAAATCAAACCACCACAGATTGTGCTACGTACCTGTGGGAAATGCTGACAGTAAAAACATTGCTAATACCTAGGGCTGACAAGGTGAGAACAACTGGGATGCTTGGGGGCAGAAAATGGTTTGGGCAATTTCTCAAAAAGTTAAAAATTCCTGTCCTGTTTATCTGTAGGAAAGAGAAGAAACACAGTATTTGGGTGTGCATAGCAACTGTTACTAATAATTGTCAAAGTCTGAAAACAACTCAAATATCTTTGAGTGGGTTAGTGGATAAACGGTAGGTTAGGTGTACAAAGAAAATGAGGAATAGATTATTGGCAGAGGCAGGGATTTGTAAGGAGTTCAAAAGATTAGCTAGTACAAGATGCTGGACCCAAAACGTTACACATGGAAGAATTCATCTATGTGGCATTCTTCCTTTATCCCCTGCCTTGTCTAGCTAAGGGTTCAAGGAGCACAGGCTAGCCTATGCCTTATTATGTAATGGAAGACGATCTTGAAATCCTGATCCTCTTGCTTTCACCCCAGGAGCACTGGGGTTACACACTAGTGCCCCCCTAATTTAGGAAGTGCTGAGACAGAGTATGCATACTAGGCAACAGTGCTACAACCCCAGCCTCAAAATGATTTTCTATTAGAGAAAAGGAAAGAAAACTAAAATGCCCTCAGCATGGCTACAGGGAGCAACCGGAGGATACTGCTGTTGCCTTCTGGACTGGCAGTATCATGGACTGGACTTTCTGCTCGTTCTTAGCTTTCAGCAGTCTATTTCCGGAAACAGTGTCTCAACCTGGCTTCTTGTATGTTCCAGAAAAATACAACAATACCTATTAGATGTGCCAGAGTTATTATGTGCTTTAATTTTTGTTTGCTTATTATTACTGTGTGTATACTTCCATGTGCATATGT
Source organism: Pachyuromys duprasi (assembly GCA_028658305.1). NCBI lineage: Eukaryota > Metazoa > Chordata > Mammalia > Rodentia > Muridae > Pachyuromys > Pachyuromys duprasi. The sequence goes on from CM053749.1 coordinate 29,978,095, forward strand.
GGAGGTCAGAGGACAACTTTTGGGAGGTGGTTCTGACCTTCCACCATGTGGGTACTGGGAGACAACTCAATTTGTCAGGTTTGTGTATGGAGCACTTTTGCCTGCTGAGCCATCTTTAGCCCTGGACACTTCAAATATTTGTAGTAGTTCCAGTAATTTACTGTTTCCTACTTATTCTCTTTTGTTCATTTATTTTTGTCTCCCAATTTTCAAGAGTTCCATGATGAAGTTTGTCTTCCCACTTGAAAATCCTCAACAGAAAGAGAAGTGTCTTCACTTGTTTCCATGTTTTCTCCCTCCTCAATTCATTTTCCTCCCTTTCTGTAATTTTTTTTACATGCTTTACTATTTCCTTTAATTATTTCTTTGTTTTTTTTTTCTTTAGATAGGGTTTCGCCATATATATCTGGCTGGCTTAGAGGTCATTATGTAGCCCAGGATAGTTTCAAACTTTCTTCTTTGCTCTCTTGAGACAAGGAGGTCTTTCATTGTTCCCAGAGGTAGGCTGGTAGCCAACAAGCTCCAGCAATCCTCCTGTTTCTGCTCACCACAGCACAGTGGTCACCGTCATATAGGTGGCCATAACCAGCTTTTCACATGCTGGGAATTCAAACTCCAGCCCGTGATTGTGCATCAAATGCTCGTATACATTTCCTAGTTCCTGGAAAACCCCTTTCTTTTTCCTGGTGTGCAGGCTTGAGAGCATTTTATCTAGTCTTACAGCCTTAGATGCCATAGAATGGTAAAGCACAGGATGCTGGTAAGTAAAGCACTGTTGGAGGACAGGGAGTCAGAGTAGTTCCTCTTAGACAGCAGAAAGACAGTTGTTAACAGTGAGGCATCACTGTTGGACAAGCTGCAAAAGAGTGAAACCTGTTTCAGAGTGTCTAGACTGATACACTGTTTCCTGGTATTCGCTATCCTCATTAGTTATGACTCACCAGACATGGGCTGTCCAAGCTGGAGACACCAGAGTGATTACATCATGCTATCAGTCCTCGGTCTCCCTTATGACTTGAATTCTGTACACGCAGAGCTATGATTACACTCTTTTTGTGTGATGCAAAATAAACTGTTATCGTTGTGCTCCAGGCTTTTCCATAACTCATCAAATGATAGGAAGGAAAACAGAATCTTGCCTACTTTTTTATTGTCATGAGAGTTCCGGAAACACCTAGCAAGAACACTCTGCCACAAAAGTTTTATTTCTTGATTCATTTGCAATTGCCAATATGTTGGCTTGTGAACATATTTATTTGTTTTTATTTTATGTGTACAAATATTTTACCTGTATGTATGTATATTTATGTATTTGCATTATATATATAATGCAATATATATAGTGTCCACAGAGACAAGAGAGTGTTCAATCCTCTGGGCCTGGAGTTACAGTTGTACGCTGCCATGTGGATGCTGGGAATCAAACCCATGTCCTCTGAAAGAGCAACCAGTGCTCTTAACCCCTGAACCATCTCTCCAATACCTGTAAACATATTTTTGTATTGCTTGCAAAATGGATCTGCCTTGACTCTTAGATTAGTTGACTGATTGAAACTTATTCTGTACCTGACATTTTCTGTATATGTAGTAGCATTCTGGCAGGCCAAAGAGATGTAAAGGAAGAATTGCTCTGTTTGGCCCCTTCCCCAGCTACTGTCTTTCTACTCGAATGGGGACCGATTCCACTCCAGGTGAGGAAAGAGTGAGGAGTGGGGAATGCGGTAATTTAAAGGATTCAAGGCCAGAAGCTTGGGTCAGCACCTGTTAAGGAGTCGGGTAGGGAAGGGCAGTTGGTATGACCCCAAGAAATGTGAGTAAGTAGAGTCCCTGAGGTTGTGTAAATCTCTCAGTTTGATTGATCACCAAAGTCACTGTCTAGTGGATCCCAAACATGACCTGTGATAGCTATGTGATTATTTACAAACCAGAAAATTCCTTTATTTATAGTAGAGTGTGCTTTCTAACTTGAATTCTTACTTGAATTCAGGAGCCAGACTGTTACTTGTGCTAGCTGACAGTCTAGTTGGTCTCATGTCCATGCTCTAACTGAAGACCGTTGTATAAATTGCTAGCGCCAAAGAAATCCAGCTAAGCTCCCAAGTTTAGGAGCCAGACAATGATTGTATCACTTTCTACAGAGGACCTAAGTGAGCTCATGAATCTTAGGTCCCAGAATTTACCTGTGACTCAGCTTCTTTAGCTATAACACGGAAGAACATTAGCCCAACTGCATACTAGTACTGTGACTATTTAGTTAAAGCATTTTTGCAGCAAACATATCCGGTAAGCATGAAATAGATGTTAATCACAAAGAGGAAGCGACCTTGCCTCAGGACTGCTCTGATTTTCTTAGTGACTAAACCTATTGAGCTTTCATACCTGGCTTATCACATCTTTTCAATCCTCCCACCCCCCAGAGTTTCTCCCAAGACCTGGAGCATATTTCTAAATTTGACAAGGACTAAGAAGAGGGAATTGTAAGAAAAGATAGGAGTTGAGTAAACGCTCAAAGGATAACTAGGTTTGCAGGATCAAAAAAGACAAGAATGAGTACAGAGTGGACATTGTGTGCAGAGTATGAAGGGAGGGGTGTGGGTTGTGTGGAAGCACTCAGTGTCTGGAGGGGAAAGTGTGAGTCCAGGTGAGAGACTGGACAAGTAGGGCAAGCAGAAGCCAGATCAAGAACCATCTGCCCCTTGCCAGGTTATGAGGATTTTTTTGGTTTTTATTTATGTATTTTGTTTGTTTTTGTTTGCTTATTTTATTTGATTTCCCGAGAGACAGAGTTTCTCTGTGTGTATCCTTGGCTGTCCTGGAACTCGCTCTGTAGACCAGTCTGGCCTCGAACTCACAGATACCTGTCTGCCTCTGCCTCCCGAGTGCTAGGACTAAGGCCTGCGCCACCAGTGCCCAACTCCCAGTTATGAGCTTTATTTTACAACATTTACAATACGACCAGTGGAATGGAAGCACAGCTATGTGGTCAAGCTTGAGTTTTAGGTTATGGAGCCTATATTTCCCTGATGTCTCCAGCCTGGACCACAGACGATAGTGATTATGGGTAGAGATAGGAGGTTTCCTCTTCACCTTTGTACAGGCAGTATTAATAGGTTCCTGGAAATGCTTTAGGTAAAGTATGCAGAAAATGATGGACAAAGTTCCCGCTGTAGTAGGGAAAGCACATAAGTCATCAGGTGTTGTTAGGTAGAGAGGGGCTGTCCTAATGCATGATGAGCATTGGTGGGCCCGGAGAGAGGAGCAGGCATGCAGCTTTCCCCACCATTGCCACATCTTGTTAAGATGTGCTAGCTAGAGGCAGATTCCTTCAGCCGTCACATACATTTCTGGAAGAGGTCATCCACCCAGGAACAGTATTACATCACACAGGGTATGTGTGGGAGAGGGCTTCGTTGGTCAGTCCCCATCAACCCCCCCCCTTACTTCAATCATTTTCTCTTAAAGCATGGTCTTGTGTAGCCCGGTTAGCCTCCATGTGCAGCTAAGTATGATCTTGGCCTCCTGATCTTTTTGCCTCCACTTCCTGAGTGCTGGGATTACAGGCTTGCACCATCACATCAGGCTACCTCTTTTCTTATGAGTTCTTTCTAAGCCTCATCATAAGGTGAGAAAGTGATATCAAACTTGTAATCTGTATTACGTTCCCAAGATGGGGAGAAAAGGACATGAGACAGAAAGACAAATGAGAATTATGCTGTGTAGCTATTTCCTCTGAACAGAAGCTTCTTAAGACTCAAAAGTTTCTCAATGAAGGCTCATTAAGTCTCAGGCTGTGAACAACTCAGAAGTCTCAGGAAGTCCCTCAAGCTTACCAGATGTACAAGGCTTCTCCCTCCTCAAGGTTATATAAACAGTAAGGACTCCAAGTTATCCAGCTTCCATGAGTCATTACCCCTACCTGGTGTTTACCTGCCTCTGAGCAACCCATATTCCTGTAAGTAAGCCCTCACCTTCATTCTTGTAAGTAACCCCAATAAACTCATTGATTTGCAACACTGGATTTCAGTTTAAGCATTAATTTGGTTTGTTATCAGTTAGGTAGATACCTATACCTATGTATATAGGCATACCTATCAGATAGCTATATCTGGAGCACATAGATGTTTGTCTTGTGTCTCCTCAAGAAAAACACTACACAGCACAAGCCAATATATATGAAGTGATTGGGTAAGATTTAAATAGAAAAGAAAAATTTCAAGATATTTTCATTTTGCTAGAATTTTGGGGAATGGCATGAACAGAATATTGTAGATACGTCTCTGAGGGGAGGATAGAAAAATTACTAGGATTTAGAAGACACAGAAAGCTAGATGACCTAGGGAGCTTGGGAAAAAGGAAAGGAAATTCAGGGACACAGACAATGGAAATGACTTGAGAATTAACTCTGGCAGGAGTCTGTGAAATAGAAGGGAAGGCGGTATGAGAAAGAGAAAAGGAGACAGCTGAACAACGTGAGTTGGGTGATCTGTGAGAAAGTCACTGTAGGGAGTACAGTCCTGAATGGAAGATGAATATGAATCTGAGGGTTAGAAGCCGAAGTCAAAGGATATGATGATGGCTCTCTCTCCCTCCTCCCTCTCTCTGTGTGTTGCTTTGTCCATTTGCCTGCCTGCTTGTTTTGTCTTTAGTCTTATGACCAAGGTAAAAATGAATTCTTAGAAATGAGATAGTCATTTACAACACAGGTTGGCACACAGAGATTATTGGTAAATATTTATCAATTGAGTAAAGGGATGCCAAGACGTTGGCATGAGTTGCTTTGTAGCCAGATCAGACAGGAATGGCAGACAGTGTGTAGTCTGGCTGAACAGGGCTCTGAGAACCTACAGTCCTGCTCACCCTCAGGTTGGGCCCCAAGGCCTCTTCTCTAGAATCCCTCAGCACAAGAATAATTCATGGGTTGCCCCAGTAGACAGGCCAGCTCTGCTCTGATATGTTTTTGATGAGTTTAGCCATATTGGTTCCTATTGCATGAAGGTGGAGACTCCCAGGACTAAGAAGAGCAAAAATGGTCTATGAGACTACAACTGGCTCCTTGTAGGAACATCTTCCAGTCCTGCTGTGGTTTTGGGTCATTTGTGGTTCATGTTCCTGCTGTGCTGTTGGTACATGGAAAGGAAATTGAATAGGATAACATCATAAAGCTTTATTAAGACACTAGATGCAAGGGAGTAGGCAGGGACTGAGGAACACTGGGGAAGACTGTTGGGGTAAGAAACCGCCTGGATTTACAGGGAGCAGGGAGAGGTCAGCACCACACAGTCTCCTGGAGACACCGTTGTGAATCCGTCACAGGAGGCCATCCTGTAAGAAGGGAGTTGGCAGAACGAGTGTTGCCACCTACATGACCTGACATCCTCTGATTCCATCACTGCCCCACATGCCAAGTTCACTGCAATTACAGCAGAGGGCAAGTGGGACCTTGAGTGGGCAAAAAGTGTTGTCTACAGTAGCCAGGGGAGCCACTGTTGGCTTCTTAGTACAAATAAAACCTCCTGACTTATCTGGAAGACTTTATCTTTAGAAGAGCGTGTTAAACCGTGTCAAAGGGTGAAGAAGAGAGCTAGTCCCAGTATGGTTGTTTGCTTTGTCATTACTCTGTAATAGGTAATGCATAAGCGAACACATCACATATAGACCTTGTGTGATGCTTAAGGTGCTTCCATACAAAGAAATGTTATGTGGCCATTTGATGCATCAAAGGGTTTGGCCTTGTGGGGAAATTGTGGAGAGCTACTTGTTTGTCAAGCTGCTTTGTTATTGATCAAAAAAACATGTTTTCACCCTGGCCTTCACTTTGAGACAGAGAAAAGAGGAAGTTCTGCCAAATTCCTTAGAACTTGTTCAGAGTTCCTTAAAACTTGTTCCAGTTCCTTAAAGCTTAGTTGTATGACCTTGGACCATATCTGCTATAGGGAAGTAGTTTTAGAAAAGAAGTTTGGCAGTTCCATGAACTTCTTTTTGTATTGATGTGACTTTTTTGTTTTGCCTATAAAAAATGATCATGGAATGAACCCATGCTGCAGTCTTACTGACAGCCCTCTAGAGCCGATCCCATGTGTAGTGTGATTTTTTTTAAAATTATTTCAATCCTCATCCCCCACTCGGGTACTGTTCCACTCTGCTGGCGGGCTCTGGCAGGAAATAAATGTAGTCTACCATACAAAAGAATTCAATGCTTCTATTCAGTTTTGATCCAAAATTCGGATATACACAAACACACACACACACACACACACACACACAGAGAGAGAGAGAGAGAGAGAGAAAGGAGGGGGTAGGAAGGGAATGAGGGAGAGAAAGAGAATAGTTTTAGGGATGTTCAGATTTTCAAAAACAGATTGTCATTTTAGAATCAGCATGCGGCATAAACAGCAAGATCCTGGATAGCCCCCTTTTAGTAAGCATTCTAGCAAGGATGAGATTAGGAGACAGTTGTTGTGGAATGGATATTTGACTCTTGAGGGCTTCTTTACCCTGGCTAGTTCCCAAATAATCCAGACAGAGACCTCTTGGATTTATAAACACTTTAAGGCACAGTAACTGGGGAGGTACCAACCCTCTAAGCGATTTTTCTCCTTCCCAGCTACCACCCCAGGTTATTTGCCATAATAGTGTCCTTCCTGGTCTGCTTCTGTTTCATCAGTCTGTCCTCTGGACAAACTTCTCTTGGCCGTGTGCTTATAATCCTTACTTCCTTCTCTCCAGCATCATCTCCTCCTGCTACACCTTCTCCTTCCTCTCCCCTCCTCCTGGCCTGTGGTCCCTTTCAGACCCCTAGTCCGAGAACCTAAGCTCTGCCTACTTCTCTTCTATTCAGTTACAGGCTACAGTGACTTTAACCAATTAACTTTAAATTAGGTAGAGCAAGGTTTACACAGCAAAGATCAGGTGTACCTGAGGATATACTCAGCTGGGCAGTAAACAGATCTTGGGGGCTAGTAATTAGCATTAGAATACACAGCACCAGCCCAACTCCTAACATGCAGCTCTCTGGAGGTGATGATATTCGATATTCCTGATGATGAGGAGTGGTTCTCATGCTCAGGTGTGAATTCATGGGAATAACAACAAGGGCACAGTTCTTGTCACTGAGCTAGACTGCAAACTTCTAACATGAGGTAAGCACTTCTGGGCTCACCAAAACTGTACTCTCTTAGAAACCATGACAACAGTGTTATGAGAGACCTTTTATATTTTCTACAATAGAGCTGAGTAGCTGGTGTTTCCACATGAGAGGCCTGTTGTTGTTCTTCTTCTTGTTATTTTCTTTTGTTTGTTTTAGTTTTTGTTTGTGTAGCCTTGGCTGTCCTGGACTCACTTTGTAGACCAGGCTGATCTCAAACTCACAGAGATCTGCCTGCCTCTACCTCCCTGAGTGCTGGGATTACAGGTGTAATTACCTTCTCCTTCTCTTTCTCCTCCTTCTCTTCTTCCTCCTCCTCCTGTTACTATTGTGGCATTTTCTTGGATAGAACACAATATAAGTATTCAGTGTCTTCATGGACATCATAAAACTGTTTATAAACACACACACACACACAGAGAAAAAAAATTTACCCTAAAACAAACACCTGTGGATTCACACAACAGCCACTGAATGGAGGCAAGCAAGCCTCTACCTGTCACACTTTACTAACTCTGCTGTGTTTGAATGCTTCTGACTATAATCAACACACAGCATCGTTTGAACTGAGGCAGATGCTAAACATTGCTCATTTGCATGTGGTCAAAGATGCTGACATCAGTGTTTAATCATCTGTTTACTCATCCAGGAAGAAAGGGAGATGAATTCCCACTGTACTTTGTGTCCAACTCAATCATCATGTTCCAAAAATAACAAGCTGCCATAGTAAAAGTCTCAGATTCTTCTGTCCAGCTTCAGTTACCTTCAGTTTGCCTCCACCTAGAAATGTCACCACTGTAAGTGAAGAACACAAGACCAAAGAGACCATGGCTGATGTGCTAGCTGGAACTAACTACTCCTTGTTCTGCCTGACCTACTCACAGTATTTTCTTTCTCTCTATCTGGTATTTCATCTGATTGTAAAGGTTTTTAAAAGATAGTTTTATTTTATATGAAAGTGTGCATTCTCAGTTATTCTTCTACTGCTGTGATAGAAACACCATTGACCAAGGCGACTCATAACAGGAAGTGTTTCTTTGGTGCTTATAGTTTCAGAGGGTTACAGTCCGTGAGCATCACGGCTAGAAGCATGACAGCAGACAGGTGGGCATAGTGCTGGAGTAGTAGCTGAATGCTCATCTTGAAACACAACCACAAGGTACAGAGATTTAACTGTGAATAGCGTGGGCTTTAAGAAACATAACACATCTCCTCCTCCATGTTCCTCCTGCAACAAGGCCATACCTCCAAATCCTTCCCAAACAGTTTCACCAATTGGGGACCAAGAATTCAAACATAAGGGCTCATGGCAGGGGGGCATTCTCATTCAAATCACTACAAGTGTTTTGTCTCTATGTGTGTCTGTGTACCACATACATGCCTTGGAACTGGAGTTACAGATAGTTATGGGCCACCATGTGGTCACTGGGAATCGAACCTGGGTTCTCTGGAAGAGTAGCCAGTGGTTTATCCACTGATTTATTAATAACCCCCCTACAGATTTACTTTATTATTTTAATTATGTATATGTATGTGCAGGTGAGTGCCAGTGTCCTTGGAGGTCAGAGGCATCAGATCTTCCTAGAGGTGGAGTTATTTTTAGGCAATTGTGATGTGTTCAACATAATTGCTGGGAGCTGAACCCAAGTCCTCTGGAAGAGCAGTGTGTGGTCTTAATCACTCAGCAATCTCAGTAACCCCACTCTCCAATGCAAAGGTCTTTAGGTCTAAATTGTATGCACTTAAGGATGTGCACATATGTGTATTTAAACATTGAAGCTCCATGACCATCAATGGAGCAGATATCATAAAGAAGGTGTAAGCAAAGAAAGCATCACTTTAACTGGTACACTAGCTATGTCAATGTAAAATGCCCTTATGTCTTTTGTGCTGTCCCTTCCTCTGTCTAGAGCTTTAAGCTGCACAAAGGAAGTGTTCACAGAGGAGAGCAGACAGCTAAAGAGGCCTGAGAGTGGGTGATTAATAAGCAGCAGGGTGGCTAGGGGCAGTCTCCAAAGGCAGGGCTGTAAAGGTCTTAGGAGCTATGGTCATCTATAGGTGGACTAGCCATGTACCCTGAACTTTGCACAAGTGTGTTAAACATTAACTTACTAAGACAACCTGTCCTTAGAAGGGGAGTTTTCAGATTTCAAATCACTTGGCTTTTGGTTCCACCTTTCTTTAGATTTGAGTCAAAGTTGTGTATAGTTTCCCCTTAACACTAGCACGGGCTTTCCAACTTTCCCTGTGAAGCTGTGGGGCTCTCTAAATCCACTCTGTTTAGTTTTAATTCACAGCAACATGCTTGTATCATTCTCATAGGAAATGGTCTGGAATCAAACTTGGGGGATTATGGCCTGGAAGGATGTACTGTTTCACCTTAGAGAAATGAATGAATGTTTCTAGCCTGGGCTTGGCATGAGGGTTTTCTGTGCCCTGTGGAGACTGATACCTGTGAGGCTCTTGGCTTGACTGTGAAGCCCTAGTGAGCATTCCTTATGCTCTGTTTTTTGAGAGCCCTTCCTGGAATTCATTGCCAAACTTTTTTTTGGGGGGGGGGGCCTGGTGTAGACAAAAGGCTGAGGGGAATGACTGGCCCTGTGACCTACTTCAGACCACACTGTGACTCCACTTGGCTCCCCACACGTTTTAGGTCCCAGGATTCATTCCAGCTTGCAAGATAAACAGAAACCCTGCCCGTGCCCAGGAGTGTTCCTTATGTGCACAGTGCAGACGGGCCTCATCCAAATTTCCTGAACCATCGCCAGCCAGATTGACTCAGCTTTCCCAGTGATGCCCACTTTTCCACCCGTGCGGCCCATGGGGGCAAGCCCTGTAAAACAAAAGCATTACCTTTTTCTCTCAGTTTGTCCCTAGACCTGTGTTCTGAACCTCCAGACTTCTTGCTACATGGACCAAAGTGTTCTAAGGATAAACTTTGATGTGTAAGGTCTTAAAAATATTTTAAATGGTCACAACAGGAAGCTCACAACTGCCTATAACTTCAGTTCCAGGGGATCTAATTCCCTTTTCTGGCCTCCTCACATACAGAAGCACACACACCTACACATGAATAAAAAAGAAAATAAATGCACTGTTTAGAAAAGAGAAGCGTGATGTCAGGTATTCTATCTCTTGAAGCTTGTAGTGTTACTGACTTGTCTCAGAAGTGTTCCTCAGGGTTGGTTTACTGAAGTAAGCAAGGGCTCTGCTCTAAGCCAGCTTACCCTTTTTTTGAACAGACATAGCCGGGCACCAGCATTGCCCATGCTGAGGCAGTGACTGCGCATACCTCTTTCAGGGCTTTGAGTAAGTCTGTGGTTTAGGCTAGCTTTGTTTCTTCAGACTTTCCAGAGGCTGATCTAGGGAGATAGCTGTCATTTCCTAAGGATGTGATTCATCATATGCAGCTAAGGGTTGTGTGCCTCATGGAACTGAGAATGTGAGACCAAAGTCACATCTTGTTGCCTTGCTCCAAGGCTGGCTGTCTAGTGATGCACCAAAGAGACCTGCTGTAGGGATAGAAATCCAGTCCCTATCTCTCTGTCTCACTTCTATTGAAGTCAATCCACTCTTGTTATTTTTAATTAATTAATTAATTGACTAGAAGCTTCTTCAGCTCTCAGAACCTTGCTTGAATGGTATTTCTTTTGTTTAGAAAGGATGCCAGCCGCTTTCTTAGACAAGTAGGAATAGTGATTCTTCAAGATCCAACTATACCACTCCTAGGCATATATCCAAAAGATGCTCAAGTACATAACCAGGACATTTGCTCAACCATGTTCATAGCAGCTTTATTCGTAATAGCCAGAACCTGGAAACAACCCAGATGTCCCTCAGTTGAGGAGTGGATACAGAAATTGTGGTACTTTTACACAATGGAAGACTACTCAGCAACTAAAAACAAGGAAATCATGAAATTTGTAGGCAAATGGTGGGACCTGGAAACGATCATCCTGAGTGAGGTATCCCAAAAGCAGAAAGACACACATGGTATATACACACTTATATAGACCTATAAGATAGGATAAACGTACCGAAATCTATACACCTAAAGAAGATAAACAAGAAAGAGGACCCGGGGTAAGATGATCAATCCTCACTTAGAAAGACAAATGGGATGGACATTGGATGTAGGAGAAAACAAGTAACAGGACAGGAGCCTACCACAGAGGGCCTCTGAAAGACTCTACCT
>CM053749.1:29989533-30007098 GCA_028658305.1 Pachyuromys duprasi
GGGAATCATATGAAAGAAGGGGGAGTTAGTAAGACCTGGAGAGGACAGGAGCTCCCCAAGGACCAAATATATCAGGGCACAGGAATCTTTTATGAGACTATTTCTCCAACCAAGGACCATGTGTGGATATAACCTAGAACCCCTGCTCCGATATAGCCCATAGTAGTTCAGTATCCAAGTGGGTACCCTAGTAAGGGGAACAGGGACTATTTCTGACATGAACTCAATGGCTGTCTCTTTGACCCCCCCCCCCCCAAAAAAAAGGAGGAGAAGCCTTGCTAGGCCACAGAAGAGGACATTGCAGCCAGTCCTGAAGAGACCTGATAAGCTAGGGTCAGATGGAATGGGAGGAGGTCCTCCCCTATCAGTGGACTTGGAAGGGGGCAGGGAGGAGATGAGGGAAGGATGGGGGGATTGGAAGGGAATGAGGGAGGGGGCTGTGGCTGGGATACAAAGTACATAACCTGTGATTAATACCAAAAAATAAATTAAAAAAAAAGATTACAAGAAAAAAAATAAAAAGAAAGTATGCCAGCTTTGTAAGGAGCCTCTCTTCTGCAGAGTCTCTTATTTCCTCAGTTCAGGAAGTTTTCTAGGAGCCATGTGCCTTATGCTGACTTGTCCATTTTGATGCTTTTTGTGAGAATGTTTGGTTTTATCTCAAACTGGACTCCAGCTTTACCGGCAACTCACACAGCTGCATTTTGTGCACTCACATATTCATTTCCTTCTTTACATCTTCCACTGGTATGTTGAGCACCAGCTGTGTGCTAAGTATTTGCTCAGTTATCCAACTGTATGGAGATACCTTATTCACCATATTTCTGGCCAGGCGTGAGGATTGGGAATGATAGGGGCTGGTTCTTACTGGAAAAATCGGGTATTGGCCAAGAGGCTGAAGTGACCCTTTAGATGTATGTGCTGACAGGCTGCTAGAACTGCAGCTTCTGAAGACTGGAATCTGGATTTGGGGTTTAGTCTTTAAGGAAACAAAGTATGGGAACATGTTGTACTGTGAAAATGTCGTTGAGGCAGACAAGCATAGGGAATAGTTTAGAGTCTGGGACTCCTCTTGGTTAGGGCTATCTGCACACTATTTCCTGATAATAACAGACTTGGTAGCTTGAGACTCTTAACTGCACACACTTATCCACACCCCACTCTGAATAATGCACCTAATAAGCAGCTATCATCGACCCCACTTGTTTCTAGAAGAACATAAATCCCTTTTTGAGCAATGGAATAGATCTCTCCTCCTCTTGATGGCCATCAGATTCAGACAGATTACATTCAATCACACTCTCCTTACCTCTGAATAGGAGACTAGAAAGGCTTATCTGGCCTGGAGCAGTTTTAGATGAACCAAAGCTTTGTGAAACAAAGCAAAACTGTTTCCCCGTGTGAAATTTTAGGGAGGATCCCCTATTTACCACTTTATGTGTATGCATTACTGTATGTACACATGATTAAAACCAGACGCATTATTGGAAGAGACGTGTGCACTTGAGAAAGGAATACATGACCTAATCTATCAGTCAGAAAAGGGAACCTCCCAGAGTATGTGCATTAGTAACCAGCTCTTCATTCTTTTAGATTCTGTACCAAGAGGCCCCCAGGCAGTAAAGTGAGGTCATTGAATGTCTGCTGCTCTCCTGTATATTCTGGCCTGTTGTTCTACAGCTTCATTTTGAATGAAGTTCCCTGGCTACTCTGCAAGCTGTATGGGTTTTTAGATCACTCTTGGATTAGAGGCCAAGAACCCAGAAACACCCAGCCTGGATTCTGACACCTGGTAACATCCCCAGCTCATAGGGCTCTTACTCAGTGCCTACGCCACAACCATGATCACAGTGTGCCCGGGCTCCTGAAAACTGAGAGGGGAGGGTTTTAGATGTATATTCGCCTATAATAGAACCCATGAGAGGAAATGGGCCCAGAGAGGAAGCTTCCACAAGGACGCCTTAGCTCTCACTGGGAAGATATAGTACTCACCCAAGGTAGTGCAACTGTGAAGTTTGAACCAGGGCTCTCTATTTTTCTGGGTCTTCTTAGGGTAGAAGAATTGAAAACTTTTCCCCCTGTGAGCAGCAATAGGCCAGAGGACCATTGACAGCAAAATAACAAAATAAAACAAACAAAACTCGGGCTTTAGTGGCAGAGCAAGGCCTTGCCTTGGGGATACTGTGAGCCTGGATTTCAGCCTGTCTGTCCCCTCTATTTGGAACGGCGACTCTGACTTCAGTATGCACGCTTATTTCACTAGTCTGTTTCTTATCTGCCATTAGACATACAGTAATAAAGGAGATGGCTCCAGTGTTTCCTGGGCATCTGCCAGCACTCTGCAAAGCTATCCATGTTGGGAGCTAAGGCTTTAGAGAACACTCTTTGTGGCCATTTCAGCCTGACAGCAAATAATAAACATTTAACTCATGAACTAGTGTGTGCTTGAGGTGTTGTTTATGTGAGAGTTCAGTAAGGTTCCAGGTGGAGCTCATGGGCCATTCCCCTAGATGCCAGAAAGTTCTTGTAGGAAGAAACCACCAAGGAAGGAAGCTGGTAATAGTGTAATAAGAAATAAAACTAGCCATTTAGCTTGTACTCATCACTGTCAACTTTAAACAAAACTCTCACGATAGGGTCCTAGTTGGGGAGGAGAGGAAGCCCAGAGGAGTCACTCCGTCCGAGGCTGGGAAAAGACTGTGAGTCCCCAGCCTTCTCCTCAGACCCTGGTCAGTCTGGAAGATCTGGGAAAGCTTGAAGGCTTCCTTTTGGCTTTCTGAGAAATCAAAAAAGTCCGCAGATGGGCAGCTGAGCCACTGAGAGGTTGAGGGCTAGTCTTTTCTCCTAAGCAGAAAAGTCCTTCTGATGTACAAGTTTCAGGTTTAAGACTCTGAGATTGTTCAACGCAATTTTTTCTTTAAGTGACCATGACTTTCATGCATGGAGAGTGGTGCTGGTAATGCAACCCAAGGCCTCCTGCATCGTAAGCTGCTTGTGTTCTCCTAAAGAACTACACCCCAAGTCCACATGCCCATTTTCAAGTTCTCCCAGTGACATTTCCTGAGGACTGTATCAACCCCCCTCCTGCATAGTATTAGGGCCTTTGTCAGTCTGAGTTGGGGACACATTTTATTTTTCTCTCTGTGTTTTTATTTTCCTCTCCGTGTTCTTGGGACACTGTCTCCATGCCACTTCTGTTTCTTAACAGTGGAGCCAAGAAAAGACACAGCGCTCAGCATTTTACCTGAGACTGCTGGGCTGTGTGGTGGTTTTGAACATTCTATTTTGTCCTTTAAAGGTGGCTGTAAAACTTGAGTACTGAGACTATTTGGAATTATGTGGGTCATTTTATATTTGTGAATCATAGCTTACCTCAGTCAAACAATCTTCTAATTTAGCACCATAATGAAGGCAGAGGAAGGAGGGATGTTTAGAAGAAAAGAGGGAGGGGCGGTGACAGGGAGGGAGGAGGTTCAGGCAGAAATGATTTTACAGGTCTAATATTGAGCAAACTTTTGACACGTTAATTTTGTTTTGGAACAATCACTCCCACGGAGTGCCACGTTTGGCTGAGATATCTGCTTTGGGATTATCCATAATTTCCGTAGGACTGCTCATGCTGATTACAGGCTTCCTTCCTTGCTGAGCTTGTCAAATTTTAATGAACCCTTAAAGGCTCTGATCGCCATCTGAGAATCTTTGTTCTAATTTTAAGGAGCTAATATAGAACAACAGGATAGAAATTGATAGGGATTAAAAAGCAAGTCTGGGTTTTACCAGTGCACTCACATTCTTTGTTGATTTTAGGCTGATCTTATTATTAACATGGGAAAACGTATGATGTGAAGCTTGACATCAACCCCCGTCCTTCTCCCTCACCCCCTGAGAAGTTCCTGTGTAAATTATACAGCCTGATTAGAAATGGTAGCCATTGGCATTCAACTTCTGTTCTTTTACTACTCATGGTTCTTGGGAAAAGTAGGAGGAGTTAGAAGAGCTATGCTCTTCCAGGGGTCCAAGGGTCACATCTCTCTGGAAACATGTCATTGTGGCCCACATAGGAGGTGCTTCATCTTGGTGGAATGGCAGTTGGATAGGGCACCAGAATGTGGGTTGTATGAATACTCAGTTCATTGTCTCTCCTGACTGTGCTTTTGAAAAATTTGGAAAATTCCAAGTTGTTTATCCAGGCGGAACACTGACTTACTCTTTGACCTTGGATAAGTGACTGTATGATATTTCTTTTCTTCATTTTTTTTCAGGATTAAAAAAAATATTACAACTTATTCACTTTGTATCACAGCTGTAGCCCCTTCCTTGTCCCCTCCTTTATCCCCTCCAGATCCAGCCCTCCCTCCCTTTTCTCCTCCCATGCCCCTCCTCTAGTCCACTGATAGAGGAGGTCCTCCTCCCCTTCCATCTGACCCTAGCCTATCAGGTCTCATGAGGACCATCTACATTGTCTTCCTCTGTGGACTGGTAAGGCTGATTTTTCTAAAGAATATGTGGGAATGTCTGGGAAGAGTTGTGAGCAGCCATTATGATGTACAGTCCCTTTTGCCTTTTATAGTAATACACAGACATCCACAGTGTCTCCAACAACCAAACAATAAAAACACCGAGATCTATATTCAAGAACACTTTGTGTTGCAGTGTAGGCAATGTTTCTGTACCACTGTATTTTTTCTTAATCTACTCAACCTTATTAGTTTTTTGTTTGTTTGTTTGTCAGGGTGTCACTATGTAGCCAAGACTGGCCTCAAACCTATGATCTTTTTGCCTCAGACTCAAAGATGCTAGGATAACAGACATATGTCAACATGCCTCTCTGTCTCACTAGCATCCCTCCTTTTTAAACATCACTGATGAGATGAATAACCCACCTCTGAGATTACCTACAGTAGTCGTCTCTAGTACAGATTGGTCATTTCTTACCTCATGTGTTCTTAGCTTTCCATTTCTTTCTCTACAACCTAAGGCACAAGCTTAGACATGAGCAAGGCAAAAGAAGCATTGGCAATTGGCTTTCCAGGGGCAGCTGTTATGGACTGCCATCCTCAGAGCATCTCTCTTCATGAGGTCAGCTGTGCTTCCTTGAAAGACTCCATAAGGAGCCAGCCTATGGACTGTTGACATTTTCTTGCAGATAGAGCACAGGGAGAGATACTGGATCCTCATCTGAGTTCCCAGCTACTGTCCTAGTACCCTAAATGGTTAGTTGGTTGGCTCAATGTGGAACAGGTGTGTAACAAGAGAATGACAGGTTTAGGATGCAGAAGTATATGGGGATGATCCTGGGAAAGGTCTGCGTGCTGGCTCAAAAATGAAAGAGTGGCTGTAGCCACCCTACATGAAACTTACTATCTCCCTGCTCTGTTCGTTGCCTCTTGGCTGATCATTTGACCAAATCTAGCCGGGAGACAATTCAACTCAGGATTCCACAGCAGACAGAGAGTCTAGACTGAGAACTGAGAACACCTGTTCTGGGATGCAGTGTTCCGTTTGAGAGGGGAGAACGGTTCATTTGGTGTCTCAGTGGGTGCATAGCAAAGCAGAACTTTGATTTATCTTAGTTTAAATGGAAATAAAAAGCTGGCACGCCATCAATTCAGGCCTGCGTTCACAAGAGTTCTTCTGCTATTCCATTTTATCAGTGGGTACGGTGGGTTTGATTGGAGTTGTTTATTCAATGAACTTGGCCCTCTGGTCTCATGTCAGCCCTCTAACAGAAAGGACTAATGACTGTGACATATTTGCAGAACAGTTAGAATACCCCCCCGGGTGGGGGGCGGCATGGTTGGTACTGTTCAGAGTAACACAAATTGTTTAATGGGTATTAAATAAGCATGAAAGGCTAAGCTTTCCTCTGTTAATTTAGAAGCTGCAAAGAAAAGAAAAATAATCAAGAAGGAAAAGCAGTAAGTATTAAAGAGGAGAGGAGGCTAGAGGCTGCCTCTCTACCAGCAGCTTGACATTTCATGCTTCTTTGGGTTTTCAAATTATTTTCATTTGTTGGTTTTTTTTTAAATGACTTTAATACTGATAATTATTTGACTAGAGAGCTTGCAATTCAAAGGATTCAGCCTAATGAAGAATGAAGAAACAACCTGAGAGAGTGAGTATTACCTCTTCCCGGCTCTCCAGTCCCCAAGAGCTAAAGATAGAGAGAACAGCAGAGCAGGAAAAGGCATGAGGCTTGCTGCAGTGTGGTGGGAGCACTTAGAAAATGAAAACTAATAACCAGTACTCATTGACCTGTGTGGCCTAGAAATTCTTCTAAGGACGGTGTCTATGGGGAAGCTGATACATGTTTTAACCCCAAGTGGTTCTGGGATGAATCTACCCAATCAGGCTCAGGGCATATACTCAAAAATCTCTATATGTGCTTGCTTCTAGGATGATGATGATAAATAGTTGAAAATTCTTCAGTTTACTCTGTATGGAAAGAATATCTCCAGTTTGTCAGGCATGGTGTCTCAGGCCCATAAGTCACAGTATCTAGGAGGTTAATGCAGGATGATTACAAATTTGAGGCTAGCCTGGGCTACAGAGTGAGCTTAGGCTATTTTAAGCTATTTAGGAATGGATATCCTGATTTTTAAAAAATCCATTTTATAGACAAGAATGTTGAATCTTGGAAAAAAATAGCTTATGTTCAGGCAACATTGATGGTGAAACATCAATGAGAGGGAAGCAAAGAGAGGCAGAGGAGAAGGATGAGGTCCTAGTATCCGCTTCAAGGACCTGCTACCAGGAACCTTGCTCCGATTAGGCACCATCTCTTTTCTTTTTAAAATCATTAAAAAATACTTATTTATTATGTGTACAATGTTCTGTCTGCATGTATGCCTACACCCCAGAAGAGGATACCATATCTCATTATAGATGTGAGTCATCATGTGGTTGCTGGGAATTGAGCTCAGGACCATCTGTAAGAGCAGCCAGTGCTCTTAACCTCTGTGCTATCTCTCCAGCCCTAGAGACCGACTCTGAATGTTTCATTACATCCTACAATGGCTAAGGGAACTCTATTTTATGCTAGGCATCCATCTTGGTTCCCACTAGCCATTTGTCTCTTACTCAGTCCTTGGGTTCCCAGTAACTCTGACTCAGTGACCTCCACCCCAAAACGTACAGTCGTGAACATCTACTTGTTATGATACGACTAACTGCTTTCTGGCTTCTGTAACCTGCCCATGCAGACATTCAAGGAATATTTTGAGGTTGCCTTGACTTCCTAATCTTGGCAGAGCAGAATAGCCCTTGCTTTGCTTGTGCAGATATTCAAGGTCAAAATTGTGGTTTTTGCCTTTAGGGAGGAACAGCTGGAAAAATTTAAAGAGAATTTTAAGTATTAAAAAATTAAAGAGAAAAAGAAAAATCTTTCTGCACTGCCCATTGGTAGCAATGTCAAGTTTGGCTCAGAGATTGTTCTCCAAATAGCAGTTTCAGCAAATTTAACTAATTATGATCTGGATTGAGGCTATGGTCTTTTCTTAGGGGTCACGAACTCTGTAACAATTCCAACAGCACCAGGCTGAAAAGCAAGCTTTTAATATGTGGGCCTTTTACCTAGTGGGAGATAGTTAAAATCCAAAGGATAGCACCTGGCTATCAGAACAAGTCAGTCCCATAGCGCTCATGTTCAAATAAGCAAGCCAGTCTGAGGTGACTGATGGGCACAGGGCTCTAGGAAGACGATAATTCACATCACAAATACAACTCTTGCCAGTCGTACAACTCAGGAATATTCTGTAAGAGGCCTTAAAGCCCATCCTTTTGAAGTGTACTCATCAGAGGAAGTACAACAGTGATTCCCAGCCAAAGATGGGCCTCTTTTATGTGACCCGTGGATGTTGTATGGAGAGACTGCTGTGAGCATCTCTGGTATCCTGTCATTTAGTGCAGCAAGGGCCATGTGTTAACCCTTTTCAGGGGCTTAGCAAGGCATTATTCCCTCCTCAGTGTGATTTAGTATCCAAATAAAGGTGTGCTGGCTACTTTTATGTCAACTTGACACAAGGTAGAGTTATCTGAAAGGAGGGAACTTCAACTGATCTGCAAGATCCAGCTGTAGGGCGTTTTTTTAGTGAAGGTGAAGGGAGGGCCCAGCCCATAGTTGGTGGGCCATCCCTGTCCTGGTGGTCCTGGGTTCTATAAGAAATCAGGCTGAGCAAGCCACGATAAGCAAGCCAGTAAGCACCTCCTACCTCCAGGAGTTCCTGCCCTCACTGCTTTTGATGATGAACTTTGTATACAACTGTGGGCGAAATAAACCCTCCCCAAGCTGCTTTCGGTCATGCTGTTTCATTGCAGCCATAGTACGCCTAACTAAGAGAAGCTGGTACTAGGATAGTGGGAACTGCTGTGACAGACCTGACCATGTTGTTTTGGGGAAGATTATGGAAGGACTTTGGAAGTTCGGACCAGAAAAAAACCATTGAGTATTGAGAGTTCAGTGGGCTGGTCGGTAGGATCTTGGGAAAGGAGAATGTTGAGAGCGGGACAGACAATGGAGGCCTGGCTTGTTAAATTTCAGAGGGAAGCAAAGACGCTACTGGGCCATTTGTATGAAGATTCTGTGGTGTCTGGTCAGCTGGAGCCCGGACCACTAAAGCAAACCTTTGCTTTGCTGGGACGATGGGTGCTGGTCAGCTGGGAATGAAGACTCAACTGTGATTAAGAGAGAGAAGGATTTGAAGTGAAGTCTTCTTGGAAGTGTTTCCTTGGGCTCCGTTCACAGAAGCTGTGTTCTGAGAGCGGCTCACGTTGTACTGCATCCTGGCAGCCAAACCTATGGCGTCTGAGTCACCCAGGTGGTGCTGGTTTTGAAGGAATGAAGGGTCACGAAGAACAGCTGAGGCTTGGCACTGTGAGAAGCAAAACAAACAAACAAACAAACAAACAAACAAACAAACAAACAAAAAACTACCAGTGAAGGTGCAGCCCAGTTGTAGAATGAGACCCCAGCAATTTTGGACATGCCAGTACTATAGGATGACCACCAAGAACAGCAGCAGCCACAACGGAGTAGGGCTAGCCAGAGTCTGGAAGCTATATGTGCTGCAGAGGGTGGAGTTTACCTTGAAAAGATATGTGAGGACTCTAGGAAAATCATACTCCATTCCAGTTGAAGCAAATCCAACAGTTACTGTCAAATTAAGAGACAATTCCTGTGTAGCCTATGATGTTTAAACATGAAATGCAATCTCTTGGCAAAAAAAAAAAAAAAAAAAGACCAGAGAGTTAGGAATCTTAAAAGCAAAGTTACTGAGTTATGTTATCTTGAGAGCAAAGTGAACACTGATAATACACCTTTTTATTGTGTTTCAAGTCTAGAGGAATACAAAGCGGAGGAGGCAGCTTTGAGTGACAGGCAAAGGTGGTGGCTGGTACTACGTGCTGCTTAATGTTGTGGCAAGCTAGTTCTTTTTCTTTGTTTTTGTTTTTCACTCATTTCTTAACTTGCTTATTAAACATTTATTGTGGATTTGCCCAGCATTATAAAGATAAGTCAGAGGTTATCTGTTTTCATTCTCAGAAGTTCAAAGTCCTGCATGAGATGGACTGTAACCATGAGGTTCCAGTGAGAGAAGTTATGTCTGGGGAGATCTTCCAGGACTAGGAGGAGCCTGGAGCATGGATGAACCACAGCTGTCTGGGGTACAGTGTGGATTCAGATAGGAAAGTGTAGGTTGATGCTTAGAGAATGTATTCAAAGCAAGCCCGGCAGGAAAGAAAAGGCATTTTATTCAGAAGCGCTAGCAATTCAAGTTCCTCATAGCCCCTAAAAGTTGTAGTTTTGTGACAGGGTCTCACCATGTAGCTCTGGCTGGCTTGGAACGACCTATGTAGACAACACTAGCCTTGAACTCATAGAGATTAGGCTGGCCCTGCCTTGTGAGTGCTTAAAAAGCAAGCAGCTGCTCTGACCTTAGGCATGTGAGTGCTGGGGTTACAGCTGCGTTCTGCCACGCCCCGCTTTGCTTACAGTGTTTCATGGGAAGGGTGGAGCAAGCTTGGAGGATGTGATTCTCCAGGTTGCAACATGAACATGAGTGGTATTCCGAACCTCCAGGATGTAAGCAAACCTAAGTGGCTGGGTTACACACTGAAAAACAGGCATGTGTTTTCTTTAAGTACCATTTCTAATCAAGGGACTATGCCCTGGCACCACATGAGCATTATATGCACATTTATAGAATGATTGAATTGATAGGGATCTTTTCAGTGTACGAAGAGAATAATGTATAATGTACTGGTTGTGGTTAAATCCAGTCTATGGTGTTTTTATTTTATTTTAAAAAAATATTTATTATGTACACAGTATTCTGCCTGCATATATGCCTACAGGCCAGAAGAAGGCACCAAATCTCATTGTAGATGGTTATGAGCCACTATGTGGTTGCTGGGAATTGAACTCAGGACCTCTAGGAAGAGCAGCCAGTGCTCTTAACCTCTAGGATATCGATCCAGCCCTCTGTGGTGTTTCTCAAGATTTCCCTTTTTTCTTTCTTTTCTTTTCTTTCCTTTCCTTTCCTCTCCTCTCCTCTCCTTTCCTTTCCTTTCTTTCTTCCTTCCTTCCTTCCCTTCTCTTTCCCTCCTTCTCTCTCCTCTCTCTCCCTTGCTCCCTCTCTCCTTTCTTTCCTTCCCTCCTTCCCTCCCTCCCTTCTTTTCAATGTGTGTACATGAGTCACAGCACTCTTATGGCAGTCATTGGACAACTCGTGGGAGTTGATTTCCGTCTCCTACCTTATTTATTGAGGCAAGGTCACTCCTGTACTTCCTTCTCTGTACTTCACACTAGGCAGTCTGGAAGTTTCTCAGCAATCCTCCATCTCACTGTAAGCATGCTGGAATCACAGGCATGGACCATCACATCTAGCTTGTGCGGGATCTAACTCAGGCGGCCAGGCTCTTTGGCAGATGCCTCTACCTGCCGAGTGCTGAGAGGGTTAATATTCACCACAGAATGAGGATGACAATCTTACTGAAAGCCAAAACCCAAACCAAACCCTCCACAGCCCTTTATGGTACACACCAGGGTTTGCTCCATAGTACTTGCCAGTCAAACTTCTGACCTATAGAACTGTTCCTCGATCCTAGGAGAGGAAATAACCCATAAGCCTTTACAGATAAAGATTTATATCCTTTTTTTCCCCCAAGAGTTTGCTGGGTGCCTTCAAGCAAGTTATGTATATGTTTGCTGGGTGTGGCAAATTATGTATAAATGCAACTACATTGTAATCCCCTCCTTCCTCTCTATGGCCCCCACCTCCTTGTAGAATGATGCCCCCTTCTGCCATTTAGTTAATGGAGACTGTTTGTTTCTTCTTCCTCCAGGTTTGGGATGTATGATCATTAGAACATAGAGGATGAAGGACAGCACTGAGCATTCTAAGCTCTGACTCAAAATCCAGTCCTCACAAACGCTGCTGACAAATGTGGATGCTTGCGTGGCTGGTGTGAGACATGGGTGACCTCCCCAAAAGCCCCGGTCTTAGAAGTGGCACTGTGGTGTTTAATGGCACGTGGTGCAGGTGAACACTTACAGGACCCAGGCTGGGCATCCCCAGGCCAGGCAAACAAAAGAATTTGGCATCTAAAACTTGCAAAATTGTGAGCAAATAAAATGGTTCTTGTTTTTTAAAAGGAACTTATTTATTTATTTATTTATTATGTGTATTTGGTGTTTTGCCTACATGTATGTTTGTGTGAAGGTGTCAGGCCTTGGAGTTACAAATAGTTGTGAGCTGCCATGTGAATATGGGGAATTGAACCTGGGTCTTTTGGAAGAACAGTTGGTATTCTTAACCACCAAGCCAAGTCTCTAGCCCCAATGGTTGTTAGTTTTAAGACAGTAACTTTTGAGCAGCTTTGTTAATAGCTGGTACTCAGAATCTCGAGGACCATTCTCTGTGTGAACTCTAACCTTATTCTGGATGCAAGCTAGAATCAGCAACAGTCTCAGTACTTGGCTCTAGCCCAGTTG
This sequence comes from Pachyuromys duprasi, assembly GCA_028658305.1. Taxonomy (NCBI): domain Eukaryota; kingdom Metazoa; phylum Chordata; class Mammalia; order Rodentia; family Muridae; genus Pachyuromys; species Pachyuromys duprasi. The sequence continues at coordinate 30,001,526 of CM053749.1, forward strand.
GGCTACACAGAGAGCAGCTGCTCAACAATTCTGACTTCCAAGGTCATTATCCACATCTGGACTGAAAGAAGCTCCTTTCTTTTGTTTAGAAGTGCTCTAAAGCTCTCCAGGGCAGAGGAGGCATGGATCACACCCAGATACCCGCTGAGAACTGCAGGACCTAGGAAATCACTCAGCACCACTCCCTCATTTTCCATTCTAGACCGGAGAGATAAAGGTCTGTGTGATTTGCAAACCTGCTTCTTTTTTTGGTTCTGGCTTGCCTGTTTATCTCTGCTGCCTTCTGGAAGGAAGTGCTATTGCCCTTTCAGTATCACTTACATTCCCTGAAGTATGCTTCTGTTTACTACTCTATACACATTCATTCTCCAAACTCTAGAAACAACCCCTCCACATTTCAGTTCAAAACTCTTGGAATCCACACTCCATAAATTAGGGACCTGTCTGTGTCATAGTTAGATCTGCCCAACACATCAGAGTGTTCAATTCTTACTTGTTCAGCAAGTAAGTGGAGAAATGAATGGTTTCCTCTTGTGAATGGAAGAAAATATTTTAGGAAAATATTAGTTATAATATATTAAATTCTATGTATCCTTATGTATAATTCTAAGGAATCGGTTCCAAATATCAACAATGAAAATAAAGAAAAAAAAAAGTTCAGCATCAACACAAACCCAGAATATAGAGTTTGTAAAAGAACTAGACAACATGTGCTTTATTTATTTACTCATGTTTGCTCATGTATTCGGGTGCACGTGGGTTCAGATGTCAGCTTGTGGAAGCTGGTTCTCTCCTTCCACTCTGTGAGGCCCAGGAATAAAACTCAGCAAGTAACGAGGTTTGACAGCTCACCTTTATCCGATGAGCCATCTTGGTAGTTCTACACACTGTTTATAAGTTCTAATTATCGATGGATCTTTATAAGTCTATAGGAGTTTGCAGTTCTGCCTCCTGAGCTGGCTGGGCATTATTTAAGTAGATGGAATTGTGTGGCTCAGGAGATTTATATGAGATTCAAATCTAAGTGCTTACAGTTCCCCAAACCCAAAATGTAGAAGTTGCCAACCTATTCGTAGAAGGAGGGGAGGTATTCTCAGAAATTTGAAGCAGAACGGGTAACAAGGATTAGTTCAGATCTAGCTTATGAGTCCAAAGCATGAACAAGTCTAAAAATGTCAAAAGGTGCCTTCAAAAGTCAAACGCTGCTGGAGAGAGGGGGCCTAGAGGAAACCCATGGAAATATGGGTTAGTCGGAATGAGGGCTTGGGGCCTTACAAAAGCTGTTCTTAAATTGAACAGGTTTTAAATTAAGCCAAGAGTTATTATAACCTTGTAGCAAGGAACACTGCTACAGCTTTCTCCTGGAATGTATCAAAGTGCTCAAGTAAGCAACTAGAATGCTCACCCAGGACTACTACTCTCTTACCCTTAGATACAGTTCCATTAAGGTTGACTCCTCTTGGGAGGAGTGCGGAGACTTAGGCTGCTGGAGGAGACTGGAGAGCATCAGAGCATAGCCCCAGCTACAAACTGCTTTATTATGGACACAGCCCACAGGCCTAAGGACAAACAGAAAACTATATCAAGGTGGCAAAAGAAGAAGGGCTGTGATTTGCTGTGGTCAAGGGCCAAAGGAATGCCCAACTTTGGAGAATATTATGGAGTTTGTGTCCTTGAGACTTAGGAAATTCTCCCTCCTTGAAATGAAGACTTTCTTTTCTGTTATCCAGTATGATGCTGATTGCCCTGTTCTAAGAGGATATGCTTTTCTTTAATTTTTCCTTCCTCCCAGGAGGACTACAGAGTGGCATGTGAAAGTGCAGCCTGGCACACAAGAAGTTCCCGAAGGTTCCTTTCTCTATAGACATTCTCTATGAATGGTGGTACGTAGTGAGGCTTTGTATACACACACACACACACACATAAACAAATATACACATGGAAGAAAGGAAGGGAGGGAGGCAGAGAGAGCGAATGAGTGTGAGAGAGAACTGTGTCAGTTGATCATTGCAAATAAACCAATTAAGTAACTGCCAGATGCAGCAGCGAGCTAGCGAAAATGGAAAAACATGAGGGCACTGAACCAACGTAACCAACCAAGCAGGCTGGTGGCATTCCAAGTACAGGGTCCTCACGGAGATTGGAACCAATTAAAGTGAAATCTTGCCTTTAAACAAGCTGTTGACTTAGTATGTAAATTGGGGCTGGAAAACTTCAATGCGGAGAATTCATTTACTGGTGTTTCAAAGTCCTGTCAAAAATAACAGTAACGCTGTCTTTTAGTTTCCCTTTGATGCCAGTTCTTACTTGCATTTTAAAATAGTTTTAGTCAGTCCACAGCTGGAGGTCTAATGAGTGCCTAAATTTGGTAAGTTTCTCCTTTGTTCCCAGTCTTTTATTCTGAATTCAGACAAAAAAAATCATTTTTAAAAGTCATGTATTAAATGTCTCAAGTACAGTTTATTTGAGTTGTTTAGATCGAGCTAAGAATAAGTGAATTGGTACAATACCAGGAACTATAAAAGTAGGTTGTTTAGAAAACTTGCTTTGTCTTTCTGGGCCACGATTCAAACAGTGATAAGAAAGTAAAGGGTTGGTTTAGATTATCCCAGGTTTCTTCCCCACGCCATAGAAAACTAGAGTGTCTTAAAAATGACAAGAGCAGCCCTTATGTCATGTAGAAGGATATTAGATAGCAGTGTTTTAAGATGTTTGTGATTAAGGTATTTTTCTAGAGATCAAAGCCCACGGCCTTGCACATGCTGGGTAAGCACTCCACCATTGAGCTCCACTCTATCTTTCCTGGGGCCTTGGTTGAATTTTATGGTTTTGTTTTCAGGGACAGGGTCTATCTAAGTAGCCCAGGCCGCTTTGAATCAGAAATGTTCTGATTCTGAGCTAACAGACAGACACTTTTGCCTGGCAGCAGCAGATGTAGTCATACTAAGAGCTTTGATAATTTAATTTAAAAAAATCATAAGAGCATGGGAATGGTCTGTGCATTTCAAGGAAGAAAACCATTGCTCAGCTCCAGCCACTTTTTACTACCTGAGAATACAGGTTTAGGGTTTGTGTGTTGGTCAAGATTTAGGAGCGTGGAGGTCTGATTCCTAGCATTCCTGTGAGAAGCAGAGATTGGAGGTGTGCTTACTTCATCCCAGCACCTGTAGAGGCAGGATGATCCCTATGTGGCCAGACAGTCTAGCCAGTGTGCTCCAGTACCATGAGAGACCCTGTCTCAAAAAAATAAAATAAAAATAAGTGGGGGTGTGTGATTGAAGAAGACAGTCAACATTGACCTTTGACTTCTATATGCACCACACACACACACACACACACACACACACAGTTGATACTTTGCTTATTAGAAAAGATGGCACAAAGCAGAATGGAGTAACTTCTTAGGTATTAGGAGCACAACTGTAGAGGAATGATGTGGAAGGCCAGTTTTTATTCTTAACTCTGAGAATATTACACATCTGCTAAAGAAGGGGAGAAGAGCTGATGATTTCCGGCATTGTTTGTGTGTGTGTTTAATTTTTAATTTTCGGTGCCAACGCTTTTTAGTTCTGTGACTCCTAGAGATCACTTTGTGAAAGTTTCTGATATGGATATGGTTTGGTTAGTGTGGGCTAATCTTAGCAAGTGGAGGGAAATTACTCACCCAATCCGATCCACTCCATACAAGTGCCTCTGCTCTTACCACCGAATCACCGAGTCGCTGCCTGTAGGGCATCTGCTGATGAGGACAGACTCTTGCTCTCCTCCACATGTCTTCAGTGGACTCTGCAAGCTACACCCAGGTGTGTTTTGGGAAGGTGAGGCTTTATTTCACTCTGCAGTGCTCTGGCCTGCTTCCCCCAGGTTCTGGTGAGATAACTCCGGTGGATTCAGTCAAGACAGCCTGAAGCGTGTATGGCGTACTCTGTAGCCTTGGTCTGTGGCTCTTCTGCCACCAGAGGAACCTGGTTTAAAACTAATAATAATAAAAAGGAGGAGTGATTTCATTCAAATAATTCCTCAAGGAGACTTTTTGAAATATGTAAGGTGCATGCCTTGACCTCCAGAACAGTGTTTGCTGGATAATAACTCTGACACACAGTGGGTGCTAGGAAATAAATTCTAGCCCTCTGCAAACGCAGTATGTATTTTTACCCACTGAACCATCATCTCTCCAGTCCCAGCTTGACAAGTTTTAACTGTAATAAATATTCATAGAAATTATTGAAAAATTGAATGAATAAATGAATGTCAACAAAGCTTTCAGTGGTGAATCTGGGTCCTGGGCCATGAACTCTGGCTCTCTTGCTGCAAAATACTTGCTTGTTCAAGGTGTCTGGTTTAGCAAACCATGCTGCCGGGGGGGGGGGGTAGCAGTTTTATTTATATTGAGGGAGGGAGAGAGAGAGAGGAAGAAAGAGAGAGGGAGAGAAGTAAAGAAAGAAGAAAGTTAAATTTACTAAAGTTGTAGCATCTGGCACATGCTGTGAGTTTTTCTGATAGGGACACTCCCTGACTTGCATGGAAAAAGCTGCTTTTGGTGCCCAGTGAGGTAGAAACCATGCTGTGTGGGTCTGCTGAAGAAAATCCATAATTGGAACCAGTGCTCAACTGGCCCAGATTTGGTCGTCTTGTTAGATGTTTGGTTTTACTGAAAAAGTATGTTATTCATCCAAAGCTACACTTTAGGGAACATTATTGGCAAAAGACCGGCTTAGTGATTTACATTTAAGAGGAAAGTATCCGAAGGCCTAGAACCCTGCATTTGTCCTCCATAAAAACAAGCCCCCGTGCCCGTAGCAGTGTCCTTAGGAAGTGGAAATTTGACCTGCCTAGATGGTTTCTGAATGGTTTGAGTTAAGCTGCCAGAGAACCTGACTTTGCCACAAAGGATTAAATGAAAGCCAAGTGCCGAAACACCTGCTCATTAGAAAAAAGTATCACAGAGCAGAAGGGAGCGATTTCCAAGAGTGCTACAAAGACCACAGCTTCAGATGATGCAGGGGAGGAGTGCTGGTGTGCAAAGTCAGCCTTGCCTTAGCTCCGTGAACCATTCACTTGATCTCTTCCACATCTGTGAGACGAGGGCCTGCGGTCAATGACACCTGGAATCCTTTTCTGTACCTGACACTTCTCTATTCTGTTGATTCCATGAGGTGAATCGTGCAGACATACAGGTAGAAATGATTGCTGTTGGAATCTGACCCTCTCTAAATAAATGGCGCGGCTTCCCCACATCATTGTTTCACTGACTCACTGTCCACAGGGTGTCTGTTGAGGAGAAGAGAGTCTTCAGCTCCTGCCCAAGTAAAAGCAGGAGATGATAGAACGTGGTGTCAAGGCATCCACCGCACTCTGCAATAGATGGGGAGATTCTACTTATCAGCGCTTGAATTTACCTGGATCTTGACTTCTTGGGTGAGCGATAAGGTTCAAACTATGTCTCTTTCCTATAAGTGCTTCTGCCTTGACTAGCTGAAATCTAATTCCATGGAAGTTCAGTACTGAAAAGTTGACTGATAGTAAGACATTGTCTTAAAATAACAAAACAAAGCAGAAAACAACAAGAAACA
>CM053749.1:30007198-30039821 GCA_028658305.1 Pachyuromys duprasi
GAGTGAATTTCATCAACGCATGACCCATGATGCCTCCTTGCAGAAATATTTGACTCACTGTATCTCCTGGCAGGGAGAACGCCTGTTGAGGATGCCGACATGACAAGGACCAAAATTTATGGGCTTGGAAAAGTAGAAAATAGCCCTACAGATGAAAATCCTCCCCCGCCAAAAAGTTCCCTTTTCCACCCCATAAAACTTTAAACCTGTGCTGGAGAGATGGCTCAGTGGTTAAGAGCACTGGCTGTCCTTCCAAAGGACCCAGGTTCAATTCCCAGCAGCCACATGGTAGCTCACAACATGATAATGCTAATCCCAAGGGATCTGGCACCTTCATGTTAATGCACATAAAATAAAATTAAATAAATTCTATGAAAAAAAACAAACTTTAAACCCCAGCGCATGGTCTCCACCTTCAACTGTCCTAATTAAAGAACAATTCTGCTCCTGTCAGATGTCAGCCTCTGTTTTCTTTTATTTCCATATCACTCCCATCAACACTTTGTATCTCTCTTCAAGGCGGGAGGTCTCATCCACGTAGCTGTTGAGTTTGGACTCCTGCCCAGCTACATTCCAGGCACACATTGCCACCCTTTCCAGAGCGCAGACTCCGGCTGCGAGGCGCATGCCCCGCCAGGCATGTTCTGTGGCCTGGGCCTTCCAGTTACTTGCTTTTCTCCTAGCAAGGTTTGTGCTTGCTTCTGCCTGCTTGTTTCATCTACTGGGTCTGTTTGGGTGGAGGGTGGTGGCCTGACACACTGCAGGTTGCACACCCGGGTCTCTTCTCCCGAGTGTGGCTATGTCCCTGGTGCCGTCTGTCTGCTTCTGAGACTATCTCATTTGAACGCTTTTTTTTTTTTCTTTCTGAGTACCATCTATTTCTTTGACTTTGCGCTGATTAAAAAAGCAGATAAACTTAAGTCAAAATGACTCTCCTTGACTTCTCTCCTTCCATATCCAGTTACCATTTTTTTTTCCTTCATAAAATGAATAGTGCTAGGTTAGTTTTCCTTCCTTGCCTCCAGTTTAGACAAAGGCAAGTCCAGGCCTGGCTAACCCTCTGCCAATGCCTGGGGAAATCTGGCTTTCTGTGGAGATGTTGAGAAACTGATGGAATCTCCAGAAGCTCTGAATTTCTTGCATCCAGAGCCTTGTTTATCGGTGTGAAGCTTTGGGAAGAAGTCCCCCATCCCCTACTATATAGATTGGCTCAGTCTTTTGGCATTGTTCAATGTCTTCCTTTTCAAAAGTCCATATATATGTGTGTGTGTGTGTGTGTGTGTGTGTGTGTATTACAAACACATATAAACACACCCACACCCAACAGCCATTGAAAAGGTGGATCTAATTTGAAGGAGAGTTGTAAGGATATAGGGAGACAGGGAAAGCAACTATGAGCTCCCTGGGCTCATGGCTTTTTGTTGCCGGAAGACTTTTTGAGGAGAAATGGCAAGAAGGCACAGGGGTAGGAATGGGGTTGGGGTTGGGGTATGGAATGAGATGGGGGCGAGTGGAAAGGTCATGGTAGTTTCTAAACAGGACCAATGGAAGAAAAGGGAGGACCCAGGGGTCCTATAGAATAAATACCCAAGCCATCCTCCTCCTAGACGACTTCCATCCTTAGGAAGGACTTCCATCTCACAGGGAAGAAGCTGTTTCCCTTTTGCTGTGGCTTGGCTTTTCTATCTTTCCCAGAAGCTTAATTCTTTTTCTGTGCCAAGGAACAAACTGTGCAAACTCCTAGACCAGGATTCTCCTTGTTCTAGGGTGAATATGCCCTCTCAGTGAGAAATCACTCTGTACACTTAGAGATTAATAAAGAAAAGAATATCTTTAATATAGCTCATGCCAGGCCCTGGCTAATCCCCAAAGATGAGCTTACCTTAAATAGAAGATTTTTATATAGTCCTGAGGCTTATGCATTTCACAAATGCATAAATCCTTAAACCTCTTTCAGGAACCGTTACACCTTGAACAATTTAAACAGAAATAAGAGACTGCAAGTATAGCTGCTTGGGCAGATGGGAGATTTACACAGTGAAGGTATTGTCAGAATTAGTTCTTAAGTACAGAATTAGTTCTTAAGTACAGCAGTGTTGTTCTTTAAAAACAGTTGTTTATACCCAGGGTCTTCTTGCCTACCTGGCAGAATTATGTTTTTTTCCAGGTACAAGCTTAGGGGACTAAATGGCAGGCTCAGTGGTGGTTGTGGCCCTGTGCTGCCCCTTTGAAATGCCCCCTTAGAGGCATGGTCACTGATATGGGGTGGGGCCTAGGAGGTTGTCTCCTTTTGTTATGGAAATAAAGCCTATTTGGAGGTCAACCTTGGCAAACAAACATTAACAGAAACTGTGTCAACAAACACCGTCTTTAATTTTGGCACAACATTTTCATCCTTAACAGTTTCCAACAAGTCTGGTTAGAGGACTACTTAACCTCCCAGTCATATCAGAGGTGATGGACTTTTAGCTAATTCTATTTTTGTGTAACGTTAAAAAACATCCAAATGTATTAGTAAATACTTTACAGCATCAAGATTACTACTTCAAGTTTCCTCTGTGTCTCCCTCACATAAGGTCTGTAAAGCTTCATCTGAAAAACCATTCTCATCTGTCAATGGCACTTTCAGTTTCAGAATTTTGGTGTTTAGAGAGTGTGATGTGGCTATTTCCTCAGTACTCTACAAAATGCCCAAGTCCCAGAATTGGATGGACCTCAGGCAGCACTGATGCCAGCTTTCTCACATCTCAGGTTTGACGGTTCAGATGTCGTGCCTAAGAGAGAAATGGCCTCCAAAGCTCTTGATCTGATTGGCTATAGTTTTTAGATGCAGTGTCACTACATAGTCCTCACTAGCCTGTAATGCTCTGTGTAGGCTAAGCTGGTCTCAAACTGAAAATGTTCTCCCTGTCGTTGCGTTCCGTGTGCTGAGATTAAAGGCATGCTCCACTGTATTTGGTTATACAGACATTTTATTTTTTAAATTAAAACAGTACTATAATGAGTCTGGTAGAAGACAGTAGTTTTCCAGGGACAGTAACAAGGCTCAGGAATTAAGAAGCCATAAGGTGTATTTGTTGTGATGTCAGGCGCCGAGTGGGAATCCCTGAAGAATGCTTATGGAGGCTGGCAGAGGGTCTGTGGTGGTTCCCGGGTGGGCTCCCTGGCTTCCCTGAGGTTGAGTCTGGGGAGGTGAATCAAGGATAGAGACAGCAGCCACAGAGGCACCAGAAACCACTTAGACCAGATTTTTGAAAGTCAGTGGGCTCACCAGCCATCTTTTGTCTGCTGGTTGGCCTCTGTGGGGCCCTCTTCCTTAGCAGCTGCCACCGCTGACCTTGTTGCTGCTGAAGATCTGCTTGTGGTATCACACTCAGCATTTTCCTCACAAATACCAAGTTTCTAATGACTACACAAATACATCTCCAGGGTTTTTGCTTTCTTCTCCAGGAGGTTGTAAAAAGCCAGAGCATACCAGCCATCTCTCCTGTAGCTACAGAATTGCTCTTCTTCTTCATGTGTGTCAGAGCATTCATGTCCTGACACTACGACTCACTGTGCTAGCCCCAAGGTAGTATCCCTTGCTAGGAGAGGTGTGTGCACTACTCAACACAGGCCTTTGGCACCTTGTTTTCTGCCTTTTACCTCCAAACAATGGTGTGCTCTATTTACTGTTTGGTCCAGTTACATTTCATCTGTATTATTTATGGACTCCAACATTTATTTGTAACTTCTAAATCAATATGCATGGTGCTTTGGAAGTTTCCCATGAATATGTGTTTAAACTAAGTGATGATAAAGCTTGAGTTACCCCAAACAGGTTGCTAGCTGAGGTCAAACAGACCCTCTGACTGCTTTTAGTCCTCATGCTACAAATGGAGGACCCTCTCTGGTCTGCTTAGTGCCATATTTTCTGCTTTTTAAGTGTGATTTTGCTGTTTAAAACACTCCCCAAGTACTGTGCTGAAATACTGCACAGTGCTTGACTTACAAGAAATCCATCATGTGTCTTACCGACTCCCATGCTGCTGGGTGAGTTCAGTGTCTATGAATCATTGCTATAGATTAAATAAGGTGTTTTTGCCCATAAGCACAGATGAGGGAAGGCTTCAGGTTGGTTGGTTAACGGTGGCACTATGACCAGAGGCTCCTAGGAACTTTGTGTTTCGAGAGCAATCACAGTCTTCACCAACAATACTTGGGACGCTTTCTAGAACTTGAAAGGATTTACAATCCTTTGCACATTGCCAGTGCCAGCTTGCATCTGCGCCTGAGGGTGATCTGTTGAGCGTGGTTTGCCCAGCTCTGGTATTCGATAGTTCCTTTTCATCCTTGAAGTCATAATCCATCAATTTATTCGTTCCTTAGCTTAGGGTGTGCTTCACCCGTGGCTCATGACACATGTTCACATAATTACTCTCATTTGACTTTTGGGCATACCTTTTGAGAGGGAGCCAAGTCTCAGCAGGGCAGGATGTGCTGGTGAGGAAGGGAGGGACAGGCCCTCCCACTTCCCTTTGGTGATGTCAGGCTAGCCGAGAAGGACAACTGGACAAGGTAGTCTGTTTCTTATCTTCCTCTTTTTGGGAGGGGGAGGAAGCAGATAAAAATTCACACTTTTTTTTTTTGTCACTTTTGGAGATGGCTGGTTTTCGTACCTGAAATGTTTGAGTACAAGTTACGTTTCTACAGCTACCTGTAGGCTATATGGCAACCGTGCCCGTCAGACTGGTAAGGTGATTTAGAAATAATTTTATCAGTTAACAGATTTTCTTTCTCTTGCTTTCCTCAAGCCTTAGGAACATCTTAGTGATGACGGAAATGCCCAAGATGAGGGCTTAAACCTGCCCCAAAGAATCATGGTTGCGTCTGTGTCTGCAGCCTTGTTAGCAGGACTGCTAAGAGATCGCCACAGCCCAGCACAGGGGCAGACGTGGTGAATACTAACCAGCCTCAAGATCTTGGGGCAACGGAATCACTCCATCAGGCTTGTGTTTTCTAGTTTCACCTTCTGGCATGTTAAAGCTAGGAAAACCCCTGTGGCGCCTCTTTTACTAGACATTATCGCCCTCTGCTGGTGACTTGGTGTATTTGCACGAAGCAGAATTCTACCCAGCTACAGGCCTCCCAACCCTCTTTCATGTTTATAGTCTCTTCTTTAGAAATATTTATTTATTGCTTGTGTGTGTGTGTGTGTGTGTGTGTGATGAATGTGTGGGTTCAAGCACCACAGAGCCCATGTGGGGAGCATAAGGCAACTTTGTAGAGTTAGTTTTCTCTTTCACCTTTACGTGGGTCTTGGGATTAAATTCAGGTCTCTAGAGTTTGTGTCAACTGCTGTTACCCAGTGAGTGCTCACTAACTTCTCAACTTTCTCCTTTTCCTCCTCTTCTTCCTTCTTTTTTTGTCTTCCTCTTCTTCTTATTTTTCTTATTCTTCTTCCTCCTGCTCTTCCTTTTTCTTCTTCCTTCCCTCTTCCTTTTCCCTCTTCTTTTCTTCCTCCTCCTCCTTCCTTCCCTATTCTTTCCCCCCCCTCTTCCTTCTTTTCTTCTTCTTCCTCCTCCTCCTCTTCATTCTTTACAGCTCAGGGGGTGCTGCCTACATGTGTACGAGCGTGCGGCCCTCTATCAGAGCATAGACTACCTGCTGGTGGCCACACCCTTGAAGAAAAATACTACCCTCTTGCCCAGCAGCCACCAAATGCCAATCCTTCCTCAGCTAAGTGTGGGGGCCTTATGGAGCTCTTCTCTCCTCAAGCTGGAGGGTTGATTGGCTTGATCTTCAGTTGTGCAGGTAACCCTCGCTGCCTCATCTGGGAGAGCAAGACAAAGGAAACCTAGGTCTAGTGTCAGGAACTGTAGTCGGTGGGTGGAGGAGTCACACCTCCGATCCCTGCCTGGAGGGCACGCTAAGAGCTGAGTCTCCTCACTGGAGGGCACACTGAGAGCTGAGTCTCCTCACTGGAGGGCACACTGAGAGCTGAGTCTCCTCACTGGAGGGCACACTGAGAGCTGAGTCTCCTCACCAGAGGGCACACTGAGAGCTGACTGTCCTCACTGGAGGGCACGCTGAGAGCTGAGTCTCCTCACTGGAGGGCACACTGAGAGCTGACTCTCCTCACTGGAGGGCAGAGTTACTGGGGACCTGGAGCGAGATTGGGCCAGTCCTGCACCAGTTGCACTGAGCAGAGGGATAGAAAGGCTCGTTCTAAGCAATTTGCCACCTATATCAACTTAAAAAACAAAAGCCCAAATTATATGTTTAAATCACAGAATCAAATCAAACAATGTAAATCTGTTTTAAGAACAGGTGAAAAATATTCTTTTACCCTTTGCTCTCTCATTTCCCTGAGCTAAGCAAGTAAACAGTAGCTGCTATTTCTCCTTGGCACTACACAGCTGTGTAGACAGGCAGGGACAGATGGCGTTTCCCTGCAGGCAGGAGGGTGATATGTGCGGATGTTTGGAAAGTAGCTACAAACACTGTCCACACAGGAACACACATTTGCTGTTTTTCCTATTGCTCTCTCTTGGTTTTGTTTTTACGAATACTAATTACACTGTAAACAGTACCTAAACATTTGTGCTTACTCAGCGGTCCCTCTTGGATGTCTGCCTGGCTGACATGAACGCCAAGCGCAGTTGCTTTATTTAGTCACCAACTAGCAGCCGCTTGTATAAACCTTCTGAACCTTGTTCTATCCCTCGCCCATTTAGCTCTCACCCCCAGGGTTTTAATATTAAAACTGCCTCGTTCAAACATTTGTACTTATCAATGTCTTCAGTTTTTGTAGCATTAGATTCTCCAGAGAGGGACTGATTGGCTGCAGAGAATGTGTGAGTAGATGATATTTCCAGTTACTTTCCAGACACACGAGAGAGAGAACGGCACTGTCTCTGGCTGATTTCACTTGCTTTTCTCATTTGTAGCCTTTAAAGTTTTTCCTAGGTCTTGGAAAAAGTCTCCTGGGCCCTGGTTTATAGGCTTTAGCCTTTGGAAATGGCTAACCCTGTTTTAAATCCTGCCTCCTCCCCTTTCTAGCTTCGTGGTCCTGGGAACATTCACTTTTTCCTAGTTTTAGTTTTACCAGCTATAAAATTATTGCAATTATGAAATAAAAGAACTCACGTTAACTGTACAACAAACTCTAATGGTTGAAAGGACCCAGAGTTTATTATTATAAACAGTAATGTCAGAAAGGGCTGGAGCTAGCATGCACATCCATTGTTCTGTTGTTCTCGACCACCAAAGTGGTCATCTTAGCTTCCAAACTAAATAAGTCACCAATACATTTATATTTAAAAATGTAATTAGTGTGCGCTAATTGTACGGATTAGTGTGTCTCACGGTGCCCTTTCCATGTATGCATAGATGTGCGCTTTGCTCTTATCCATCCTTCCAAATGTGCTGGGACTATAGGCATGTGCATGACACCCCGTAAGGGTTGAATGCACCCCCAGCTCCATTTATACATGTTATTTAATAATTACATTTACTTATGTGCATTTGCGTGTATATGTGTTACAGTGTGTGTGTGGTCATCAGAAGACAGTTTATAAGAGCTGGTTCTCTCCTTCTCTGTATAGATCCTGGGGATGGAAACACCTTTACCCACTGGCTCATATTTTTTTCACTGGCTCATATTTTTTTGAGACATGTTTATTTAGACCGTTCACCCATGGATTGTTTGGGTTACTTTTTTTTTTTTGGCAGGGGTGGCTTATTCCTTTGTTGTTCAATTTTTGAGTTCTTTATGTATTCTGAATATTAGGCCCATGTCTGATAAGCAGCTGACAAATACTCTTCTAGTCTGTAAGCAGCCTCTTCCCTCAGCTTATGGTTGCCATCACTGTGAAGAAGCTTATCAATTTAATGTAATCCCATAAACTCTGTGGTCTTCACTGGAGCCCTAGTCGAGAAATTGTTACCTCTGTCAGTCTATTAAAATGCTTCTCCTGTGTTCTCTGCCAGCCAGCTTCAAAGCTTCTGTTTTTACATTAGGGTCCCATTTTGAGTCCATGGTTGTGCTGGGTGAGAGATAAGGGACCCATTTTCAGGATTCTATTATTTCCCAGCAACTTTTGTTGGAAAGATTGTAGTCAGTATGTGTTTTTGCCATCCCCGCCAAGGACCAGTTGACTAGAGATGAGTGGGTTTATTTCTGTGACTTCTATTCTTTTCCACAGGCGTACATGTTTGCTTTGGTGACAGTACAGTATAGCTCTGTTCATTTACTCAGAACTGCTTTGGCTCTTCGGGATCTTTTTTATTTTTTGTTTCCATATGAATTTTAGAATTTTTTTTCTAATTCTATAAAAAATGTCATGGGAGATTTGAGGAGGAGTGTATTGAATCTGTAAAGCGCTTTCAGCAAAATCATTTTGACAGTAATAATCCTCCTGATCCATGAGCATGGGAGTGTAGTATCTTCTTCAGGTCTTTATTGCTTTATACATTTTGTTGTGGCAGTTTGTACTTTCTTGGTTATGTTTAATTAATTAATTAATTAATTAATTAATTGTTTGTTTGGTCTCAGTAGCATCAGTATCTGTGTTGCTAATTTTTATACCCTGACTTTGTTTCCTGTGACTTTGCTGAATTTGTCTATCACTTCTGAGAGACTTTTGGTGGAAGCATTAGCACTAAGATTGAATAACGTCATTTGTAAATAGTGATATGCTGATTTCCTTTGTTCTTATTTGTTTTTGTTTTTATTCTTCCAATTGCCTGATTTCTATGGCTAAAATGCCAACTACAATATTGAATAGGAGAGGTGAGAGGTGGCGCCTGATTTAAGGATGACACTTTCCATAGTTTCCTAATCATTACGACAGTGGCTATGGGCTGGGCATACACAGAATATTTACTATGTTGTGGTATGGTCCTTCTATAACTAGTTTATTTAGCACTTGCGGTGAGTTGATGCTGGGTTTTACTGAAGGCACTTTCTGTATCTGCTGAGAGGGCCATGAAGTTTTTAATACCAGATTCTATTTATGTGCTGCCTTATATTTATTGATTGGCATACACTGAACTATCTTTGCATCCGGAAATGAATCAAATTTGATCATTTTAGTGGTTGTTGACTTTATAATCTACATCTATTTGGTTAAATCTTTTAAAGATATTTCCTATTAACAAAGGATTTATTAATTATTTTGGTCATTTTCTTTAGGTGTATTTTCCCCTCAAATGACATCCTAGCTGAAGCATTAGTAAGTTGCCAGTTGGGATAGCTTAGGCAAGGTCGTGGTGACAAACAGTTCTAAAACTGTGCTCATCTAAAATAAAACTTTAGCTCTTGCTGACGTTGTTTATTCACTGAAGAGTACCCTTAATTTGGGACTCAAGATGACTGAGCAGCCACTGTTTGGCAGAGGGAAGAAGAACATATGATAGCTGATTTCTATTAACTCTTAACACTTGAAAACTTCTTCATATATGCTCACTTCTAATTGGCCAAAGAAATCCACAGTGGTGGAACACAATTTTACTATGTACCAGGTAGGAAAGAGTGATCATCCTAATGGCTACCATACAAAGCAAAGATGACTGTGAGCATCCCAATGGCCACTATACAAGGTGAAGATGAAAAAGACGATGGGCTCTTTAGGAACTCTCAGATGCAGAGGGATGAGTTTCAGACCAGTAATTTTAATTTGGTGCTAAGTGAACCAAAAGGGCTCAGGGGAAGTAAAGATTGGTTCTTGATGGTGCATAGAGTTGAGAATATTTTCATAGATATTACTGTTTGGGTTTGTATTTCATTAAAAATTAAAAACGTGATAGATAACAACAAAGTTTGCTATCTTGATTATCTTCAAATGTATGTCCAGTGTCAATTACTTGGTCCTTACGAACATGTTTTTATCGGCTGGGTTGACTGGTGAATTTCTTCATGTCTTGAAACTCAAGCTTCATATCCTGTTATCTCATTTCTGGGTATCTATCTATCTATCTATCTATCTATCTATCTATCTATCTATCTATCTATCTCTGTCTGTCTGTCTACCTACCATCTATCTATATCTATCCATCCACACATCTGTCATGATTTGAATGAGGATGGCCCACCGTTGGTTCATATGCTTGAATGCTTGGGTCTCAGTTAGAGAAACTGTTTGGGAAAAATTAGAAATATGACCTTATTGGAGAAGGTATGGCATTGTTGGAGAAGGTGTGTCACCAGGGATGGACTTGGAGGCTTCCAAAGCTCACACCAGGCCCAGTCTCACTGTCTCTGCTCCAGCTTGCAGATCAGATCTAAACTTTCGGCAACCATGCATGTCTGCCCACCATCGCACTTCCTGCCATGATGACCTTGGACTAACCTTCTGAAACTATAAGCAAACCCCATATTTAAATGCTTCATTTTATGAGTTGCTTTAGTCTTTTTGTCTCCTCACAGTAATAGAACAGTAACTAGAACACTATCTGAATTGAAGCCGATGGTTCAAACACTAATCACCACCATCTATTTACAAAATCTTTTCACCGTGAAAAGCTGAAACTCTGCATCCATTAAATAAGTGTTCCCCTACACTTACATCCTCTGGCATCCGGCATCCATGATTCTCCACTCTGATTCGATGACTTTTGCTACCATAAATATTGCGTATAAATAGAATGGTACCACATTGCTCCCCCTTTTGGTTATTGGCTTACGTGACTCAGCGTAATGTTCTAAAGTTTTATCCATGTCATTTCATGTATCAGAATTTCCTTTTATTATAGTTGGACAGTATTCATTGCATGTCTATTCCATTTCTTGTTCTACTTATCTGCTATTGGACTCTTGAGCTGTTTTCATCTTTTGCCATTTGTAAATAGTATTCCTATGAATATGAGTGTATGGATACTTGCTTGAGTCAGTGATTTCAATTCATATATATGTCAAATATATGTATATGAATATACATATATGAATGTACACATGTATTCAGAAATATGATCACTGATAGAAATATTGAGTATTCGAGGGATAAAGTGTTCACCAGTCAGCTCAGTTAGGAAAGACATGCAAGTACAGCCAGTGCCCAGATTGGGAACTGAGAGAGTATTGAGTACCAGGGGCAATGCCTGGAAGATAACTTTTTGGAGTAAGACTGAGGCCAGCGGGTAGAGGTATAGGAGGTTAGCATTAACTCCATGGATCTCAAGGGAGCTCTTTAATGACAGCTGAATATAGCTCCTGGAGGGCTCACAGAGAACCCTTAAGTGATTTCCCCTTAACCAACCCATTTCAAATAACTTAAAATACACCCACTGTTTTGTTGACACTTAAGAAATTACTTAATGGTTGTTTTAACAGAAAAAAAATAGAAGAGAAAATTCCTATAATCCTTCCAAAATTTAAATTTCTTTAAGGCCTCCACAGACTTTCTGCATCCTTTACCCATTAAGTAAAATGCAAAACTAGGCAGCTGTTGTGACAGTGACCAAGTTGCTTTTCCAGTAGATGTTAACTCTACACAGCTAAAACATAGAGACAGCTCTGTTCACCCTGAGTCCTGGGGACTCAGAGAAAATATTATTAAAATACTTATAAAAGAAGAATGTTCTGTGGAAACTAAATATTCCAGTAGTTATTAAAAACCACATGATGTGTGCTAACTATATATTCAAGGTGCCTGTAAACACCAGTTGCTGGTGGGAGGAAAGAAGAGAGGGAGATGGGGAGAAAGAGTGAGAGCGATTTGTTAGATCTACCAAAGTGATCCATTTTCGAGCCTTCAGGTATTAAAAGGGAATTTTAGACTCTCTTCAGAACATATTTGAGAAAAAGGCCAGTGGAGAAATCTGTTTCCAATGACATCAAAGATGTGCTTACAGTTTTACCTCAAATGACCAAGTCAAACAGATGCAGTAGAATCATCTTTGATGGGAGTTTTACCCTGGGGACATCCATGCTGTGCTCTCTCTAAATTCTCAGCACTTTTGTGGAGGCAATAGCAAGTCTAGCGAGCATTAGAGAAAGAGTGACAGAGTTAGAGGACACTAAAGGCTTGGCTTTATTTAGAATTTCTATTTTTGCGGTTAGGAGTAACTTTATGGCACATGTATGGGTTGTGCAGTTCCCCCATTAAAAAAAAAACTTTTTATTGGTTCTTTGTGAATTTCACACTCTGCACCTCAGTCCCACTCATTTCCTCCTCCCTTCACACCCGACTTGAAACCTCTTCATCAACACAGAAAAAAATAATCATGTTGTGAATGTCACAACAATCTGTAGCATGTCAGTGTGTCCCACAGTCTGCCTTTTTGTCCATACTTCTTTGCTTGCAAATGTTCATTGCAATGAGCCATTGGTCTGGTGCCAGGCCTCTGGCTTCTGCTATTCCAACAATACTGGAACCTCCCTGGAACTTCTCTTGGATATCCCGTTGTTTCCCTGTGTCGTGGAGAAACCTGTAGGTTTGGATCTGTAGGACTGGCCCCTTCAGGAACCCCAGCAGTTTATCCATAGGGTAGATGTTGGGGTGGACTAAATTAAAGTCCTGTATCTGTGCCTGAGAGGTATCTGAGCTAGTCAGCCCACTGGCTCTCCTGCTATCTTGCCCCTGAGGCTGGCTGACCTGCAACCCTCATGTCCGGGGCCAGCTCTGCTGTGCTGCCCAGGCAAGGTGCAGGACCCATTTTCCCAAGTGCTGTAGCAGATGAGGGGCCAGGCCAGCTCTCCCACTTTGATGATCTTGAGGCTGGGTCTCTTGCCTGCTCCTCACCTGCCACAGAACAGGCTAGGCACCCCTGCCCCCAGTCCCAGGTGGTATCACTTGCCACTCACAACAGGCTGTTTCTTACTACCCTGGACTCTCCAGTTCTGTCTCTTCATTGTGTCCACATCCTTCTGTTTCTCTTTCTTGTCCAGTTCTCCATCACTTACTTGCTCCTCTTAATGGCTCCCAGGGTCTCTGGGTGTCTGGGGTCAGCTCAGGACTACTCTACTCTGTTTGTGCATTATGGTCCCCGGCAGTGTCATCTTGAGCATGGTCGGCCCCTCCCCAGGCCTGCACAGTGCCAGGATAGTGGCCATCCCAGTCTAGCTCCTTGTCCAGGCACCATGGTGCCCGTGTGGTGGTTGTCTTTGGCTCACTCTTTTCTCAGGCCTTCCTGAGAGATCCCATGTGAAGGTCATCTGTCTTAGGCTCACTCCTTACCTGGGCTGGAGGTCCCAGGTGGGGTTCTTCTAGTCTACAGCTCAGTCCCGACCCTGGGAGCCCATCCAGGCCTATGCAGTTCTGGTTTGGTGGTTGTCTTGGGCTAGATCCCAGTTCATGGACCCTGGCATCAAACTGGTGCTCATCTCAGGCTCTCCTCCCCCACCAGGGAATGTTAGGTTACTAATCATCTGATGTTCACAGGTCAGAACAATAAGCATAAACACAGCTTCTCTCCTCTCTGCCACCTACTGATGCACATGTGACACAGCCATACCTGCAACACCTCTCTCTCTCTCTCTTTCTCTCTCTCTCATATATACATATATATATATATATCTCAAATATATATATATATATATATATATATATATATATATATATTTCCTTTTGTTGGAGCCTTGCAACCTGACTTTACAATGTCATTATGCAGCCAAAGGCTTATGAAATATGGCATCCTGTATATGAAGAATCTGATAAGGCACTGGTGTTAAAGTTGTTTTATAAAAATGAAGATAAAAGCTTGCGGTAGAGCAATATAGTTGGGTACCCCTATGTGTGGGGCACTTCAGAATGGATGCTTCTTAATTTGGAATGGAGCCTCACCTCACCCTTTGGTTAGGTGACTCTGTGCTTTGTGAGTTCCGGGACTGTTGTCTGCCTACCTGCCTGCCTCTATCTATCTATCTATCTATCTATCTATCTATCTATCTATCTATCTATCTATCTAGTGTTTACATGTGAGCACATGTGCCATGGCATGCATGTGGAGGTCAGAGGACAACTTGCAGGAGTTGGTTCTCTCCATCCACCATATGGGTCCTGAGGATAAACTCAGCTCTTCAGTCTTAGTGGCAAGTGCCCTTACCCACTGAGTCTTACTGGTCCTGGATCCCAGAGCCCTTTGAGGTTGACTATCAGCTTGTCTGTTTGGAACCAGCCTCTTTGGCTTTGGGCTTTTCTTTGTTCATTGAGAATGCTTGGCTGTTCTGCTTCTGCATCTGAGGTTGGGATTGGTGTCTGGTGCTTATTCAAATTACCCAAGGCAGGTTGCTACAGACCAATCCCTCGTGGCACATATGGGAATTGGTTTCATTATTTGTAATCATAATCTGTATGAAGAGGTGGTGGATCAGGGTCATGAAACCCACTTGAGCTTTAAACACTGAACTGTGTCATGAAAGAACTGCAGCATTTTTACCTTTACACTTTTGTGAAGGCCTGGGCTAAATGTCATTGACTTATTTCTAAAATATGTGTGTGAGTGAGTGTATGGAGTGTGTGTGAGAGTGAGATTATGTGTGCCATAGTATGTGTGCAGCAGTCAGAGGACACTTTGCCAGAGTTTGTTTTCACTTTCCACCACCGAGGGACAACCTTGGTTGTTAGACTTGGAGGCAGGCGCCATCCACAGGCTGAAAACATTTTGCTGGCCCAGTTGTTGAGGACATTTATTCCATGACTAAAATTCATGAATTGGCTCATTTTCCAACCAGGCTTTCCAGACTGTGGGTGTTACATCTTCCTCAAACTTCCAATTCTTCTTCCAGGTTTATTTTGCATTTGCAAGTTAGTTCTGGAACTCCTCCAGCAGTCTAGATGTTTTCAACTCAGAGTTTCTTGTAAAGTGCTGGGAACAGATATGGTGGCTACAAGTCCTTGTTGACATCCTGCACTTATGTCCAAACTGACTATTGCTGTTTCTGGAAACAGAAGAGGAAACCTCAGGAAACAGTGGGCATCCTTAAAGAAAGGAAGGAATTTTCTAGTCGTAATGTTAAGTGATCCAACAGCTACAGCAAAAGCAGATCCAAGAAAAACCTTGGTCACTGGCAAGGCAGGCTTCATTAGAGTATGGATGTTTGGCTATGAGGTGGGCGCTAGATCCAGGAGCTGAGATTTTGGGTGTTGTGATGTTTGGTTTTACTTTAAAGATCTGTCAGTGTCGGGCCAGATGAACAGCTCCAGTTACTTAAGGCTCTAGGACCAATGTTTTCTACTAGTATTAACTTAAAAAAAAAACTCAGTTTAGATGACGGGATCCAAGCTAAATTCAAATGTGAGAAGTCTATAAATCACAAGGCCAGGACCTCGAACCCAGGGGACATCGCATATAGCCTGCGGTTGGAGGCTTCAAGCCAGTGTCAGGATTGTGACCACAAGACAGGCATTAAGACCAGGAAACCAAACAGGGTTGGGCAATCCTGCTGGAGGTGCAGCCAGTTCTGCAAGCCAGGCGTGAACCAGTCAGGGGAGCCAGAGCAGCAGCCTGCAGATCTGACTGCAGACACAGTGGAACAGTTGATCTTCAGGGCTTCCTCTGTTGTCACTGGAGCCTGTCAGGGCAGTGAACGGATGAAGGCAGGCCAAAGCAGTAGGTGTGGGCTGTCCCTGCTCCAGAGGACCAGCACCAAAAAACAGGCCAAGGTAACCTTAACACACCCTTCTCTGAGGCGTACCAAAGCCAGGACGTTTCTAGATTGCCAGCTCTTTCATGGGAACCTATCTGGATTATAGGGTGTTGGACCTAAATTTATGTGGTGTAGCTGTTTCCTCTAACTTGAAATGTTGCCTCATGGAAAGAGGCTGACTCAGGAAGGAAATGAAATTTAAAAGTCCCAGGAAGCTCCTGAAAACTACAAGATCCACAAGCCTCATATCCCAAGGTCATATTAACAGGGACAGTTGCCAGGTGGAGGGGACTGGCTCAGCAGAGTGTTGTGAAAGCTGTGCAGAGAGCTGCAGGACGAGTTTCCTGGGCCGTAGCCTGTGTTAGGATAGGCTACTCAGTACAGTTACCTTTGAGTCATGCTCCTGTAAGAAACCTCAATAGACGGGGGGCACATCGATGTTTGTTCATGTCTCCCATTAAAAAGTCGCGCAACAGCTAGGGAAAGGGAAATCTCATTTAGCCGTCCTGAAGCAGTGGGAGAACTGACCAGGAGCCTTTCATTTGAGCCTTTCATTCGGCAAACAGCTATCGAGCACCTTTTGTCAGCCAATGATGGAAAAGCGGAGTGAGTATGCAGATGAGAAAGTCAAGGTTCCCCAACCCCTGTGGCTCACAGACAGCAGACAGCTAAAAGACCCGTGGGCACTAGAACAGCAGCCAGAGATGGTGCCCAATAGCATAGGGTGTCACTCACAGGGTGGCGGTTTCCCCAGAGGCCACCAGTGGCTGTGAGAGGACTTCCTTGGTGGCCGTGTTTGTGTGTGAGTCAATTATTTTGTACTTTGGTGGATTATTTTGTACTTTGTCTGGGCCTGGCCTGAGCCCTGTGAAACATTTTTGCCTTGGGGGCAGAATGAAAGCATGTCAACAAGGAGTCTGTAATCAAGATAAAAATATTTTAAGTGCAACAGTTTTACAAAGCAAATTAACTTAAAAATCCCCAAACTTTCCATAAAGTGTGAATCAGTGCTGAGTGGAGCCTGGGAGAAAAAAAAATCAGCAATTCTGATCTTTGTCTGACATTTTTGTTCATCATAAACTTTTGGCATTTATTTTGATCATTAAAATGTTTGTCTTCATTTCCCTGTGTGAAATATGTCAGCCACACAAAAATACCACAAAAATATATATGGAGGACGTAGACTAGACAAACTCAGAGGCTCAGATTAGAAAAGTAGCTTTCAAGGGCTGGAGAGTGAGGGCTAGTGGCTTCCTGTTTAACATGCAGAGCTTTCACTTGGGGTGATGAAAAGTCCTGGAAAGGGATTGTGGTAGTGACTGCAGAAAGTTGTGAGTAGCCAATGTCACTAAGTTGTACCTTTAAAGCAGTTGGAAGAATACATTTTATACTATATATACTATAAAATAAGTTTTATTGTATACCTCACTATATATGATCTCACAGGACAAATACTATTTATTGTAGTTATTGGGTGCTTTTCCATTAAGTTTTCCCCTGTGTGGAGTACTACATGCCATTCATGCTAATTTTTACCTTGGCATCAGCACATTCGTATAAGGCTTAGAGGCTATAAATAGAAAGACCAGGCCGTGGAGAAGGAGAGGGTATGGTATAGCTAGGGAGACCTGGCAGGAAGGGGCTGCAGGGCAGAAGACATTCCCAGAGCAGCTCCAAGCAGGTGGATTCCATGGGTGTATTAGCATATGAGCCCTGTTGTGGCCTGAATGAAAATGGCAGACAGCAGGAAGAGCAACAGCAGTGGCTACTGGGCCTGGCTTGTGCTTCTGAAACCTCAAATTCCACCCCACTGACACACTCTTCTTCCAATAAAGGCACAGGCCCTAATCCCTTCCAATAATGCCACATACACAGTGGCTTGGCTATGTACAGTTGAATTATCTCAGGGAAGTTTTTTATCTTCTTGGCACCTCAGTTGCTTAACTTGTAACAATGGAATAATGTCCATAACCGACTCAAATGATCACTGAGCAACGTAAGTCACTATGTGGTAAAGCCTGGGAATTTTACTGAAACACAGCGAGACCTAAACAGTGCTTAAAGCAGCAGAAAGAAATTAAAATAATCCTGCAAATCACCTCTCTTTTGCTAATATTTTTAGTGTGCAAAATTTTAGATTTCACTGGGACATCTTCACATACATACATCATTGCACCCTACTCATATCCACCCCCCTTTTCTACCCTCTGCTACTCCTTCTTCCCCCTCGCTGGTTCCCACCGTTCTCACCTTTCTGCTTTCATGTCACTAATATATGATATACGTATAATGTATGAGTTTTGATTCTACATATAAAAGAGAAGACACAATATTTTGTATTTCTTGCCACGACTATCCTTGCTTTTGTTCTTATCCTCCTTTCTTTAGGTTGCTTCTTCCTCTCACAGTCCCCTACTAAACACACACACACACGTACATATACATATACACACATATATGTATGCACACATATTTACGTCTAATTCCTGCAAAGGTGAGAGAACTCGATGTTTGTCTATGCCCAGATCATCTTTCCGAGGCATTGTGGAAGAAGATCAGGTTAGAACTGCAGGGATCTTGGTGTGGGGCCAGTGTAAGTGCAGGAATGTTGATGCTGAGGAGGGGAGAGCGGTAGGGAGAATGTGCCCATATGGCGTGCAGCTCTGGTGTTGGGGCCATGTGTGGCACAATGTGTTAAAAGCATGCAAGGCTGAAGCCAAGGACTCAGAGGGTCTGTAATTCCAGGTGGGCGGATGAAGACAGAGCGCCTGTCTTGTGGACGGCCTCCCTTGCTGCCCTCTCACACACCCCTGGCCACACAGAAGCTGGCAGTTCATTTCGGTGCTGGAACTCAGTCAAGTCCTGGGAAAGATTGATGTTGTGTTGTAATTATCTTGCAGTCAATTGAAAAAAAAAAGTCATAAAGATAGGGGTACCATGAGCGATCACACCCAGTAATTGAGCCACGCCCACCAACAGTTCACATTCACTGCTTTGCTCGTGTGCTCCTTCCCTGGCTCTTGAGAGCCATGATCAGAGTTTTAGTATCGGTTTTATTGTCTCTTCCCCAGGAACACTGCGTTTTCCTAGATGTGATATCTCCCGAGGCACTATGTTGTCCGCTGTAATCTTTCTTGTGGATTGTAACACATTCTTTTCAGACTTATTTGTATGTTGCCTGCATTCCCCCTTAGTTCTTAGTTGAAAGAACTGTTTTTTTTTTTGTTTACATTGCCTTTTATTTCTGCATGATTCCAAAACAGCCTAAGTGCTAACTAAATACTTGTTGAACACAGTGAAGTTTTGGTTGGATAACATGCCCAGCCATCCAGAGGGTCTTTGATTATTTGGACTCAGAGATATTTTTTAAAATTTATTTGTTATTATTTTTTATTTTTATTTTTTACAATTTATTCATTGTAGATCCTGATTGTAGCCCCCTCCCTCAATTCCTCCCAGTCCTACCCTCCCTCCCTCTTTGCCCCCATCCCCTTCTCCTAGGCCACTGAAAGGGGGACTTCTCCTCCCCTGACATCTGACCCTAGCTAATCAAATCTCATCAGGACTGCTTGGATCCTCTTCCTCTGTGATCCCGTAAGGCCGCATTGCCAGGAAGGAAGTGATCAAAGAGCAGGCAACCCAGTTCACGACAGAGGCAGCCCCTGCTCCCCTTACTCAGGGACCCACTTGGAGACTGAGCTGCCTGTGGGCTACATCTGAGCAGGGGTTCTAGGTCCTCTCCATGCATGGTCTCTGGTTGGTGCATCAGTCTCTGCAGGACCCCCAGGACCCAGATGTTTTAGCTTTGAGAGATTCTTTTAGTATTAAGTGGTCAGAGTGGATGGGTGTTTTTTAGGCAATATTTATATTCCGGATATAGTAGTATATCCGGATGGTTGTGGTATTTCTTCTCGCACCGTACTCAATGCTCAGAACAGAGAAACAAATGGTGTGTAAGAGAAGGCTTGTCGCCTCAGGTGGCTGTCCTGTCCTACTGTAGTTCCTGGGGGATCATCTTGAAGAATGCCGATGGTGCTGGAATATTGTCCATGAGAGGGACAATTGATCCCCACCACTTCTATTCCCATGGTTTTGCCTCACGCCATTAGTAGCGGGGAACGATGCCACGGGGATGTCGTCATTTCTAACGTGGCTGGCTGTATTAAATGCTAGAAATAATAACGGAAGAAATTGGAGACTCTCTGTGCTGCAGTGTGTGCTGCTGAGGAAATGAAGAACGTCACATTCTAAATCTCATTTCCCCTCTTAACTACAGGGGATTTTAGCATCAAAAGACTTCATGCCCAAATTTCCACCTTGTAAAAAAAAAAAAAGAAAAGAAAAAAAGAAAAAAAATCAGCCTTCAATTTAAAGCAGCAGGGGGCGCTACTACCCTTCCTAAGAAGAGTCCGGTTTTTCACCTGAAGACAGTGACATCTGGATTGTGGAACCAAAGACGAAGAAGCTGGATATTAGTGACGCTCCAGCCCTAACCCTGCAAAGAGAAAGGTTTATGATAGTTTAATTTACACGCATTCTTAAAACGTCACAGGAAGCTAGTTTGTTTCAGCAATCTGTTTGGCCCAGGGGTGGAATGGGGAGAAGTCTTCATTTAGTTTGGGAGAATCGCCTTGGAAAATAAAACATGACCCGAGTTTTGACACAGTGATTTAATGTGATACAAATTCACACATCACTTCAGGGTCGTCTGCATGTTTAGAGGTCATAGGAGCTTGGCTGGGATTGCTCAGTCACTGCAGATGCACAGGGGCCTGAAAGATGCTTATGATAAACGTGTGAGAGGGTCTTTGGTACTTTGCATTGAATGTCAAAGTGTGATTTCAGCTCAAAAGAGAGCCGCCAGCCAGCAGACTGCTAGGGGTAGCAAGCACCTTTCTTTACCTGGGGGGCTGTTGTGGGCTCTGGGATGCGGTTCAGGATCCGACCAACCTCAGCACCACCTGAGGAGATTTTTCACCTCAAAGGCCTCCCCATCTTTTCCACCTGTGACTTTGGTCCCACTCAGGGCTGAGCAGCTATTACTGAGGTAAACAGTCATGCCAGTAACCCCATGGCTTCTCCGTGGTGGTGTGATGCGTCTCTACTTGAGTTGCTGAAATCAAAGCAGCAGAAGCAGGAGGACTCGGCCCTTCACAGCCCCCGTTTCCGTCCCTCTGCTGAAGGCTGAAGGGGCCGAGGTTCAAGTTCTTCTGAGAACAGCTGCTGACAACTCTCCCCAAGTTTCTTTAGGGACATTTACCTTTCAGCTGGTGAACACGCTGGACTCTGCGGGGAGATGAAAAGGAGAGAATCTGAGGAGGAGCCGGAGTTTAGGCAGCAGGCATACCTCGGCCATGCTCCGCCATGCTTACAGAGATCTCTTCATACGTGAGCTGGTTTCTGACCACAGGCGTTTCCTGGTAAATATCATTTTTAGGATCTGTTTCTGTGTCCCTGCGACTGTCACCTCAAATTCTTTTACATTGCTGGAAGGAAAAAGTCTCTTGAGAGAGCATGAGAGGTGTACATGTTAGAGGTTGGCCCGGCAAACTTTGAGACTTATTTGATTGAAGATAACTAAATAATTATCAACTCACTGATGAAAGGGAGGGGGGGTTCATATTAAATGCCACATACAGCGTTCCTAAGGCAAGATCTGTGCATTTTTCTTTCCTTCCTTCTTCCTTGCTTCGTCTTTCTTTCTCTCTTCCCCCTTCTCTCTCTCTCCCTCTCTCTCTCCCTCTCTTTCTTTCTTTTCTTTTTTCTAGCAAAGATGAGAACATCCTAAAGCTCCCAAGTGTCCAGGAATTCATCTCCCTTGCCAGCTTCTCAGACGCTGCAGAGCTGAAAGTATCCACACGGGGCTGAAGGAGGGGCCTCAGCTGCCTGAGTCTTGCACCTGCGTTTGAGCCTTGGCCTAGAGGAGAACAGGTCCCCGCTGGCTGTGTCCAGAACCAGGAAAGACTACAAACATCACTTGCAGGCAGATGTTGGGATATTTAGAGCAGGGGGAAGGGGACTGTTGAGGAGCTGGTGGGACTCATTAAAGGGGGTAGAGCCAATGCAAATTCAGCGGGCCAAGCGGAGTGCCGGCAGGAGAGCTGGCGTTTGAACACTCAGACTTCGTGGAGGTCTTTAGTAACGGGGTAAGTTCCCATGTGACTGGAGGGTTGGTGGGAGGTCTTCCCATAGGCCTGGGTGTGGATCTGATGAACCCTCAAAGTCTTTGCAGCATTTTGATTCTGTGGTCAAGATTAGGCAGACACATGTGGCTGCAGATGAAATAAAACAGGGAACTAACGGGAAGCTTTATGCTCTGTATCCTTACCTCCTGCCTGCTTCCAAGTGCAACACAGAGTCTGCTCTGTGCTACAAGGCTCATCTTACTGGGCTTCTGTTTCAAAAACCAAGTAGAACTGATTCTCTTCACCTAGGCTGTCCGCTCTTCTTTCACACAGAAACTTTTTGTTTACTTATTTTTATTCTTTGACGGTTTCATGCATGCATATAATGATTTTTAGTCATTTTCGCTGGTCTGGTAGCACAAAGCAGCAAGACATGCTGAAGAGGCAGGGGCAGAGAAACATTTATTTTCAGTCTTTCTTAAACACTCAAAGCAAAGAAGAAAACTCACCAGTCCAGGATCTCACAGATGTAGTTATTGGAATTCATTTATTTAACCTCCACCCCCCCCAATTCCAACAACTTAGATTATTTTCTCTGTTAACACTTAAAATTCACCCCATAAGAAATAACAACCATCACCCAACAAACTCCAAATCCAGGAGTCTTACAGAGCACCCCCCCCCCCCCAATTTGCTTGAAATGAGAGGATCTTGAGGTTTGATAAAATCTGTTTTGAGCACCCAAGGTGTGGAGCAGCTCCTTTTTGAAGGCTTCACAGTATAGTCTCTCCCAGGATGTGAGTTTACTCAGGGAAGAAAGGTGAACTGCATTTCTTCCAAGCAAAACATATAAGTGTGTCATTCACCATCACACCCGTATTCCATTCCAAACAAACGCTGACCTTGTTCTGACATGAAGCCAGAGCGGGTGTGAAATACAGCATGGAGCACAGCCGTGCAGGACCGTGAATGTGCCAAGTTGCAGCAGCAGCAGCAGCAGCAGCAGCAGCAGCAGCGGCACTACTTTTGGAGGGAGGAGAGAAGTTTGCGAGCTGATCTTTCTAATTCCTTCACTGCTGCCGACCTCAAGGAAAGCAACTCAAGCTACTTGCCACTTTAGGAAAACTGCCTATGCTGTTTAGATTGTGGATGGGACTTCCCTCCTAGGCTCTGTTTCTTGGGATTCCTCTGTTCCTTTCTTTTAACCTTAAGAACATTTCTTGAGAGCTTTTGTTGGTGTGAGTATATGAGCTTTTGCCCTAAACAATAGCCTCTGGTCTCCACTGGGATGCTGAGCACGTCCCCTCTTCTCATCAACACTGTACCTTACTCCCCTACTTGTGATTTCTTTCTGGATGATGTCCTAGGAAAAGTTTCTTTTTTAAATTTGTTTTAACATTTATTTATGTATATGTGAGGGTGTTCCTGTGGAGGCCAGAAGAGGACATAGGATCTCTGGGATCTGGAGTTGTAAGTGGTTGTGAGCTGCCTGAATAGGTGCTGGGAACTGAACCATAGTCTCAGAAAGAGCAGGAAGTGCTCCTAACCATCAAGCCATCTCTCTAGCCAGGAAATGGCTTTTGATTTGTGTAGAAACTTGGCTAACATGATGCCTACACACACACACACCCCACCCCCCATGCACACACAAAAGAGGACATAAATTTTGAGGTGTTGAAAATGTGGGGTTGATGATGCATGAAAAAAGGCTAAGATGAGTGTTTAATGAAACGACTGTTGTTTCTCATATAAGGTAGCACATGAATTCCCCACAGTCAAGGCATTGTAGAGTTTCATGCAACAAAAATAATTGGACTTGTGGAAGTGTGTAGTAGAGTAGAAGATGTTCTAAAAACTAGTTAAAGTTTTAAACATCTAAAACCCTTGACAGAGTAGAACAATAACACCAGCAACAAACTCATTGTCACCATGATACATAGAAAAAGTGACCTAGAAGAAGCCCAAGTTTGCTTGATGGGGTCCTATAGAGCAATGAGGAGGCTCCTGAGTCATGAGGAAGGAAGTGATTGTAGGATGGAATGTGATGGCAGCATGGCTGCTGTGGCTGGTTCTTTCTGTTTTCCTTGTGCCTCAAAGGAGAAACGGAGCCACAGTTGCTATTCTGTTTCTCTCTTTCTTTCAGGAGCTGCACCCGTGGCCCCGCATGACGAGGTAAGCCATAAGCGAGGAGTACTGCTTAGCACTGAATTCAACATTCTCTCTCGGGGTCAGAAGAGGGTGTCGGATCCCCTGGAGCTAGAGTTACAGACAGTTATAGACCACCCAACCCCAGGAACCAAACCCACATCCTCAAACATACAAGAAATATGCTCTCTGAACACCCGAGCCATCTCTCCGGCTCTGGACTTAGCATTCTTATATTTACTCAGTGCTACTAGAGGGCATGGCCATTACCTTATGGAAAATGAGATATGACCCATCATAGCTTTGTTTGTGTTTTGATGACTGCACATATCCCTTTACTTATTTATCATAAGTGAATAAATTCACACACTCTGGGCATGTAATTGAGTAACCCCCTCGATATATTTCAGTTAATGGTATATAAATTAGCAGCCTTTTTGAGCTGATGGCTCAGGTGCTCTCAGTAGGATGGCTGAGGTGTGCCCAGGAATGTTTGTGTGATGTAGCTAGTGAAGACAGTGAGATGACCCCAGTGGAATGAAATATAGGGTAGTTGCAATGAGCCCTGGTTCTGAGCCCTGGCTTTGTCACATACTAGCAGCCTGACTGGAAACAGACCACTTCATACCTTTAACTGTCTGTTTCCATATCTTCAAAATGGAACAATTAAAATTGACCTTTCCCCTTTAGAGGCTCCCTGGGCCTGATAATGCTAATGCTCTCTGCAAACTGTGAGGTACTGTGGAAAATCAGTTTTGGTACAGCCATGATCCAACAGATCCAACCCTATACAGAAAGGTTAAAATTATTTGCTGGTATAAAAAAAGGCAATTCCCATCACCTCTCAGGCTTATCTTCTTTTCTTGCTCATTTCTACCACAACGGGAAAGCTGGCCACTGGCCCTTCGTAGTTTGATAGACATTGCGAAGGTTCTGTGTACTTGTGTGTTCCCTTTTGCTTTTATCAGGACTGTTATGAGGAAATCTCTAGGGTTTTCTTTAAACCAAAGCTTGGCAGAAATGGGGAAAGCCCTGTGAGTGGCGTCTCTCCTTGTGAAAATGGCTTCCCATGGTACTGAGTCTTTTATTGCTATTGTTTTTTTGTTTGCAATCTAGGCAGTTGCACATGGTGGGTAAGGTGGTGACAGAACCCTGCGGTTTCTTCATTGTCACCTGGCGCACTCACATTAGAAACAAAGATTTGACTTTTGGGCTGGTGAGATGGTTCGCAGGGTAAGGACACTTTCCATGTAAGCCTGGGAACCTTGAGTGTGGTCCCTGGAACCCACAGAAAGGTGAAAGAACCAACACCACAAAAATTGCCCTTTGACCTGTGCATGTGCCCTATGGCATATATACCCAGACATCCATGGAGTGGATATCTGAGATGAACATAGTATTACCTGATCTCTGTATCCCTGTGTAGATGCCAGGAATATGAATAAAGAACTACCTGAAGATTTGTGATAACCCAGGTTTTGAATTACCCCCGGATTATGAGTCATAGACAGGAGACTGTCTATAGGCCATAGAAATCACGAAGAAAAGACATACATCTATGCTGTGCCCCATGAGAATCCTTCCCCCTATTATTACTGACACAGCCTCATGTGACCCAGGCTGGCATTATATAGTCCAGGATGATCTTGAACTCCTGATGCTCTTGTCTTCACCTCCCAAATGCTAAGGTTACAGGAATGTGCGTCCACACCAACTTATAGCCCTAATTTTGCAGTCATTTATTATATAGCAATACTAACCAGAATGAAAAGCAACAACAAATGCAAAGTTATAAAAATGTTTGTCTGATCACACAGGACAGAGCGATTTAGAACTGTATTCACAGACAACAAATACATGATCTTTTGCCTATAAGTGAAATGTTAACTGAATCATATCTCAAAGTACTAATGTGTTTATTCCTGAACTTTGGTGCGAACCAAACTCTGGGGTAATTATGTAAAAAGCATCCCAATACTAATGTGTATTTACACCTCTATGCCAGCCAAAATACGGGTGCCACTTATAGATTCAAGCACTGCATACTCATTAAAAATATAACATATCTAAGATGGGAAAAATAAATAAAAAGAATTCCAGAGCCCAACCTCAGACCATGCAGTCAACCTGAGCATCAATGACCAAAACCTGCCTCTCAGAGACAAGGGCCATTTAGTGAGAAATTCTACACGGTCCACTAACATCAATAAGCTTCTTGGATAGGGGATAATAAATTATTGATGTAAATGTAAGATATGAAAATGTATGAATCTGGGAATTAGTTTTGAACTTACGCTCTTCAAAGCATGTTTCAGAGATGCTAATGAAATAGCAGTTCTGCATGATTGTTTGACATCAGATAGCCAATACATAGCACAATTTGAGTATATTTGTTTTTCCAAAGAACTCATTGTCCCTAATGGGTTGATTGTGATTGTTGACTAGTGTAATGTAATGGGCCTGCAATCGTCTTGAGTAGATAGGAACTCTGAAAAGATTTCAGTACTGAATGGAATAAAAGCACCAGCATACCAGCTTCCTGGGGACCATGCCATCCCACACAAGCAGGGTACTGCAGCTTGGCACCACTTCTAAGATCTCTGGGTGGCTCCTTCATCACGAGTGTTTCCTCTCTACTGGGCTGAGCATGGCTGGTCACATGGAGGCCATTCACAACCACACGTGGTCCTCGTTAGCACCTCATTGCTCTGCATCACAAAGTCTAATACTGGTTGATTAATTGGATGCTATCAGCAGCCTTGGAGTAGACTTACTGAGAAGGTGAGAGCATTAAATGAAGTCTGACGGAGCCGGGGTGTAGCACGAAAGTTCTGTTTACAGTACTTCTATTTTATGATGACTAGAGTTGAATGTGTAGACTTTTCCCTGGGGTGGTAGGTGCCTGCTTAATGATTCCCTGTGCTTAACATAATTGGGAAACACCTCTGCCATTAAAAAAAAAATTACCTTTTTGAAAGTTTTTAGAGTCTATGGCAAGAAAGGTAAATGTTGTCTCTACTTTTCTGAGTAGTGAGTGGGGAGCTGCTAAAAACTTGTGTGAACTGCTCTTGCCACCTTCAACAAGTTGACAGTTAGTAGAGATTATGAAAAAATAAAGAATTAGAAATTTGGCAACTCTAAGAAATTGCTTTGAAAGAGTAGTTCAGGGAACCAGCATATGTGTGTAGTTACTTGTCTGTTTATTTTTATTGCTTTTAAAGTTAGTAGTATACAAGGCAATGGGTTTTGTTACAGAATTTTCATACATAACTTTGTTTTCATTCATTCCCCTCTCCCCATATGCTGTCTCTATTCTTCTGACCTCATATTGCTGGCACCCTTCTGTTGTGTATTGTTTTCCTGGGAGATTAAAATCTTCCACATCAGAGGGAAACTGCTTAAGACATAGGATGTAAAAGGGAGGTGAAATAACAAGGTATTTTAAGACAGACTATTTGTAAGGAAGTGAAACAACATGGTGTTCTAAGG
The DNA here is from genome assembly GCA_028658305.1 of Pachyuromys duprasi. Taxonomy (NCBI): domain Eukaryota; kingdom Metazoa; phylum Chordata; class Mammalia; order Rodentia; family Muridae; genus Pachyuromys; species Pachyuromys duprasi. Next base: position 30,034,526 of record CM053749.1, read on the forward strand.
AGAGGCAAAATACTCCATCCTTGGGGAAGCTCCTTAAAAAAGGAATTCAACATTTCAAATGGCTTCAGGAAGTCTATGAAACTGATTAGATTTATTAGGCCCTCCCTCCCCAGCAGCACGAAAAAAGCAGAGATCAGTGGAACTTCTTAGAAGAGGCTCAGACCAATGGAGCCACAGGGAAAGAACACCCTCAACATCTTGAGCTGCCTTCAGGCTGTGCAGTGTGCTCCAGGTTGCCAGCTTCTGCGAGTCACTCATGATGGGGTGGGATTTGGTGATGCGGCTGTCCCTGAGTCATTTCTGCTCCTGTAAATAAGCCCTCACCCACATTTCTGTAAGTGACCCCAATAAAATTCATGGTGTACCAAGTTGGACGTTGCTGTCTATACTTTGGTTTATTGTTGGTTGCCTGTTTGGGGTGAGGGGATGATTGCTTATGACTCCTCAGGAAGAGTGTCACATAACACCTTCCCTCCCTGCCGTGCAATAATCTCACTTCTATGTAGCCGTCATTATACTGAGGTTTCTTTTCCTGTTTCTTCAGGACTTACATCATAAAAGCATTCTGAACTTTATCAAATGCTTTTTCTGTGTTTATTGAGATGATCAGGTGGTTTCTGTTCTCATGTTTATTTATGCGTTGCATTATTTCTGTTGATTTTCTTATGCTGAACCTATCTTTGTATCTGTGGGACGAAACGACTGGGTCATGGTGTATTGTTAATTGTGTCAGGGGTTGGCTGTCTCCCATCAGGTGAGTGTCAGGTCGGGCCAGGCATTGGTTGGCCATTCCATAAATCTCTGCTCTATTTGCGTCCCTGCACACCTTGTAGGCAAGGTAAATTTTGGGCCAACATTTTTGTGGGTGTGTTGGTGTTCCCCTCCCCTTACTAGGAGTCCTGTCTAGTTAGAGGGTGACCTCTTCAGTCTCCATGACCCCTGCTACTAGGAGTCTCAATTAGAGCCACCCTCATATCCTCCCAGGAGCCTGCCCTGTTGTAGGTTTCCAGCTTGTCATAGAGATGCCCCCACCCATGGTTTCTCTTCTCTCTGCAGTCCTTCTGTCTTCCCGGCCCCAGTTTCCCTATGTCTGATATCGATCCTTATTTCTCTCTGTGCTTCCTGTCTTACCCTCTTCCCTCTCTTCAACCACTATTCTATTTCTACTTCGGAGTGGGAGTTAAGCATCCTCCCTTGGGTCCTCCTTATTACTTATCTTCTTTGAATCTGTGAGTTGTAATATGATTGTTCTGTACTATATGGCTATCATCTACTTCTAAGTGAGTACATACCATGTGTGTCTTTCTGGGTCTGGGTTACCTCACTTAGGGTGATCTTTTCTAGTTCCATCAATTTGCCTACAAATTTCATGATTTCCTTGTTTTTAATAGCTGAGTACTAATCCATTGTGTAAATGTAGCACAGTTTCTTTATCCATTATTCAGGTGAGAAACATTTAGATTGTTTCTAGATTCTGGCTATTATAAATAAAGCTGCTATGGACATAGCTGAGCAAGTGTCCTTGTTGTGTGGTAGAGCATGTTTTGGGTATATGCCCAGGAGTATAGCTGGATCTTGAGTTAGAGCTATTCCTAATTTTCCGAGATAGCCTCAGATCGATTTCTGGAGTGATTATACAAGTTTGCACTCCCACCAACAATGGAGGAGGGCTCCCCTTTCTCCACATCCTCGCCAGCATATACTGTCGCTTGTGTTTTTGATCTTAGCCATTCTGATGGGTGTAATATGGAATATCAGAGTCTTTTTGTCTTGCATTTCCCATCAAAATACCAACATAATACTTTATAGACCTTGAAAGAACCATTTTCAACTTCATATGGAAAAACAAAATATCTATAACAGCTAAAACAAGCCTATACAATAAAAGATCTTCTGGAGGTATCTCCATCCCTGATTTCAAGATGTACTATAGAGCAACAGTAACAAAAATAACATGGTACTGACATAGAAACAGACTAGTTGATCAATGGAATTGAATTGTAGACCTAGAAATAAACCCACTTACCTAAGGACACTTGAAATTTGACAAAGAAGCCAGAACCATATAATAGAGAAAAGACAGCATCTTCAACAAATGGTGCTGGTCTAATTGGATGTGTACATGTAAAAAAATGCAAATAGATCCATATCTATCATCCTGCACAAAACTCAAATCCAAGTGGACCAAAGATCTCAACATAAAACCAGAAACACTAAATCTATTAGAAGAAAAAGTGGGGAAGAGCCTTGAACTCATTGGCACAGGAGACAACTTCCTGAATAGAACACCAACAGCTCAAGCTCTAAGATCAATGATAAGATAAATGGGACCTCATGAAATTGAAAAGCTTTTGTAAGGCAAAGGATACTGTCATTAGGACAAAACAGCAGCCTACAGATTTGGAAAAGATCTTCATCAACCTAACATCTGACAAAAGCCTAATATCTAAAATATAAAAAGAATTCAAGGAATTAAACACCGACAAACCAAATAATCCAATTAAAAATGGGGCACAAAGCTAAACAGAATTCTCAACAGAGGAATCTCAAATGGCCAAGAAGCACTTAATGAAATGCTCAGTATCCTTAGTCATCAGTGTATGATATTCTTAATATGTATTTTAATTTATTTTGCACACATTTTACTAAAAAAAATAAGTCTATGTTCTCTAGATATATTCTTGTATTCTTGTATTCTTTCTGTTTATCGCCTGAGAACAATAATGGATCTGTAGAGTGAGTTTGGCAATCTTGCTGCCTCTTATATTTTGTGAAAAGTTGTAGAAATATTGGTGCTAGCTCTTCTTTAAAAGTTTGGAAAGATTCAGGCAGCAAATCTCTCTAGTCTTGGGCTTTTCTTTGTGGGGAAGACTTTTAGTTACTCCTTCAATCTTGTTGCTTTTAATGAATCTAAGTTATTCCCTGGAAAGGGTTTATTTTAACCTTATAGGTTATTGACCATCCCAGGAAGCCAAAGCAAGAGCTTGAAGAAGAAATCACAGAGGAAAGCTGCTTTCTGGCTTGCCCAGGCTCATATTCTGTTACTTTTCTTACAGTCCAGGCTCACCTGCCCATGGATAGTACCACCTACAGTGGGCTCTACTCTACTAAATCAATTTGCAATCAAGAAAATTCCCCACAGATATGCCCATAGTTTTATTCCCCCCTCTCAGTGTCTCTGTTTGTCTCTGTCCCTGTCTGCCTCTGTCTCTCTGTCTCTCTTTGTCCCTGTCTGCCTCTGTCTCTCTGTCTCTCTGTCTGTCTCTTTGTCTCTGTCTGTCTCTGTCTTTCTCTCTGTGTATACATGCCGCAGTGAACATGTGGAGGTCATAGGATAATCTGTGGTAGTTGATTTTCTTCTTCCATCACATGGATCCTGGAAATTAGCTAAGGTCTTACTTGCTGAGCTTTCTCATTGACCTACCTACCTCTTTCGAATGATGAGACAAGGCCACTTGCTCTTAATTTCCTGTAGTTTGGTTGGTTGGTTTTTCGGATTGCTTGTGATATTGGTAGTTCTTATCTCCCTCCCATATTTGAAGTAGGAGTTTGTTGGTTTGCTCTTGGATGTGGTAAATTTCTTTCAAGCTCTCTCATTCATCTGTTTGAGGAAATGTATCTTTTCATGTGTTCTCATTCTTCTGCAAACATTACTCCTTTATTTTCTATAGATGGGGTCGCATTGATCATGCTTATGCTTTAAATGTTATCATTTATTTATCATTTTTACACTTATTGATTATTTAGTGTATGTGCACACACATGTATATGCATGCACACATGCACTATGGGCACACAGTGGGAAATCAGAGGACAACTTGTGCGAGTCTATTCTCTCCTGACACCATGTGGGCCCTGAAAACAAAGACTGACTTGTTTTCTTCTTGTTGCTGCTGGGAGATATTGTGTAACCCTGATGTTTCTCTTGCTATGAATTGGATTCTTTTTTTTTTCTCCACTAACAGCTTTTAATATTGTTTTTTTTTCTTTGCATTCTTGACATCTTGACATCTTGACTACCTGCTATGGGGACTTTTTTCCTCTGATCTTGTCTATTTAGGGTTCTAAACACCTTTTGTACTCACTTCTTTCCCTCTAAATCTAGAAAAAAATTTCTGCTTTAATTTAATTGAATAAACTGTCTATGTCCTTAAATTTTATCTTAGTTTCTTTTTCCTATCCATGGTTTTCTAAATGTCTCCCAATTTTCTCAAAAGGTTCAGTCATGATTATTAACTTTTTATGTTTCTGGAGTCTATTATTCTTTTTTATTTAATTTATTTTTTATTAATTACAATTTATTTACTTTGAATCCAGCTGTGGCCCTTTCCTCATCCTCTCCCAATCCCACCCCCCCTTCCTCTTTTCCTCCCATGCCCCTCCACCAGTCCACTGATAGGGGAAAGGAGGTCCTCCTCGCCTTCCATCTGACCCTAGGCTATCAGCTCTCACTAGGACTGGCTGCATTGTCTTCCTCTGTGGCCTGGTAAGGCTGCTTCCCCCTCAGGGGGAGGTGATCAAAGAGCCAGCCACTGAGTTCATGTCAGAGACAGTCCCTGTTCCCATTACTTGGACACTGAGCTGCCATGGGCTACCTCTGTGCAGGGTTTCTAGGTTATCTCCATGAATGGTCCTTGGTTGGAGTATCAGTTTCAGAAAAGACCCCTGTGCCCAGATTTTTTTGGTTCTGTTGCTCTCCTTGTGGAGCTCCTGTCCCCTCCAGGTCTTTCATCTCCCTCTTCTTTTATAAGATTCCCTGCACTCTGCCCAAATTCTGGCTATGTGTCTCTCAGCATCTGCTTCGATACCCTGCTGGGTAGAGTCCTTTTGCAGGCAAATGGTGGGAACTAGAAAAGATCATCCTGAGTGAGGTGTCCCAGAAGCAGAAAGACACACATGGTATATACTCACTGATAAGTGGATATTGGATATATAATATAGGATAAACATACTAAAATTTGTACACCTAAAGAAGCTAAGCAAGAAGAAGGACCCTGGGTAAGATGATCAATCCTCATTCATATAGGACCACAGGATGGACATCAGAAGAGGGAGAAAACAGGGAACAGGTCAGGAACCTACCACAGAGGGTCCTGAGTGTCTATTATTCTTTCAACTTTGCCTTCTATCTGTAAAATTTGTTCTTCCTCCAGGAGTATGCCAAAGAGGACCTCTGGGGGGGGGTCAATGTAGCGATGTATCAGAGCAGATATTAAGACTTGCGATCAAGCCTCTGACAGAGGGCAAGAAGTAATGATTGATCTGGGGGAGGTTGTTGAGACTTGGGGAGAACAAG
>CM053749.1:30040321-30086337 GCA_028658305.1 Pachyuromys duprasi
TTCAGTCATGATCTTGATGGCTGACTCTTTGACCCTCCCCCATACAAGCCGGGGAGTGACAGACTGGCTAGATCCCAGGGGAGGACATTGCAGCCAGCCCTGAGGAGTCAGGATAAGCTGGGGTTGGATGGAAGGGAAGGAGGTCCTCCCCTGTTGGTGGACTTGGAGGGGGCGGGGAGGAGGGAGATGAGGGAGGGAGCGGGAGGGTAGGAGGGAATGAGGGAGGGGGCTACGCCTGGGATTCAAAGTACCTAACCTGTGATTGAGATAAAAATAAATAAATTAAAAAAATTTGTTCTTCCTCTTAATCTGTTGATGATGGTGTCCATTATGACATTTACTTCAGTGACCGATAAACTGATTTTTCAGAACTTCTGTTTTTTTCTTGTTGACTTTTTCCTCCATGTTTCTAAACGTCTCCTCTTAATTGCTTGTCATTTGATCTATTTTGCTACTTTGTTGTTGTTGTTCAGGTCCTGACCTGATGCTTTTGTTCCATTTATCTGCTTATTTGAGTTTTTTTTTTTTTTTTGAGGTCCTTGTCCCATTGTAAATATAAGACTCTCAACTCCTTTCATTTAGTCCTGTGTCTTTGCTTTCCAGAATGGAGGAGGGGTGATGAGCTATTGTATTGACCGGCTCCTGTTTTGTTGTTGTTGTTTGTTTGTGTGTGTCCTCTGGTTTTTATTTTCTCTTTCCCCCATTTAAAAAATATTTGATTGTTTTATTTATGTCCATCTCCAGGTGAGTTATCTTCACTTGGGCTTATGTTCCTGACTACTTTTTAGGGAGGAAGCTGGCTGCAGTAACAACTCTCAGACACCAGCCCCATCGTTACCTTGTAGTTGAGGACACATAGATACTTCGGCTGTGTCTCTGGAAGATTCAGAGACAGTACCACAGGGCACTGATTGGAAATAATGTACTTTACAATTCTTTGGCACTAAAGGTAACAATAATTAAAAAGTAAAGTGAGCACAGATGGGAAAGAGAGAGAGAGAGTGAGTAAGTGAATGAGAGGGAAAAGCAGATGGGTTATGGATATGAGAGCTAATACAGGGAATATTATAGAATGGGTGTGGAGAAAGAAAGGATAGTCATCAAAGCCTGTTCAGATGAGGTGCAAGCTAAAACCAGGTAACTGAACAATTTCCTCCTGGGTGGGAAGAAGAGGTTTCTCCTTTCCTCCTGGCTTGCTCCACATCTCTGTTTGTATTAAGCGGTGAAGGTTGAGGGGAGGGCTGCTAGACTTAGTAATTCAAACACATTAAATTAGTTTGCCTTTTTTGGCTGAGAGATATTTCAGAGTGAGGACTCTACCTTCTGCCAGATTTCCCCAGTCTGAGCCTGGTTATAGCTTCATCTCTGGTGCTTTTTTGGATCATTCTTTCCATGTGGAGGTGGTGGATGGTGTGGGTTGGGGTGTTCTATGACCGGGGACCTCTTGTGCTTACCTTTGTCACTGGGTGGTCTCCATCAGGTCTTGCTCATTAGCAAGACTGTTCCAAGTCACCCAGGCAGTTCTTTACTCTTATTGTTCATCCAAGTAGTGGGGTGCATGGCTCCTCCTCAGCATATTCACTGCAGGAAGCTGGTGGGCGGTCCCAGCGTCAGGTTCCTGCACACACTTCTGCCTCTGTCTGCACAGCCTGTGCTGTTCTGGCTGCCTCTCAGCCAGTGTGTCAGTGTCTAATTCACTGTTGTGGTGTTCGTGTCCGGGCAGCTTACTTATCCCATTTGAGCAGTTCAGTGTGGTCAGGCACTGCTTGGCAGTTGATTATGGATGCTTCTTTGTGGAGATTTTTTCTTTAGGTTTATTTTTTGTTTTCAATTCCTTTTTTTTTAAAAAATAGAAATAGATTATTTAAAAAATCTTGAAGCTTCTCTTTCACTGGGTTACTCAGAGGTGATGTCTAACTTCAAGCTTGTGTTCTTTAAAAGTATGAAGTCTCTTGAGGCCGGCTAGATGGCTATGGATAAAAGTACCTGCTGCTAAACCTGATGACTTGAGTTCCATCTCCTAGACCCACATGGTGGAAGAAGAGAACCAATTTTCACTAGTTGTCCTCTGACCTCCACATACAGACACACGCACATGGAGTAGCATGTATATATCTACAGGTATGCAGCACATATACTCACATACATATCAAATGAATGTTAAACATACACACACACACACACACACACACACACACACACACACACACACACACACGGGAGTTGGAGGATTGGGAGTTTGAGACCAGCTTGAACTGCATAGTGACACTATGCTTAATGATGAAAAAGAAGTCTGGTGAGATGGCTCAGTGGGTAAAGGTAACTTTCCGCCTAAGCCCGATGAGCCGACTTTAGTTCCTGATCATCAGTGGGTAAGTATTTATCATGTTAGAACAATGAGTAGTAGAATTTCGGTCTTCCTGGCTATTCTGCGTGTCTGTCTTATTTTGGCAAAGTAAGCTTCAGGTCAAAGGTCAAGTTTATTAATGTAATACTACCGACTTCCTTTTCTTTCTCCTGTGACAATGAAAGAAGAGTTTGCAGGCGAAGAAAAATAAGGAACCTTCTGTGGTGGTTTGAATGGGAATATAGCCCCTACAGGATGTCTGAAGTCTTATTTTCTGGTTAATGGAGCTATTTGGGGAGGAGTAGGGGGTTTGGCCTTGTTAGAGGAGGTGTGTCACTAGGGATAGGCTTTGAGGTTTCAAAAGCCCACACCAAGCCAGTAATCTCACTTTCTCATTGCCTGTTGCCCCATGGATCAAGATAAAAGCTCTCAGCTCTTTCCTTACCTGTAGCCATCCCTCCTGCCAGGATGATAATGGTCTAACCTCCCCCCCCAGAACTGTGAGCAAACCCTCAAATGCTTTCTTTTATAAGAATTTTCTTGGTCATGGTGTCCCTTCACAGCAGCAGGACAGTAACTAAGACAACTTTCAAGTCTGACAATACACAGTATCCTGGGAAAAAGTCAATTTAGTAACTTCAAAAAATGCCTGTTGAACCCCAATAAGGCCCCAGGAGTCTTTTCAGTGTTTCTAGTTGGCAGAGTGAGAGCAATTGGGGTAGAGATGAAAGCCAGTGTTAATAAACAGAATAGAAGGCTTGACCCTTTCTAAATATGCTGTTCGACTTGCTAATAAAACCACTTATTTATTTTAGCAAAGCCATAGGTTTTAGCCAGATTTTAGTTTTATAGGTTTAATATAATTCAGCATCACTTATTATAATTTAACTCTTAAAGTTTTTGACCTTAAGAGTCTCAAGAAGAAATTAAATAGGAAATATATTGGGCTTATAAAAATGGAGATGAAAATTTCAAGGGAAATTTAGCAGTAAAGAGTAAGTTGGAAGCAGATCTCAACTATGTTCTCAAAATAATTTTGGTTTGAGAGACTTCTTTGAGTAACACAGTTCTTTGCTTGGCTGTGTGAAATGTCAAACTCCAGGCATGGAGTCAAACTACCTAATCCCATTGAGTTTCTCCCGGTAAAGCAGAAAAAGCCAGAGTTACTTGGTAAGGTTGTTCTGGAGAATGACTTTATATTAGTGTGACTTTGAAGTGAAGCTCTTGACCCCACTAAGTCTCCTCTAGCCGAGAAGAGCTGCCACCTAATTGCTGAGGTTTAGAGTGTTATGTGACTCAAGTGCCGTTTGCTGCCATGACTTGGGAAAATCTGCTCTTTCCATCAGAGCTTTATTTTGTTTGCATAGCATTTGGCTCATTTGTATCACGGGTTCCAACCTGTCTTATTGCACAGGGCTTCCTTCTAATGCCCGCAGCTGGGGCATCTTACAGGTCTAGCGAATTCCAGCAGTCCATGGTTCACCTAGCTTCTCTCTTAGAAACGTGTTTCTAGGTCTGGAAAAGCCAAGTATTTCTTCATCCCCGAGTAAAAGCAATGCAGTCCTTTCCAGTATCTTTGCAGACACGAAACCGCATTGATTAGTTTTTGCGGTTTTCCAACTCTCTCAGATGTCCGGCTTGTTTCAGATGTTCAGTTTGACAACGTAAAGCAGTACCTGATTAGCTCATGAGCTGGCAGTGCTGGGTCGGCACTGATTGATGGTGTTCCCATGGGCTCACGGCAGACTCATTCGTTCTCAGGAAGAAGCTTTGTGGGTCCTTGACAGCTGGCAAACACGTTTACTCCCAGCATCGAGTAAATATGGAAGCAGTGGTATAAAAGACAGGACCGTGTAAGAGGCACTGTCTTAAGGGTACCTGTCCTACCATGGGGACTTCTTTATGTTACTTTTTCTTTAGAGTATCATTACTCCCCGAGAATTGGCTCACATATGCTTTCTTCATATATGTTGATGCCTAACAGGGAAAAAGTTCTGTTCACATGTCAAGTGATTTTTCCCCAACTCTTCTTCTGTTTCGCTGTGGTAATATATATATATCTCCTCTGCAGATTTCAGATGTAATATGTTGTGTATTGATTTTGAACCAGTTTAATGTCTAAGACTCTTCACTATTTCCTCCATGAACTAATAGCAGCACGAGTTTACAATTCCTGAAAAAATATTTTATGAGCATGAATATTTGCCTGCTTGCATGTATACATGTGCACAAGGTATGTGCCTGGTGCACTTGGAGGATAGAATAGAGTGTCAGATCCCCTGGAAGTGGAGTTGCAAATGGTTACAAGACAGTATGAGGGAGCTTGGAATCGAACCTGGGCCCTCTGCAAGAACAAGTGCTCTTAACGACATAGCTACCATCTCTAGCTCTAGGTTTGCAATTATTAACTAAAGTGAACTACAGAATATTTTGTCTTGAAATTTTTTTGACAGATTGACAATACTAAGATACTGAAAACTATTTAAAAAAATATCTACTTTAGAATCATTCCAAAACAATGCAAAAGCATCTCATTTGGGAAACCCAAAACAGACATTGAGACCTGATAGTAGATACAGTGCAAGAGAATACTGCATTTACAATAGCAAAATAAGCCCAGAGTGCTCAAAATTCAGACAAGAAACTGCAAAATACCCAGAAAAACACAGGAATGGATTTGCTCATAGGGAAATATACAAGTTCTTGGGTAGAAAGACTAAACACCATAAAAATGTCAGTAACACAGTTTCAACACAAATATCATAAGATTCTTTATGGAAGAACCAAGAAGCAAGTCTGTCCAAGAAAATCCCAAAGCAGGGATAAAGGGAATATTGTAGTAAAGAGACTATGGTGCAGGCAGCATCTGAATTCAGTAGAGGGGGCAGACTTTCACTTTGCTAATCTGAAATAATTGTGTACTTACAAAGCTTTCACAAGAATTGTACAAATAGCTTCTTCCCCAGGTGGCCTTTCCCAAGACTTGTCAGCTTTTAACATTTTTGTCACATTTGTTTTATATCATCTCTCTCTCTCTCTAACACACATACAAATTTGGCAGGTGCTGAACCTTTTCAAAGTAATTGCATTCATTATACTCCTTTACTTGATAGTAATGATTCATCCTTGTCTCTCTGGGGAGGGAGGTGAGACAAGAGGCCCCAAGTTGATAATTATTGAAGCCAAGTGATGAGTGAAAGTTAATTTTATTAGTTGACCTTTGGATCTATTTGTCATTTTCCATAAAAAAGGGAAGTGGGATATGGAGAGATGGCAGTTACCGTCACCCATGGAATAAACTGACCTTTATTAAATGGGGACATTAACTGACGCTTTGGAATTTTTAGGGTATAAATAAAGGGCAAGGCGGGGCATAGTGTTGGATGCCTATTGGTGGTAGCAGAAAGATCAGGCATTCGAGGCTATCTTCAGCTGCGTAGCAAATTAGAAACCATCCTGGTCTGCAGACATGTCCCCTGAAGCTATGCCCCATGACCTCCAGGAGGAAAGGTTTACCTTTGGTGACCTCTAGAGTTTTCTTACCAGTGTCTTCTCTAGAGCACAAGCAGGGCATTACGGATTCAGGTCCACAGTCAACTCTCACACTTATTCTCAAGGGCTGCATCGAACAGCAGACAGAGTGAAGAAAACCCACCTTGCTTTGTTATAAACACAGAGCATACATGTGTAGCCATGCTAGCTTCCATTCAGGAGGCACTTCTGAACATACTCTGGCCACCTGCCAGTGGCTCACCAGGTGCTGGATGTCAGGTGGACCTTTTACTGGTGTCCTAGTAAGATTAGTATTTCAATTTGCTCAGTGGGTCTGTCAATAGAATTGGTTTCCTTGAGTGAAAAACTGTTTTTCCCTTACATTGCCAGAGCCAATGTTTCCCACCAGTGGCATTTTAATTGCATACCGAGTAGCTGCCCAAATATTTTGTCTGTCTAAATATATGTCTAAATTTGTTCTCAAATGATTCTAATGAATTTCCTCTGTGAGACATGGGATAGGGTATTTCAAAGGAGGGTATGGTCCACAGATACATATCAGACTGAGGTCTACAACTGCCTGGAGCTGATAAAACAACTCTAAGTTATTTTGGCATCGCAATTAAATGACTTGAAATGGTGCAGTCCTCTCTTTCACACATTTGGAGACAATATTAAGATTACAAGATAAATAAATCACTGCTATAGCACAGTTGAGACAATTCATCAACTTTAGACTATTTCTGTTTTGTCTATAAGGTCTAGAAATAAAACTGTGTGTATTGGTCTTACCCCATTTTTATTACCTATTCCCATGAGCAGCTGCGGGCATATTCCCACAGACAGGGGTTCTGAAATGTCATTGGGGCTTGATTCGGCTTGAGAAATAGGCTCAAAATTCTCGGATTATTGCTGTGTTGGGGGCAGAAATCTAGTTGCAAGCAGGAGTCTTGATCATTTGTTCATGTATGTCGGTTGGGTACACTAGTGGAGCTCTGGCCTTGCTGCTAGCTCTGTAACATGTTTAGAACCTCTTAGCTCAGCAAGTAAGTCCAGAGAGCACAATCAATGTCAAGTGCAGAACAGTGACCTCATCCAAGTGTGTGTGTGGCCCTTTCTCAACACCTTGCATCTTGATTGGGTGTCAGAATTGAGCCAACTGAAGTGTCTGGGATTCCATTCTCAGTCAGGCTTATTTCTGAATCTTTGTCTGGGATTCTTCCTTCCAATTTGGAGCCAAAGTAAGCAGAAAGCATCTTTGCTATTCTCAAGCATTGTGCACTTGGAGATGGGTAACCTTGTTGAAATATATATTAGAATTGTGATTTAAAGAAATAAAATTAAAAGTGAATTTCAGAGACCAAAGTAATCAAACAGATAAAAGTTCAATACATTCATTTAGTTTATGAACACAGTGGTGGTTTTACTTTTTCCCAGTTTTGGGTCAGGTATGAGGACACAGTGGGGAGAGGGATTCTCTCTTATAAGAGAGAATCTTGTTCTTAGCACAAGAATGTGATAAGCATCAAAACAGGACCTTTGATGTTCATGGATTTGATACTGTGGAATCTGGCTTTTCTCATTTCTCCAAGGCCTCACACAAACCCGTTTAGATGGGACAGATCATGATCAGGGAGAGGTCATAGAAACAGGGATTGCATCTAGAAGACCCCTGCTACTCCCATACTGTGGAAACTCCGGTTTTGGTGTTATTTATGCTGGTACCAACTTTAGAATGGAATGCTATATTTGTGGTGGTACTGGGTCCATTTGCCAGTTCATGAAGATCTCAGAAATGTTAAGTCAGCTGAGACAGGCGAGGGCATTTTGGAGGAGCATTTCCCAGCCTAGGCAGAGGTCCCATAAAGCACCAGGAAGACAAACTGCCTTGTTGGGTCCTGCAGTACTAATGGGGATGGTTCAGGGAGGCACTCAACAGCCATTGACTGAATGTCTGTAATGCAGTCTATGTTTCATGCAGAGGAGTTAGCACGTTTGTAAAACTGGAGGTGGGCAGCATGATATATTTGGGAAGTAAGGAAGCAGTTAAGTCATCCAACATTTGGCAGTTATTTATTGAGCATCTACTACTTTCTAGGCTTTGCCAAAGGGGTAGGGGATAAAGTTAGGAACAAGACAGGAAAACTCATGTTTTTCTGGTGCTTGAGAAGAATAGTAATTAAGCAATACACAAAATAGGTAATTTCATGTAGATGATTGTTGCATAAGAGAATGTACCAGAGTGCTTAGGGATCAGGTTACTATCTTACCTACTAAACATTATTGAAAGCTTGGAATTTTACACCAAAATGGGTGATTATTCAGAGTATTGGATAATACTCTGATAATAACTTAGAGAGACTTTTGGGTTATGGTAGATGAGACCTTTAGACTTCTTCAAATCACCAAGCATGAGGTTGGCCCTTCTCATGGAGCTGAATAAGACACAGCCAAATGATAAAAAAGAAATAAAATAGTGAAGGAAGCAAAGAAAAGAGAGAGGGTGATGGAAAGAGCCATCAGGAAGACTTAAGTGCCCTGGGGGAATGGCTTGGGAACAGCTATTGCGGTCTTGAGCACATCATCTGAAAGGTTCTGCTCAGTGTGGCAGCTCATGCTGTTTTTACGGGGGAGACAGTTACTGTTTTCATCCACATTTTACACAGAAGAGAACAGAGAGCAAGGGTTGGCATAACGCAAAAGGTGAGTTCAACTCCAGATACCAAAATTCACAGTCTAAACTCTTCACCCGGGGCCTTCCTTTTGTCCCTGGCAGTCTAGAGATGCTCCCAAACTTTTTTATTTTATTTTTTTCTGTATTCACTGACTTTTAAACAAGACTGGGATAAAAGCATGTTTCACTTTCCTAGTGCTATAGCTTTGGGCTCAACTCATTCCAGTAAGAACTGCTACCTAGGTAGACTCTGAGGGTCCTGGAGAGTAGTAAAACCTGATACAGGATAGTGGTAGTTTTAATAGGAACCCCATAGACTCCTGTTTTTTAATACTTGACCCATAGGGAGAGGCACTATTAGGAAGTATGGCTTTGTTGGAGTAGGTGAGGCCTTGACAGAGAAAGTGTGTCATGTAGGGGTGGGCTTTGAGGTCTGCTATGCCCAAGCTACACTCACTGTCCCCTTCGGCTGCCTGCAGATCAAGATGTAGAACTCTTAGCTCCTTCTCCAGCACTGTGTCTGCACGAACGTTGCTGTGCTTCCCACCGTGATAATGGAATAAACCTCTGAAACCATAAGCCAGCCCCAATGAAATGTTTTCCCTTATGGTATATCTTCATAGCAATGAAACCCTAACTAACCCTAACCCAAGCGACAGATCTCCCTTTAGGCTGTAGATGGTCCCTGGATCACCGGAATGGCCTGTGAGAGCCTGGTAATTTAAAGTCATCGACAACTGAAAAAGAGACACTAGGGTTCTATGACTAATGTCATATTAATGATAATTTGAAGACAAATCCAAATCACCTTCAGGAAATGAGACTTCAGTCATTTAGCAGCTTTAACAGTTCATGCTTTTCACTTAGGGGTGGGCCCTTGTGAGAGATTATTTTTCTCCATACTGATTGGGGTGTCAGCTGGTGATATCACTGTGTAGCTCTTGTTCAAGTGATCATATTGTTGAAATTCCATGAATCCATCTTCTTGTCACGTTTAGAAGACACTCTTTCAATCATTGATGCTTTTTATCCATCTTAGAACTTTCACTTACGAAATGAATAGTTTCCTAACTTTCTAATAATCTTGTCCTAAACACTCCATGAAAATGTACAGTTACCCCAAACCTAAGCTGCATAGAGAGAGGATTATGAGCACAGTTTTTCTGGGCCACCATGCTCAATTCACAGAAAATATTTCTGGAATTGTAATTTGATGTTTGTAATAACCGCTGCAAATTGCTTTTCTTTGTGTGGAAATGAGCATTGAGTTGTATGACGAGACAACATTCTAGACACATCGCTAACAGGGTACACTGGAGACAGCTGGCTTGGGGAGGCTGGGTACTGGCTGCCTTACTCACCACCCCCTTGTGCTAGTGGCTCAAACATTCCACAGCACAGTCCACCCAGTTAAAACAGAGCATTTGGATGAATTAGGTTTTAAATCCCTCCTGGGTTAAAGATAGAAACTCCTAGCTCTTGGAAATAGCACTTAGAATAGTGATTTCCAGAGTTGGTGGAAGAGGTGATGCGAAGTTTATGGATGTAAAGGTTTAGTTTGCAAACATGAAAACTTCTAGAATTCTTGTTGCATACGTGAAATGTCCATGTAGTTGTTACTTTTGTATCATGCCCTTTAAATGGTTAAGGTAGCAAATGTTGCTCGGAGTAGTGGTTCCCACCTTTAATCCCAGCACTTGGGAAGCAGAGACAAGCAGATCTCTCTGAGTTCAAGGCCAGTGTGATCTACCTAGTGAATTCTAGGCCAGTCAGGTTACATAGTGAGTCCTCATCTCAAAAAACAAAACAAAACAAAACAAAAAACCAGACAGCAAACTTGGTATTATATGTTTTTTTAATCACAAGAATAGAAAATCAAGGACTGTAGTAGAACTGCATCTTTTGTGTTGCAGTGAGAATACTCTTTTTTGTTTTAAAGAAAAAAATTATTTTATGTGTATGTATGTGTGTGATAAACACTTGCATGTGCACGGAGGCCCAACGTCAATGTTGAGTGTGTTTCCTTGATTGTTTTCTCTTTCATTTTTGAGACAGAGTTTTTCACTGAACTGAAAGTTCATCAGTTCAGCATGGCTGGCCACTGAGTTTCAGAGACCTGCCTGTCTGCATGCCCTCAGCGTGTGCGCCGCTATGTTCAACGTCTTATGTGGGCTCTGGGGATCCCAAGCTCAGGTCTTCATGCTTGCAAAAGGCACTTTACCGACTGTGGCATCTCTCCAGATTGTGAGTGCTCTCTTAAAATAACACACGAAGTGGTTATAGAAGAGGATGTAACACTAATCATTTTTTATATATATATATATATATATATATATATATATAAATGCAGGTTTATTGGGAGCAGTGAGGGAAGGCTGAAGGAGAGTATGTGCTGGGTGGGGAGGGAGAGAGGGCAGGAAGGGGAGACAGGGTGAAAAAGTGGCCAAGGAACCAAGATGTCTGGATTATATAGTGAAGGGCCTCTGGGAGAGAAGCCCTACTCCTAGGTAGAGGGCAGGGTATGGCAGCCATGCCCTGCAGCAGATAGGGACTTTAACATCCCAGCCTTTTGTTGATAATAAATGGATAATGGGCAAAGAATCTTTTCTGGCTACTTCCAGCTGACATTCGGGGGGTGGGCGTTGATTTTGGGGGTGGGGCAAAAAGCTGCAATGTTGGCCAAGTCCCAAGAGCAGGCTGTTCTATTTGCTGAACAGGATCTGTGAGACTGTCTGTGGCTAGGAAACTGTAGGTCCAACTGATACATTCTTTTCAGTGCTAGTTATGTTATGGATATTTTGGTCTTGGTGGTATTTTTATGATAAGTGAAAAAAAGGAAATCTGATAGTGAAAGTGTAAAACCTAATGTGAAGCTCTGCAGCTTCAGAATAGATGTCCTAACTGTACAGAAGTTCATTGAAATGTATAGACTTTGTGTCTGGGTAATTGTGGCGCGTGATGTTTATTTTATTTGCAATTCTTTTTAAATAATACAGTTAATAAAATAAAAAATATTAAAAATGCACTAAATTGTAAGTCCTATTTATCTTGAGGTTTAGTTGAACTTGATTTCTGGCGTGCACACACACACACACACACACACACATACTTTGTTTTGGGAGTTTCTGTCCCTTTGAAGTGCATTTTCTTGGCAAAAAGGCTGTCAGTGTCCCTTAAGTGAGAACTGTTTGGCTGCTTCAATTTATCTCTAAGGTCTTTTCTTCAGGAAGATCTGAAAGCTGGACAAATTCACAGTTTATCTCTATCATGGGGAACATTTCCCAGCAGTAGTCTTCCTCAAGGCACATCCTCAAAGAGTTGGCAAGTGCTCACAGTTGGTTTGGAAGCAGAGACCTGGATGATTGCTGCCCCTGTTCCCAGTGTGTGCCTGAAGGAGGTCTACGCATCACTTTTCAACACTTGGTTGGATCCCCAGTGTCAACATGGTGACTTGGAGAGCTGAGTTGCTCTGTGAACATCAGAGCATCAAGAGCCAGCAAGGCTGGGGGTCCTTCGAGGTGGGCTGAAGGGAACACTGTGAGCAGGAGCAGATGTGGGCTTGCTTCTCCACAGCCCCCACCCCACTCCTTTCCCTAAACAGTCATTATTTATTTACTTGGATCTAATAATATTCCTACATTGTGTACAATGAGGCAGAATACATTACTGCCACTGAGGCTCCAGGAAGTTTTGGAAAAGAAACTTTGAGTGTTCTTCTACTGTATGTTTAGAAAATAAAGTTTATTGACTGCCAGGGAGATAAAAAAAACATACAATTTCCAGAAAGAGACAAGCACCCATAGCAAAGTTGAACTCCATAGGGTTTCTGTTCCTGTTGGGATTTTGCTGTGCCTTATCTCTTGCAGGTTGTGGTAAGATGTGGGCCAATTTGAGGCACAAATTAGCTCCACGTGTGTTCCCTGTGGTGGACTCTGGCTTTCTGATCACTCCAAAGCAGAAGACAGGCAGTGCTTGGTGGGCATGTGGCTTTGTGCTAGTGGGGTGGGATGCATTCTCCAGCTGAAAACAATAAACCCACCTCAGAGACATTCTTCAGAAAGTCAGACAAGGGCTTGACAGTCTCTGAATGCTTACACAATTGCTGCAGCTGTACAGTGCTTAAAAAAGTAACATACACACACAACTAGACACTAGTTCTAAATTCTTATGGCTCCCCCATTTCATGTCTGTTCTGGTTGCTCGATCCAATGAGATTATTTTTTCACTGCAATTCATTTTCAACTATTGCAAATGTCCTTATTCAGCCATCTCCAAAACTGCCCACAACTTCTCTTTCTTTCTTTTTTTTTGGTAGAAGTGTGGTCAGTTTTCTCCCAATTGGTTTTATCTAGCAAATTATCTCTTCATTCAATATGCTCAAGTGATATCAGGTCCTGGAGCATTTGGACTTGATATGTGGCCAAGACACCCAGCAATGTGTAGGAGAATAGATACCAAGTTGCTTCCTTAAAAAAAAATATCTTCATCTTGTAGTAGCATTATTCATAGCAGACAAAAAGTCACAGCAACAAAAATGTTCATCAATAGATAAATGACTGAAGAATGGAGTGTGTATGTTCAATGGACGCATCTAGCCATAAGGTGAATGAAGTATTGGTAGAAATACAATTTTAATGAAATTTCAAGCCAATGGTGCCAACACATAAAAGCATCATGTGGAGGAATTGAAGTTTAAAAAGTTACATTTGAATACGTGTTTATTTTATGTGTATGAGTGTTTGGCCTGCATGTGTGTATGTGTACCATGTGTCTACAGTGTCCATGGGTCCATGAGGACATGAGAGCTGGGAACCAAATTGGGGTCTTCTGCAAGAGCAGCAATTGCTCTTAAATATGAAGCCACATCTCTAGCCCCAAAGGCTACATTTTGAATCATTCTTTTTATGTGATAAATCTGGAACAGGCAAAGCTCCCTAGTGGTAGTAGCTGGGAGCAGGGAGAGCTTATAGGAGGGGAGAATGGAGAGGGATCACTCAGTGTACGGTGTTCTTTTGGGGTGCTGGAAAGTTTGGGGGGAATAACAGTGGCATACCATGGTGAGCGCACTAAACTCCACTGACTTGTGCACCTTGAGATGGGTGGTAGTGTGTTACAAGGACTTCATCTCAAGCAGTTTCTAAAGATTTGTCTGCTGTTTTGGAGCGGTCCCATTACTGTTTCCATCTTAATCCATATCTTCTAGCCTAGAGAGATTCATTCTTCACATTCCGTCTAAACAACTCAAGCTCTTGAACTGAACACAGTTGCTCTTTAACTCATATTGCATCCTGCCCCAGAGTTTTATATATAGTATAAATTTATATATACTACAATGCTTCTCAGTGTGTCTCCTTTTCTTACTGATAGACTCACTCTTTTGAGTCTGTATGTCTGGATGCAGGGTCAAATATTTCTTAACATTTCAAAAATGACTTACTCATTTTTATTTTATATTCAGTGGTATTTTGTCTATCTGTATGTCTGTGTGGGGGTGTCAAATCCTCTGGAACTGGAGACAGTTTTGAGCTGCCAAGTAGGTGCTGGAAATTGAACCCAGGTCCTCTGGAAAAGGAGTTAGTGCTCTTAACCACTGAGCCATCTCTTCAGTCCTGCCAGAAACAAATATTAAAAATAATTAAAAACTTATTATTTTTATGGGTGTGGGTATTTTACCTACATGTATGTCTGTGTACCATGTGCATGCAGTGCCCAGGGAAGCCAGAACAAGGCACCAGATGTCCTGGGCCTGGAGTTACAGATAGTCATGAGTTGCCATGTGGGTGCAAGGAATAAAACCTGGGTCCTCTGGAAGAGTAGCCAGTGCTCTTAACCATAAAGGGTTGGGGTGCGTGTGAAACTGAACACTTCCTTTACATCTGGTCTTTTTTTTTTTTTTCAATTTCTTTGGCCAGTTTCCTCTGGAATGTTTTAATAAAAGTTTTTTTTTTCATGATTATCTTTCTAGGACCTCAATATAACAAGAGCTACTAAAACAGGCCTATTTGTAAAAGCAAAACCGTATAAATCTCATTTTCAGGCTGTAGAAATGGCTCAGTAGTTAGGAGAGGTCTCTGCTCTTTCATGGGACCAGTTCCTAGCATCCACCGGGTTGCTCACCAGCCTATATCTCTGGCTCTAGGGAATGGATCTGATACGCTCTTTTGGCTTCTGTGGACACGCACACACACACACTCACACACACACACACATACTCAGAGCATGTGTGGGCACACATGCATGAACGCATATAAATAAAAAAGTCTTGCAGTCACTGAACTAGTATGTCTAGGTGGGAGGAGAACATGACCTAGGAGAGGTGGGAGAAAAAAAATAGAGAGTGAGTGGGCCTGGAAGTCAAGTGCTTTTTGCTAGATGCAAAAGTCATGGAACAGAGTGAGTTAGAGTACAAGCGATCTTTCACGAAACATGAAACATAGCTTAGACATAGCACAGGCCTCTCAATGTCTCTAAGAGAGAGAGAGGAAAGAGATTTTCCTTGGATTAGTGGCCTTCTGTCACACAACTTATCCATCTATCCAACTTATGCATCAAGGAAAGAAGTTTGTTTTTTTTTGTTTTTTTTTTTTTCATACTTAAACCAAAGACCCTTGGAAGAGACTGTGAAGTTTACATGGGGATCTGTTAGTCAGCTAGCCAGACTCAAGCTGAGAAACTCCTGGGCTCACCTTCCTTGGATGATGCTAAAGTCTTTTTCAAAGAGGAAGGACTATGTTAACTTTCCAAAAGCTCTGTGCATGTCAGAGAACCTGGCCAGTGTTCAGATAAAGTAAGTGAAAACCAATTAGAAACAGGTGCTAAATTCCTCTGGAAGCAAACAAGTCTTACATTTTATTTTAATCATGAAAAGTTTAAGGAAATTCAGCAAATACTTCTTGATTTAAATATAAAGATATGGACATTCTTTAGGAAGAAATTCTCACTGTTTATAAATGTTCTGTTGGTGGCATTCCTGCTGGTGGGCCTTTCACAAGAATGTCACAATTAAACCTTGAGGAGCAGTTCTTAAGCATATATGACTTAGAACTAAGATAAAAGAAGATGTGTTTGTTCTACTTGGGTGGAACACCCTCTCTTTCCTCTTTCCTCTTCTGATAGTGTATAGGCCATGCAGCCTCAAAGGAATACCTTTGTTGATTGGATGAGGTGTGGGAATGTGACTTAAGGAGGACTGTGGACTTGGGGCAAGGAGACGGCATCAGTGCCTGTTTCTGAGGAGTCCACATCAAGAATGTCATTGCCATTACTAAAGGGATAACTAGCCTGTGCCATGGTCTGAGAAGAGAAGGCGGTGGGGTCCTGGCGACTCTCTGCTTTCCCTAAGGTTCGGCTTCGTTGCTCATTTGGCTTTGTTGACACATCCTCACAACAAACTTTTTTCATTCATGCTTATTTGAGTGTTTTTCAGTTTCTTACAAATGCCAAGTGATCCTGAGTAACTCAATCCACTCCCGACTGACCAGTGCCAGTCCCTTTAGGGCAAATGGTGGTCTCCATCTTAAAAGCTTTTTGGGAATGGAGAGTCCCACTCTCATAAAAGCCTATTTCAGGGCATAGAAACCTTTAATTAGAATTGTATTCCATACCAAACTTTTATAGAAATCAGAGCCTATTTATTCCACCTTTTGATTTTTTTCTATTTGAAACAGGTTGCGATTTTATTTCCTCCTAGAAGTGGAGTTGAGATCCCTCATCAGTATTTCTCAAACTTATTTTAAGAACCACGCAGGAGCCACATGTTAAAAACTCAGATGGCCTGTCTCTCTGGATGTGGTCCAGAGGCTGGAGGTGGAGCTAGGAATCTGTATTTTTAACAAGCATCCCCAGTGACGTCTTTAATCAGGGAAGCTGCGAAACATTGTACTTAGAGATAGTTAATGGTACCCTTTGTGATTTGCTGTCTCCAAAACATTTCTTCACCCCTAATTGCCTACCTATGCCTACAAGTTCAAACTCTTCCTTCTAATCAAGGCTCAGAACACATGCCAATGTCTTCAGAAATCCCACATTATGAAAAAAAAAAAGAAAAAAGTTTCCCTTTTGCATTTCAAATACTAGAAAGTAGTTACTAAGCAGGGCCGTGTATGGTCCAACCTATCCTTGACCATTCTCTATGACATTCTTAAGGCCTTTGTTCTATTTTTCCCTTATGGTTTTCAGCCATTTGTCTAAGATCACCCATTAGAATGTATACCCACCCAGAACTTCTTTGTAGCACTCAGCAGAGGGTTTGTGAGATATTCATGGGTCTGTGTAGGGATCAATGGTGGTCTTCTACAGACCTTCGCAAGGGTTCCTCCTTGTTGAGAGTTGTTGCTGAATTTTCTGAAGCCAGTTACAAAGGGAACTTGCTTCTTAATGTGAGTGTCTCCCACTTACCCCACTGACTGAGGTTGGAGAATTTTAAGTCCTGTATGAAGGAAAGGTATAACAGGGTATGTGAATAAAAGAGCTGGTTTTTGGGAACCTAGAGCTTGGAACAATGTCTTCTCTTTTTGCTTTGGACATGAGGATGGCATTCAATTTGTTCCTTCCCCTTTCTACTGTCTTAATAGTTAGGAGCAGGTAATAGTCCTTTTCCTAAGAGTTGTTGTTTTTTTGTTGTTTTCCTAAACCTAAGTCCATTAGAATGTGTCACTGGGCATGAGGGCAGGAGGCAGGAGAGAGATGACATCTGAAAAAGAGCCCTGGACTGGGGTGAGGGTGATTGCATTCTCATTTTTCTCTTTTAAGCCTGGATCATAATACTTCTATTTATTTATTTATTTATTCATTTATTCACTCATTTATTTATTTATTTATTTATTTATTTATTTATTTATTTATTTCAATGTATTCACTTTGTATCCCAGCTGTAGTCCCCTCCATTATTCCCTCCCAGTCCTGCTCTCTCTCTCTTTTCCTCTCCCATGCAACTCCTCTAGTCCACTGATTGGGGAGTCTTCCCCTTCCATCTGACCCTAGCATATCAGGTCTCATCAGGACTGGCTGCATTGTCTTCCTCTGTGGCCTGATAAGGATTCCCCCACCTCAGGGAGAGGTGATTAAAGACCCAGCCAATGAGTTCATGTCAGAGATAGCCCCTGTTCTCCTTACTAGGGTACCCACTTGGTCACTGCATTGCCATGGGCTACATCTGTGCAGGGGTTTCATTTTTATTTTTATTTTTTATTTTATTTTTTAATTTTATAAATATTAGTTACAGTTTAATAACTTTGTATCCCAGCTGTACCCCACTCCCTCATTCCTTCCCAATCCCACCCTCCCTCCCTCATCTCCTTCCTGCCCCTTGCCAAGTCCACAGATAGGGGAGGTCTCCTCCCCTTCCATCTGTCTCTAGCTTATCAGGGATCTTCAGGAATGGCTGCAATGTCCACCTCTGTGGCCTAGAAAGGCTGCTCCTCCCCCCCGGGGGGGGGAGGTTAAAGAGCCAGCCATTGAGTTTATGTCAGAAATAGTTCCTGTTCACCTTACTAGGAAAACCCACGTGGATACTGAGCTACCAAGGGTTACATCCGAGCAGGGGTTCTAGGTTATATCCATACATGGTCCTTGGTTGGAAATACAGTCTCATAAAAGACCCCTGTGCCCAGATATTTTAGGTCCTTGTGGAGCTCCTGTCCTCTCCAGGTTATACTAACTCCTGCTTCTTTCGTATGATTCCCTGCACTCTGCCAAAGGTTTGGTTATGAGTCTCAGCATCTGCTTTGATACACTGCTAGGTAGGCTCCTGTCCTATTCCCTGTTTTCTCCTTCTTCTGATGTCTATCCCATTTGCTTTACTGAATAAGGATTGATCATCTTACCCAGGGTCCTCCTTCTTGCTTAGCTTCTTTAGGCATACAGATTTTAGTATGATTATACTATATTATATGTCTAATATCTAATATAAGTGAGTATATACCAGGTGTATCTTTCTGCTTCTGGGATACCTCACTCAGGATGATCTTTTCTAGTTCCCACCATTTGCCTGCAAATTTCATGATTTCTTTGTTTTTAATTGCTGAGTAGTATTCCATTACATAAGTGTACCACAATTTTTGTATCCATTCCTCAGTTGAGGGACATCTGGGCTTTTCAGATTCTGGCTTTTACGAATAAAGCTGTAATGAACATGATTGAGCAAATGTCCTTGTTGTATACTTGAGCTTCTTTTGGCTATATGCCTAGGAGTGGTATAGCTGGATCTTGAGGAAGTGCTATTCTTAATTGTCTGAGGGAACCCTCCTCCATTGCTGGTGGGAATATAAACTTGTACAAGCACTTTGGAAATCAATCTGGTGGAGTCTCATTTTTTTTTTCTTGACAAAGAGACATGAGAAATCTCTGTGCTCAAGAGAAGCTTCCCAGGAATGGCAGGAGCTATGCTTGTTTCAGTGAGGGAGAATAAGCCACAGAGCGTATAGATTGGGCTATCTATTTTAAATAGATGAACTAGAAAAAAGTCCTTGCCTGTCCTCTGTAGAGAAATATGCATCCCGTGAAATGTGAGGACGTGGGTTCCTGGAAGGAAGAAAAGAAGTAGTGAAAGGCAGAAAAAAAAAAAGAATGAACTTGCTACCTGTGATCTATGGCCACTGAAACAAGAGGGTGATGAATATCACTCAACACCTACTGCTGAAATCTATACTTGGTGGTGAAGGAAGAAGGTAGGATGGGAGTGAGAGGAAACTTATGGGAAGACTGACCACCCCATACTTCCCTGGCCCAGGCAGTGGAGCAATGGCTCAGCTGCAGGTGAAAGAAAAAGAATGCTTTGCCAAGACGTGAGATGACTTCAATAATAAAACACACTTGAAAAAGTAATGAGCCCAGAGCAGATTTTAGTTAAAGGAAAGTGGCTGCTCAGAGAGAAGATTCTAAGAGTAGAAAATTACCATCTGAAAAAAAAAATCACCATCTGTGTGCTTAAATAAGGGCAAGACTGAAACGATTATCATGGAAAACTTATTTGTAATTCTTAACATGACAATACCACATGGCCTTTCCAACAATACTGCTAAGAGCAGATGTACAGATAGACCAAGTTATTTGCTACTATGCTGATACTTTTAATTTGTAATTTTCTTCTTCACTTTTATTTTGTATCCATGTCTTCAAAGTTTCATCATAGTAAGATCAGGATGTAATTATATGTTATATGTAAATTTATGCATTTCAACAAATGTCTAAAACACATGAAACCACCATTGTAATAATGAACATATCTACTACCCCAAATGTTTCTTTATCATATTTTATAACCCTTTAATCCTGTTATCCCTTCCTATCCTCCTCATGACCCTTCTCTTCCATCCCTTGAATCCATAGGTGACAATTTAATTTAAACATGCTTTGCTATGTTTTCATTTACTTTCGTTTTATGTAAATGATGTTAGTCAAAGTATTCTATTTTTGGCTCCTATTTGACAGGTCACCCATGTTATACATACATATTGGGATCCCCCTTTTCGTGCTTTGAGAAGCACTTCATTATGTGCATTGACAATAATTTATCAATTCACAGGTCAATGAACAATGGGATTGCTTCGTTTCTGTCTGCTGCTACACATCCTTCTGTACAACCCTCCATACAGGCATTTGAGTTTACATCTTTTGGGTGATTATCTAGGAAGCGGAATGACTGGCACATGTATGTTTAAGAAATTGCTACACTGTTTTTCAAAACGGTCACAGCATTTTGTGCTTCCACTGGCAGTATCTGAGGGCTCCATTTCAACACCTGTTGAAAGTGTCTTTGTAATTTTCGACCTTCTGGTCCGTGGCTGGAGTCACCTCAATGTTTTCATTTGCATCTGCATATAGTAGTGAGGAATAACGTGGAACAGTTTCTTTTCACATGCTCATGTGCCTTTTTTGGTGAAGTATCTGTATATTTTGACCATTTTAAAATTGGATTGTTTGTTTTCCTGTTGAGTGTGTTACAGATTCTGAGTACGTTTTTTTTTTTTTTTTTTTACTCAGAAGTTAATATTTTTTCTTCATCTGTGGCTTGTCTTTTTTTCTCTGAGAATGATCTTTTGGGGGAACAGAGTTTCCTTTTAAGGAAGCGTTTTGATAAGTTCTAATTTTCTTTGTCTAATTTAACTGCTTAACAAATCATGGCTTTGACATTATATTAAAGAATCTTCCCTTAGCCTTTTGTATCCTTAAAGAACACCATTTGGGGTTGTTACTTGGGTACTGAGAACACCATGTTTTATTTTCTGAATTCTCCGTTGTTTGAAGTTCTCCTATGTGACCAGTTTGTTGCCAGACTTTCTGGTGACATTGTGTTCTATCCTAGTTGCTGGAATAGCCACTGATAACTGCCAACCATATCATTCAGTTATATCTTTTACTGGTGCTACATATATATACCCACATTTCATTTTAGCTCTGAGATTTTCTTCTTTTCTCACCGCTGTGGCAGACTGAGAGAAAAACAAGGGAGGGAGGATTTATTTTAGTTCACAGTTGAAGGGGATAGAGCCCACCATGACCAGGAAGGTGGGGACACAGGTGTGGCTTACAGATGCGACAGCAGGAATGAGGTGGCTTGGTCACATCTCAGTGGATCCAGAAGTAGAGAGCGTCGACTGGAAGCAGGACCACCTATAGTCCCACTGTAGACCGTTCACACTAACGGGCTCTCGCCTTTTAGCTGTTTCACGACTTCCCCAAACAGCGCCACTTGTTCTGCCTGTGGGGGCATTTCAGACTCAAGCATTGTCACATCTATAGTTGACTGTGTATCTGCATATGGGAAGCAAGGTCTGAACCTTTTTTATTGATAAGAATGCCAGATAAGGTGAAAAATTCTCTGCAGTTATGGATCGACCTGTTAAAAGATTAAGTTGACCTGGCATAGTACATTCCTCCCATTTAGATCCCAGGCACTTAGTACGCTATTAGCACATCTACCCTTAGGTTCTCTGTGCCGGTTAGATTTTTATCACCACGACAAAAATAACTGAGAAAATAGGGAAGAGTTTTAGCTCAGTGATTCAGAAGTTTCAATCCACTGTCAGTGGGCCTATCTCTGTGGGTCCATGAGACCCACTTTAGAACATCATAGTAAGGAGGACATGAAGTAATGAATCTGCTCACCGCATGGCAGATGGGAGAAATATAGTCATATATTGATATATCTATATATCTCACAAGGGGAGTATTTACAGGGAGAGAGCAGACAGGTGGTAAGAGGAGAAGAGACAGAGGCAGTGATGAAGAGGAGCCAAAGCACAATAATATACGTATATGACAAATCATAAAGAAACCCAATATTTAGTATGCTTACTAAGGAAACCATTAATTGAAAGGGTGGATCAGACTCCCTATATTTAAGGGCATGTTTCAACAACCAATTTCCTCTACCTAGGCCTAAATTCCTAAAGGTTGCCCTCCCCTTCCTAAGAGCAACATAGGTTTGCAACCAAGTCTTAGTACATTGACTCTAGGGGACATGATATCAAAATAGTACCAACATTAGCCTACTGACTGATTTATACTACTCATGAATGAACAGTGAAATACTTAGGTATAGATTTGGACAGAGATTACTAAGTATCCTTTGAATGCCTTTTAGATATCTGTCAAATTGACTTCAATTTGTGGAGCTTTTTTTTTTTTTACTTTCATTAATTTTTTTATCACACCATTCTTCAGAGTTCTTTGCTTAATTCACAGCTCTCTTCATGCCTCCAAATGCCCTCTCACCAGATTTGTAGGGAATTCACATTCCTTTGTGAAGAATTCATCACCCACCACCTTTTCTAGTTCAAGCTGTCATAAATCTATTTTTTTATGGTAACAACCAGTCTTCCTGGGTGTCTTGCTTCAAGACCAGCAGTTGGTCTGGGAACAAAATCTACCCACACTATTTTAAACTATAATTTTAGGTGCTTCCCTTTTTATTTTCTGCCTGGCTGCCTTTCATTAGGTTTCCAGTCTTTATCTCTCTCTTTTTTGACGTATTAGCTTTGTTAGGAAGACCGAGGTTCTGCCTTATTGACTGTGTAGAACAATTCCTCTTCCCATCTGTCAACCATTTTGCTACAAAGATGCTAATTGTCTTGGGCAGGCCAACTTGTCAACATGAAATTATAAACTATTTCATGTGGGCCTTTTTCTGGTGGCCTGTTTTAAAAGAAAATGTAGCAGTTTGATAGTTTAATATTGCATTCAACTTCTACATGATCTGGTCCTAGAAGATTCTAAAACAGAACAAAACAAAAACAAAAACAACAGTGGGTTATGGTCACCTCCAACGGATTTGTAGAAATGGCTTCAGCTGGGTTATGGATCTTCATTGTCTCTATTCAGTGAGGACAAAAGTCTGGAGGGAGAAGAGTACAGAGAGTAAAGGGTGTGTGTGAATATGATTGTAATACATTAGGTGCAGGCATGAAAATTATTACGTGTACTTCATATATGGCAGTAAAACAAAACAACACCCCCACCCCCGATATTTGACAATGACCAGGCTTTCCTTCCACTTTGTTTTTCCGAGTTTACTGTTATGTGAGCATTCAGGAGGCAATGTGCGTTGATCTGAAGTTCCATGTGAGCTGTGTCCGAGGGTTCCTTGCTGTCTCCACATCAGAGAACCTCTGTGTGAGGGGCTTAGCTTTGTGTTCCAGGGAGGCCCTGTGTTTGACAAGCTGGGAGTGTTTTGGATTAAAATGGAAGTACGTTGGCAGAATGATGTGGGCAAGCTTGTGTAATGTATAATGCCTGTCAGCACCCTGCCTTGATCGAGCCTGTGCTTACGAGCACCTCAATTTAATGAGTCCAATATACACCTATGAGTTTTTATAAGCTAACACCAAAGCAAGTAAAAGCAGTGGAAACACATATGCTCTTTTGACTAACTGTGATATTTCAGGTACTCACCCATGAGATTTTCAATACCTATAAAATTTCCATTGGGAACACTTTCTGGAAGCAGTAGTCTGTGCTGAGAGTCTAGGTTTACACAGCCTTCTGAAGGGGCTTCACATCCATGGTCTGAAATATCTGCCTTAATGTGGTTCCTTTTCCTCATTCTTCTATAGTCTCGATTTGATATATTTTGGCCAGACACTAAAGCCTTTTGAATAATCTAAGGCCTCTTGATCCATACAGTTATTCAAGTAAAAAAGTCTACCAAAGGTTCAGTAAATGGTATCATTGGAAGAAGAACAAGGCTCTTGCAAAATGATTATCTGATTAACTGAAGCTTAAAAATAAACTTCACTTTCTTACTTTATTGATGCAAATCTTTGGAGCATTTTCCTAACCTTAGTAAATTCAAAATAGTAAGCATGATAAAACTTTTCTCTAGTGACTAAGAATTCTGTTGTGCTTGAGGTTTATATTCCTGAGCATCGACTCTCGTTGGATAATGTTTATGGGATGCTATGGATTTCACCATAGGGTTGCACAGTTTGCCATTCACAAAGGTGTGAGGACGGACGTGCAAGTTCTCTGATTGCAGGGTAGCACAGAATCATTCTATTAAGTTAGAGTCAAGCTTAGATGATTCTGCTAACTGAACCTTAGGAAATCATGTTTTTTTTTCCCCTCCTTTGTCTTTTGTAGAGAAAAATGCCGAAAAAGACTGACAGTGTTAGTAAGAAACAGGTTTGCTCAGATGTAGCTTAAGACATTGTAAAGCTGTCTTGAGCATTCAAGAATGTAGTGGGTTTTGCATGTGCCAAAACCCTTTAGCTTGTACCGTCCCCACTCTAAGATCAGAAAGTTCAGGGATCCGCAGAGTCAAAAGACGCATAGCTCTAGCCAAAAAGAGTGACAGGATGCACAGCACATATTGTATATCACCCCCTTTTAAGAGACACTTTTCAAAGAAGACACGAGATGAGAATTCCCTAGCCGGACTCTCCCCTCTCATCATTACAGCATCGTTGGCACAGCGGTTCCCTGACATCTGTACCAAAGATGTTGCTGATTGCAGAACACACAATACTGGCAGTGGTTGTCAGCTGCTCCGGGTTAGTGCGGCTGATGTAATCACCGAGGTTTCATTCATAACAAGCACCCGTCTTATAGGGCCCCTTAACCGCTTGAATATGGATTTGTGCTGTGCGGGTCGAAGTTCAAGTGTGTACGCAGCACAAAGCAGTCCAGAATGTTCTGGTAGATATTTTATTTGCCAACAATGTTTCTTTCAGTTGTGTCCAATAAAAATAGTTTGAGTGGATGGATGGTGTGGAGAGGCAAGGTTCTCATACCTGCAGGTTTCTCTGATCTTTCAAACTCCCTACCCCTGAGATCTCTACTACACTTTTCATCAAAAGCACCAGAGACACGCTTCTTCAGGATTGATTCTCATGCCTGCTTCACAGCGATTGATGATGTGTGCTTTGCTGGTATAGCCATGTGGATAGTGTAACCGATCTTCTCATACTAGGCAGTTAATGAGTGCTTTCCTTTGCCTGGCAAGCTTCAACTTCTCTTTTAAGCTTGGCTCGGGCTGCCCCTCTACAAAGGTTATTTCTTGACACCCCCCCCTCCCACCAACACCTCCGCTTCTGCCCTCTTAACATCACCATGTTTGGGTATGTAAAAACACTCAGACTACATTGAATTTTTTTGTGGTGATATCTGTCATCTTATCTAATAGGTGTGCTTCTCCGGGGCAGTGACATTGGCTAGCAAAGAAATATCTCAGAGATTGCAGACAACTTTAGCTGAAGCTGTTTTTCAGGTGTTACCTGGTCCCAACACTCAATTATATTCAATTACATGTGAGAGAGGCTTTTGTTTTATCATCCCTTCCCAACAGTTCAGCTAATGACAAGAAGAGATGCTGAGCTGGTCTTTGCATGTTATTACTGTGTTTGTGTTTCTAGTATTATTCTAATTAGGAGAGATTAGCTCCAAGGCCCAAGGCTTGTAGCCAACAGAGTTTTACAATATTGTTTGGTTGTCACTGGGTTTATCTACTTATGTTATGCTCTACTTATGATAAATGATGCTCCTTTTATTTATGGTCACTATGTGCTCTTTCCTGTTAAAATAATAAAATTTATCTCAATAAAAGATGAGTTGAATTTTGAAAGAAAGATGTGAGTGATAGACCAGAGTGGCTCCAAGAGAAGCCTCACCACAAGGTTGCATAACTTTGAATAGAACAGGACACAATTCTGTTTCCTAACCCTTCAGCAGCCCAATAGAAATGACCAAGGAACACAGAGAATTGAGATCACATAATGTATAGCCCAGAGGTATTGCAACAGCTGTATGAAACCCATTGTTGCTATTACTGCCTTTCTGATAGTTCTCAGCACAGCATGCATCTCTGTCCTCAGGATCTTCCTCCCTAAAGTTCCCAGAGTATTGCCTTATAAAAGGAACTTAGCCCATGGCAGCTCAGTGTCCAAGTGGGTTCCCCAATAATAGGAACAGGGACTGTCTCTGACATGAACTTATGGGCTGGCTCTTTGATCATCTCCCCCTGAAGGGGGAGCAGCCTTACTAGGCCACAGAGGAAGACAATGCAGCCAGTCCTGATGAGACCTGATAGACTAGGGTCAGATGGAAGGGGAGGAGGACCTACCCTATCTGTGGACTGGGGGGAGGGGCATAGTTGAAGAAGAGGGAGGGAGGGTGGGATTGGGAAGGGATGAGGAGGGGGCTATAGCTGGGATACAAAGTGAATAAACTGTAATTAATAAAAAGAAAAGGAACTTGGTACCACCTCCCTCACAGGAACATTGTGACGATTACCAAGATATTTCAAGCTTCCTCTTTCCCACCTATTTGGGAGCAAGGGGATAAAATGGTGAATATTATGGGGGATTAACATTAACAGATGGATTCAAAAGCATTGAGATATTCAAATATGTGCAGAAGCTAGTAGTTAAGGGCACTCCTAAGACGTGTGTGTAAGATAGCTAAAGAGCAGATGATTATAGCGTTCCATTTCCATAGTGTTCAAGACCTTGAGAATAGACTGTTAGCTCATTTTCTAGATGAATGCTTTGCATTAGCCAAAGGTGGAGTTAGAGGGATACCCATTATACGTACCAGTTGACACTGTAATTTCCGTAATAAATTAAAAAAAATTACCTGTATTCCAGTCTAAATATCTTAGTCACTTTAAGTTATATTTATAAAGACAGGACAGTTTTTATTTTTCTGTAACTCAAAGTCATAACTATTTGCCACCCAGATCACCATACAGACCAGAATCTTAAGAATTTTGGAGAAAACGTATTCTCTTAGGTTAAAACATTTGTGTTTCTGAGGTTCTGTGAGGCCTGGAAGCTGGGTGCATGATGATGTTATGGTTAGCCTGAAGGTTGTCAGGACAGGGTCAGTAGGGACATGGACATGGTAAGGCTGAGCAGAATAAGATGTCATTAAAGCAAGATTTTATTTGCATGCACTATCAAAAAATGTTAAGATGATGGTTTCATAGCTACTCAGGTTGTAATTATATGTGCTAAGGTAATTCCTAAAGCCACAAGTCAATCTAGTACCCGCTGCATTTCCTGTTTGGAGAATAAGCAGTATCATACAGGGTTTAAACACCAAGGTTTTCTTTAAAACAGAGGCAAATGGCACACCTTCTTACATCTGTTTTCATGATTCAGTAAGAGACTGGCCCACACTAGGCACTGGGGAAGAAAGGTTAGCTCTTACATTTATTCCTATTTTTGTAGTTGTTTTTCACATGTTTTATTATTGTTATTCACAATTTATTCACTTTGTGTCCCCCTTCCTCACCTCCTCTCAGTCCCATCCTCCTCCTCCCTCCCCTAGTCCACTGAAAACCACAATTCATTAAACAGGCCTTTTGTGACTTAAGATTTATAATATTATGTATTACTTTTAAGTAATATTTAAAATAATTTAATATTAATAATAAATAGTATGCAAGCTTCTGTTCGCTTCCACACTATTAGTAAGGAGACATTCTTGGCAGAACAGAAAACAGGTATAACTCATTAAAAGAGAATATTAATCTACTTAAGAGAGATATGTTTTCTAGGAAATGTCTTGGTATGAAGATAATTGAATCTTGGGTAAACTAAAGCTGACAAGCAGACACTTTGGGCACGAGACAAATTGTTTAAATCTGTTTAAAGGTGCAGTATGACTGCTAAATACCATTTATATAGCTATTACAGTAAATAGCCTTTATTTACTTACTTCTTTTAAAATTTATTATTGTTATGTGTGGGCGAGAGTGCTTATGGCTCACAGGTATGTGCAGGTCAGAGGACAACTTTGCAAAGTCAATTCTCTCCTTCCACCTTTATGTAAATTTCTGGAGATCAAACTCAGGTCACCAGGCTGGTGGAAGGCACTTTGTCCACTGAGCCAAATCACTGGTACTAACGTAACTTCTTAACTAATTATTTTTTGTATGTGTGGATAGTCTGCTAAGACAAGCAAGACCTTTTTTTTTCTTTGCTTTTTATATGTGGTATTTAAAATGATTTTTCTTGTTCTAGGTTTTCAATAGGCACTGCATACATACAGCATTCAGGCAATTCATTTGCAGTAACTTTTGAAAGTTGTTTATTGTTTCATGTCGTTATTGGAGTAATTAATAGTGTTTAGTCTTTCTTGTGTGTGTTTGTGTTTATGTGTGGTGTGTATGTACAGTCAGAGGACAACTCACAGGAACTCTCTTCTACCATTTGGGTTCTGCAAACCCAATTCAGGACTTTTAGTAAGATCTTTATCAACTGAACAATCTCATAGGCCCCCCACATTGGGTCACATTTCTCTTTCTGTCTGTGCAGTTGACTACCACAATGGAATAAGAAAGCTGAAGGTTTGGGCTTCCTGAGCCAGAGTGCCTGTCAGAAACTCACTGTAGAAAAGAAGATGCCAAGCCATTTGTTCTACAGAGTGAACTGTGTGTTTGCTTGTGTTCAATTAACATATAAAGTTATCGTTACTTGCTAAAGTTATCATGGAGTCCCTTTAAATCCATCCTAAACATTCTGATCATTGATTCTAAGCTATTTTCCCTTTTCTCTTCTTCCATCTCCCTAAACCACCCACATTTGATGGTTTTCCTTTCATTTTAGGAAAAGAATACCTTTCCCAACTGGTTTTGTTTCCAGCACTTGCAATCCCTTGTGCTTAAGGGAAAGCTTCAGCTCAGTGCATAAGAAAAAGGACCCCAAGATTCTACCGTGTTTCGTGTTTCAGATACTTCTTTCTTGTCAACCTCTCTAAATTATCAGTTTCAGTGCATTGCTCTCACCATAGTCAGCATAATTTATAGGTTTCCATAAACTATCAGCATATGTGTGTTAGTAATGTTAGCAATAGATAACAATTAGTGAAATGACATAAACTTCAGTGGTGAAATTATGTAAATCATGGTCTTTTAAATCATTGTCTCAGTTTCTATATTTTCAAATATACACTGAAATAGGGACAGTAAAACCAAGAGTTAAAAACTACAAAGAGTCATTTTTGAACTGTGCATAATGGCACCTATCTATAATTCCAGCACTCAAGATTAAGCAGATGATTGGCAAGTTCAAGATTGGTCTGGGCTACATGTTAAAGTCCTGCTTTTTCTTCTTCTTCCTCTTCTTCTATACCAACACCACCCCCACCTCCTCAAACAAGCCCCCTTTAAAGCCTAGTATTATTAATAAGACAATAAAAAAGGAATCCTGCAGTCAGTGTGCATTCTGCTGAAGACTTAACAAAGCTAGTATTTTTAGCAGTGTGCAATGAAAAACCCTCCTGTTTTGTGGGCTGGAACTTCACATCAAGCACCACGGGGAAAAAAAATTCTGCCATAGCAGTGCATAGCTGTTATCCCAGTAATCAACAGGAGGATCCCTCGGGCTTGCTGGGAAGCCATTCTAGCTGAGTCAGTGAGATACCAGTTCAGTGAGAGATCTTGCCTCAAAGAACAAAGTGGAGAGTGATTGAGGAAGACACCCAATGTCAACCTGTTGTTTCCATATACATGGACACATGTGAAAACACAGAATACCTACATGCATGAGTACACAAACAAGCACACACACACACAAAGATAACACACACACACACACAGAGCCATTCCTAGAAAATCTTGTGTTGTTAAACATACGAAGGTTTTCTATTCTCTTTTTCCACATTTATTTCATCTGTTGATTAAAGATTTCCAAGTCTCTTAATAACTAGAAAAAAGGTTTCATTCAAATGTAAATTGAATTTAGGGTTTGGGTAATTAAAATTCACACTGACATGCAAACTATTAGCATCCGAGTCTTTGCACAAACAAGCAATCCTTTGCATTTTGCCCAGAGGCCTTGAAGCCAGTCTCTTTTCTGAGTAAGCATAATACAAATTGGATCTGTTGTTCACCATTTCTGCTCTTTTGGGGTGAATTCTGTTTACATCCTAAATCAGCAGATTGACTTGATATTTCACTGGTAACACATTCATCACTTCTGCCTGCTATCTCTTAGCTTTTGTGTAATGTGTGGAATTGAAATAATTATAATGCTGGCTGTTTTGTCATAGATTAAAAACATATGATTCAAAACAAACATACCTTTAAAAAGAAAGACAACATTTGGAACTTGTTATCTTCGTATGCATAGGTTTTTTTTTTCTTTTTTAAGACAATTGTGTGGGATTCAAATGCTCGGACTGACCTAGGAGACAGCAGTATGAGGCTTTAATGCTTTACCCCCCTCACACAGCTTTCCTGGCCAGAGATTAACTGAGTTCATGGGAAAACAAATGACCTCATAGATGGAGCCGCTCCACATTAGGAAGTGCAACACAAATTATGAGATGCAGTCGCAGGGTGAGGGTGGGGAAAATTTTGTTTGCATTTGGATGGAAAAATCATTGTCTCTAAGGTGCAGTGAGATTGGTCACCCTTTATCATTGTCCTGCGGGCAAATGCTGCTCTCTCTTTACTTTCTCCATTTTTTTTTTAAATACAATTTCTGTTTTTGGCAGGAGCTCCAGGTCATGTACTGTGCTGGAGGCTACCAGGTGAGTATGATTGTGGCCCACATCTGATTCCAGGAAGCTGTGCTTCCTAGCTCCTGGCTCTTTCAGAATATTTGCTCCTGTAGTTTCCCTCCTTGGCGTTTAGCCATTTGTTTGTGTCAAACTGATGTACGCTGTTTCTGATACTGTTAGAGGAATTCAGCAAGAGTTTAGCTAGCACACCTTTTTCATCTTTCTTGTGTGTAGCCAGGAAGCCATAGGCAAAAGGGGAAGAGAGATGGGAACCATGCTTTGTAGGCTTTGACTTTTTAAAACCTGCTTTATTTGGGTTTCCTTACGTCCCTTCTCCACCCCAGTCCCTTCCAACCCATTGACCTTAGGTAGGAGAGAAAGAAGGTTAATAGGGATGGGGAAATATGGATCTCTTTAGAAGTAGCTCCTTGGGACAATTCCACTCTTCTTCATAAGGATTCCAGCAGTTCAGTCAAACAGCAGCAGCAACAGCAAACAGGAATCAACAGCAAACATCAAAACAGCAAATAACAGCAGCTGGAGCTGCAGAGCCAAGGGCAGCAGACAGAGCCACAGCAACCTTGACGTGTTCTCTGAAGAATTTCTCTCTAACAGTGGCTCAAAGCAAGGAGATGTGAAGTGTAGCTTTCTCTCTCTGTCTGTGGGCTATAAAAGTCCACACAAGAACGGTTTTTAGCTGGCCAAAACCAAGCCCCTGCAAGAAACAGTCTCCTGTTGACAAGGATCGCCTGCCCTCTCATGAGGCACTTTCCTCTCACAAGGCTGCTATCAGCTATGGACAAAGCATTCCCGCATCCCACGCGTGGTACTGCAACAAAAACATACCCACACAACACAACCAAAACTTCCAGTGCAATGCTTCTATAGCAGAATGGGGTAGGCATGGCTAAGGTTCTTGGGCTTCCGGGACAGGAGAATCACGGGGGACAGATGGATGGGAAGAGAGGAAGGAGGATGCCACTATGGGTTAGCACGGAGAAGAAGCATGGGCCAAAAGAAAGGACTCCAATAATTGTGTGGAAAGGCCTAGATGAAGAATAAAAGCAAATACCATGGGATTATGTATGGAAAGTAGACTGGATGAGGAGGATAAAGGCGGATGGCATTGGATGGGGGCTGAGAGATGGATGGTGAGGATATTGAGACAGTATGAGTGAAATATCTGCCTTACCCAAGGTAAATAAGGCAATTATAAAATCTAACAGGTGTCTATATCTTATTATTTATGATATCGAGTTAAATAATACTGCTGTGATAATCTTAGGGCTAATAATAACAAACGAATATAACTCAACACTCTTTTTTATATTTACTACAATAAATGGCACCCAACGTTGGGCATGAACCCACGATCCTGAGATTAAGATCTAATGCTCTACTGACTGAGCTAGCTGGGTTTATATTTACTACAACACATAGGCCTTACTCTAATGTGCTCTAGCTGCCCCTTTGAGAAATGGAACTCCATTCTCTATTCGGAAGTCAAGTTCCAGGTCTCCTCCAAAATCCAGGACCCTGCCGATTGGAGAATGACACCTGTCACTTTGGGTTTCACTGTAAGTTATAAAATTTATTTTATTATTGAATGTTACTTTAAGTGACTTCTACAGATATATCTCTATTTATAAGCACACTAATGTATTTATTTTATGTAAAAATCAAAAA
Source organism: Pachyuromys duprasi (assembly GCA_028658305.1). Lineage (NCBI taxonomy): Eukaryota > Metazoa > Chordata > Mammalia > Rodentia > Muridae > Pachyuromys > Pachyuromys duprasi. Next base: position 30,072,463 of record CM053749.1, read on the forward strand.
AGCTACTAGTGGCCTCTTGTCAATTATCTACAGAATTTGGTTGTGGTTCTTTATTTCCAGTGAAGAAAACCTATGGATTTTCCTGAACTTTATTCTGTCTCATTGTTAGAAATTTACTCATGAACAGACAATAGGGAACTGTTTGACAAAGATCCACAATCACCAGTATAAGACAAATAGTATTGGCATGCCTTAGAGACTCACACTGAGTGGAGGTGCTATCATGACATGCTGGGAGGTATCATGGAGCTTTTGGGATGAGACAGTAAGCCCAGGAGGGTTCTATAAAATGGAAGATTGGGAGAGTACATTGCTGTGTGGATCAGGTTGATCAGGACTTCACTCACAAACCATGTGGACATGGCTCCTGGGAGAGGTTAGAGATCTACATTCTGATGCTCATTTAAAAGCTTTTGGTTGTTTTTGTTGGGAGGGATCCAGTTCATATCCCTAATAGTTTCTTACTATCTGTGATTAATTTCAGTCACTCCGTCTTTTCTCTCGTCAGACTCGGATAATAATCTTCTGGCCTGGTAAAACATCTTCATTGTCATTCATGGCTCAATCTGATGAGTGTGTGTAAGCACACATGTGGCTTTTAAGTTCCAAGTATAGTTCATTTACTGCTTGCCACACTGTGGCTAATTAAAACATGCCTTAGATGGCTTAGTACATTTTTCCTTGCAACTTTCCCTCCTTAGCCAGTCACTTTCTTCATTCCCTTCTTCTCAATTACATGTTTTACCCAACAACCATGATATTTGAGAAAGCATGATGTAGACTTCCAGTTCTTTGGAAATGGCCAAGCATAGACAATTTCTTGAGTGAGATATGGAAATGGCCTGCACTGCTTAATCTTATATTCTATTATTGCAAGGTTACATCTATTATTGCAAGGTAGGCTACAGAATGGGGATTAACTGTGTGCTTGTGAAGTACAAAACATTGATGTTGGTGACAAATTGAGAAGTTTCAAGTACCGGGTGTTACAGTAGTTAGTGTTTTTATTACCATGACTTCTTAGTCCAGTGAGTTCTAGGCTCAAAAATCATTCTCTTACTTACTCACTTGCTTTTTTCACTTTACACTTAGAGTAATGATTAGTTTTGTTTTTTGTTTTTGTCAACTTGACACAAGCTAGTGCCATCTTGGAAGAAGAAACCTCAGTGGAGAAGATGCATTTATAAGACTGGCCTGTAGGCAAATCTGCAGGGACATTTTCTTGATTAATGATTGATGGGGAGGTTCCAGCCCATTATGGATGGTGCTACCTATGAGCAGGTGGTCTTGAGATATATAAAAAAGCATACTGAACAAGCCATGGTGAGTAAGTTAGTAATGGACACTCCTTCATGGTCCCTGCTTCAGCTTCTACCTCCAGGTTTCTGCCCCGCTTGAGTTCCTGTATTGGTTTTTCTCAATGATAGACTGTGATCACGACATGCAAGCCTTTCCTTCCCAAGTTGGATTTGTTCATGGTCTTTATCACAACAATAGAAAGCAAACTAGAGCACTTACTGAGCATCTACTAATTATTATACTTGGTCTGATAATTAAAATGGAGGTGAATTTGGTTTTTATATTTTGATTGGCAGTTAAAGAGGAAAACTCAAAATATTCAAAACACATATGTGTTACATTGCATCATAACCTGTAATTGAAAGTAGAACTGATGTGAGACCTTGCTTCTTTGGTGTAGGTTTTACCCATCTTCCAGATCTTCTTTCTGATTTTTTAGAGTTCCGACTGAGCCTCAGACTTTTTTTGTTTGTTAACAATATATTTGCTGGAGGACTGTGTGCTTCTAAAATTCCTTAATAAATGAGAGATCCCATGCAATATGTTCCATAAAATAAGTTGAATTCTGAAAGAATATTTTTTGTTTTATGACAAATTTATGCACATATGCATTATATTCTGATTACATTTTTGCCTCTCTGATCCCTAAATCCTACCAGTTGCTACCAGTTCAATTCCAAGATTCATACCTTTTTTTTTTAATTAGGGATTTTGGCAAAACTCATTGACCACTTCTTTTAGTACTGTGGAGAGGAGACTTTCACTTCTTGAAGTAATAGATCTTATGGGACCAATTTAGTTTCATCCAGGAAAGCAAATTTCCCAGCTCTGAATGAGATCTGATTTTCATTAGATGGGTTGGCCACAGGGTTGTTTCATGAAAACAATGTCCAGAAGCTTGTGACTCAACTTGAATTTGGCTTCATCTCATCCACCTGCACCCCTGCAGTGCCTGAATGAGGAAGTGTGCTGGGAAACTTCAGTTCAGGCTGGATGCTTAGTTCTCCACAGACAAAGAGGAAAGGACACTCAAGCCATGACTTTATGCAAAAGAATAAATGAGGGTCAAGACTGTATTCCAACCAGATGACTGCTGCTGCCTTTCTGCATTGTGCTTTCTGTTACCTTTTTCTTTTCTTCCTATTGGTGTGTGTGTGTGTGTGTGTGTGTGTGTGTGTGTGTAGGTGGTTTCTGGGGATAGAACTCAGGTCTCAGTAGCCTTGTATCATTTTGTCAAACAATATCATTGTTGGCTGGATGGCAGAAATGAAAAAAAAGGAGGATACAAGGGACCATCCTCAGGAAGCAAGCTGCATGGGAAAATGTGCTAAGCCACCTAAATAATATTTTAAATAGCCAAGGCAGCACAAGCGCTAAAATGAACTATGCATTGGGCTTTTTGACAGCTTAAAGTAGCAGGAAGGCTTCGTGGAAGAAATAGCTTAAATTTTGTCCAAAGAAAACCACTATATAACACATCTGTTGATGGTTAGCAGATCTACAACGTGTCTAAGAGACTGAAAATATTGTATATTTAAGGAATATTATTTTGGATTCCCTACCCTTTTAGTGAATTCATCTGTAGAAAGGAAAACAGTGGAAATGGAGCTTCCAGATTTCCTCAGGAGGACTTCTAGAATAATTCTAATAAAAAAATTCTAATGACTTCATAGAGGAAACCCATCAACCTTCAATCACTTGGCACATACTTCAGCCTAGGAATGCTGTAAGCCTTGCTTTGGTAATTGCACAGTTGGTGCTGTTGAGCTTTGATGGGTCTCAGTTCTATACCATGAATTTTCTCATGAAGGGTAATGATCTTCTAGGCTGAACTTACAAAAAAACATGATGGGGAGAAATGTGTGTATTAATGGGAAATAGGAGTTGGTGACTCATGAATATTCTGTGGGGAGTCTGGTTAGCGGAGCAATGACGAATACAAAAGCAGTTTCTACAGCTACTGGGACTGCCATATGCATCTTGGCATTGCTTTCTTCCCATTTGGGAATTTTGGACATTGGAAGGTGTCTCCCAGTGAACCAGAGGCATTGGTATCAGCTCTGGCTCCAAAAGAGGTTTTTAAATGTGGCAACATGCAGACTCACCCTCAGACTCTTGACTTAACTGAGCTGTGTTGGAACCTGCTCACATGTATTAAAAAACTGTTCCTAGACCATTATTGTGCAGCTTATGCTGAAAACCAAACAGAAAGACCTGTTTGGGTACAGTCATACAAAAGACAATTAGATGTGACGGATCACACTGGCTACTATTTAACGTCCATTTAACTCTTCTCTGATGCTTTGAGTCATTTTTTTAATGGCTTAGTTGGTCTGCTGTCAGTCAGTGGTATGCAATATAAATGATGGTGTATGTTTAAATATAATATATGGGAAGTTCAGTGGTTCTGTAGTGAAAATATTCAAACCACATCCCCATCTAATCCTTTCCTAGCCCACAACTCCTATTTCTTTTAGGCTGGATGTATATGCCTATCTATCTGACATAGTTACACAAATCATGTTTTGTGGAGGAAGCTGGGAAGGGCTTGTATACAGTGACAAACTAGGTTAGTGATCTAATTCTGTTCCTTTTTTGAAATAAGACTTTAACCTATCACTGTGTGTGATACAGTTCCATCCATAGCAATAATTGCATTGTCAAATGAGTATACTTTGGAATATATTACAGGGTGGTCACTTTCTTCTTGTAGCCTTTAGCAGATTTGAGAGTTATCCTGCATTCATTTAAAGCAGGAACTGACTTAGATGGTGGACTTGTGGAAATTTTACATCTGAGATGGCTTGCTCAGTGAGTCCATTTTCCATTATGAAAGTCAGTGATCATATAGCTGGCTTTCACACAGTCAAAGGTGGAGTAGCAAGGACAGGATTTACTCTTCTACCCGAAAAACCCGAACAGGACAAAGCATGAGAAGCAATCAAGACCATGATATTAGTAAGGACAGATCATTAGTTCTGGGTTTGCTTCAGAGAGTGAGGAAATGAAGCAGTAGCTTAGGCAGATCAAGCAAATGGAGTTCTCGGTGGTACAGCTGTAGAGAAAAGAAAACTGCAGACACACAGGGCTTGAGTTCTTCAAAAGATTTTCTTTGAGCTTCTACCTGCTCAGTAACTGCACAAGGGAGACAGGAGACTGTGTGGGCTAGTGAATGGACCTTCCCTCTAATTTAGAGGGAAGGTAGCTAGGGCTCAAACAAAACCATGAGTACTTTTGGATCTCACCAACTGTGGAGGGAAACTTTATTTCCAATGCATCCATCATCTAGAATACTGAAAACTTGTCTGCAAGAGCTATAAGCTCTAGAACAAATATCAGTCTGGTCCTGTCTATGAAAATCTTAGAATCAGTGCTTTTAGCATGGCTGACAGGTGAAATGTGTTCTCGGCTCTCATTCTGGGGAGATGAGGATGACAGAAAGATTCCTAGGAGGTATCTGAGGTGGCACTAGGCTGGGAGTTCGGGAATAACTAAAAGGTGATTCTGCCACTTACTCCATCGGGAAAATGACCCAGTGGGGATGTCTGTGTGAGTTTTTTTTTCTCTAGCCCTACAAGCATACCTTTTCCACTACCAGGTCTTATATGCTAAACTTCTGTGTTATTTATCACTTCCTCACGCTCAAGACCAGCCTTATCATCTTAAGCATTTATCCGACTTGAGGTAGCACGTCGCACTGTCCTTATCAAATCCCTTGATGGCTTTAAATGATTACTAGCTTTTTAAAAATTTTTGACAAAAATATGCTTTTGGGAGTCTTCTCAAGATTATTATTTTTTGTTGTTGTTGTTAACATTTGTTTATTCTTATTTTATGTGCATGGGTGTTTTGCCTGCATCTGTATAAGCATACTGAGTGCATACCTGTGGCTGAAGGAAGCCAGAAGAAGGTGCCATATTTTTTATTTTAATTTGTGTGCATTGGTGTTTTGCCTGCATATATGACTGTGTGAAGGTATCCGATCCTCTGGAACTGGAGTTTGAGACAGTTGTGAGCTGCCATATGGGTGCTGGGAATTGAACCTGGGTCCTCTGGAAGAACAGCCAGTGCTCTTAACTACTGGGCCATCTTTCCAGCCCCTTTCAGGGTTCATTAGAGACGCTGTGACTGAGTGATTTGTTGGAAGCAGTTATTGTGATAAGGACTCAGTAAGCGCAGATACTGGGTTGGAGGATGTTTCATACAGGAACACGAGGCTGAAGAGAGGTCAGAGAGGAAGAACATTACTTACCAATTTCCTTCATTGTCGCCATGGTTAAAATCTTAACAGATAGCAGATCTTTGTGTTATTATTTTAGTAAAAGTACCTGAATTATTATTGTTGTTTTGAAGCTTTCCCCAACTGTTTAAACATTAAGATTACCAAGAACAAATCTACATGTTAATTTACCTGATCCGGAGGGCAGTCAGCCAGCATGCACCAACTGTCCAGGCCATAGCTGTGGGCTGATGTCAAGTTGGAGAAGGGAATAAGAACAAAGACTTTTCTTTTTCCAAACTGCAGTTGGCCCTCTTGGGTCCCACCAAAGCCAAATTCAAGGCCTGTGTGAGGAATCTTTGAAGTTGCTGAGTGCTTTCCTGTTGTTTCTACTTCATGGAGGTCCAAAAAGAGATGCTGGCTCTCCACAAAACACCAGGTAAGAAGAAAGGATCCCAAAAAGACATGTGTGAGCGGAAGGAGCCATTCACCAAGGGAACAGGCCCAGGTGCAGTTATCTGGAGCTATACAATGAATGAGGGGCTCAGTTAGTAAATGCCATCAACCAGGGAATGTTGTCCTGGAATGAAATGCCATGTTTATCCTTCAGATTTCTTTCCTAAGACATAATAAATAAATAAATAAATAAATAAATAAATAAATAAATAAATAATACCTCTTTCTATATGACTCCTATTATCAGTTTGTTTTGCTTTTGCTTTAAGAAAACACTAAAGCCACAAGATATGCTTACAAATGGAGGGTAGTTTAAGGAACATTTAAAATCTACACTGTCTTCTTTTTTCATTCCCACTCTTAAGTTGTATCCTTGGGCCAGCAACCTTCTCCCAAGTGTCTAGTGGCTTTTACCTATGATGCTTTGAGTACTGTACTGTCACTCACTCTGATCACTCCCTGAGACCATTCATTGTAACTTACTTTCTTGGGCTTTTGCTCTTGAGCCCTGTGCCATCCCCATGTTTGCCTTTTTACCATGCTGGACACTGGTTTGTTATGGGAGGGGCTAATCTAATGAGTTAACTTGGTAGAAAGGGTCTAAAAGCTATCTAAAGAAGTGGTCAGGAAACCCTTTTGTAAAGGTCTGATAGAGCATTTTAGACTCTGTGAACTACATTTTCTCTGTTGCAGCCATTGACCTCTGTCAATCATTTGTGCATCGTTATGTTCAGAACACCAGAAACAGTGAAATGTGAATTTTGTACAATTTTATTTACCACTACAGGCTTTCCCCCCACCCCATTTAATTTCAACTGTGTTCAAATGTGAAAACCATTCTTATCTCAACAACCATATGGAAATAAGCAGCAGGATAGATTTGGTTTGGGGTCAGAGTTTGTTGACAGAAGTATACCATATAAGCCCTCTCATATATTTTTCTATTTATATACTGAAACCTTACATTAGTGTAAAATAGAAGTAGGAGTTGGAGAGATGCCTCAGTAGTTACTATTTTTATGAAGGACTCAAGGTGGGTTCCCAGCACTAGCATTGCTTAGCTTACAATGACTTCACTCCAGTTGTGGGGGATCCAATACCTTCTTCTGGCTCCCTAGGCACCTGTACTCACATATGCATATTTGCCTACATGGTCACCTATGTACACATAGTTTTAAAAATAAAAAATAGTGCATGCCTTTAATCACAGTGTTCAGGAGGCAGAGACAGATGCATCTCTTGAGTTCTAGGCTTGCCTGGTCTACAGAGTGAGTTCCAGGGCCATTAGGGTTACACAGAGAACCTCTGTCTTCAGCATACCTCTCCGAAAGGAATCATTGCCTGTCTTAGACAATATAGTTAATGGATATAGTGGAGAAGCTCTCCCAAGTGCTTAGTCAAACTCACCCTGCCTATAAGACCTACCGAAGCGAAGATAGAACAAACAGAGCAGAGATTGAGGGCATGTCCAACCAATGCTGGGCCCAACCCTAAGGCCCATCCCACGGAAGACAGCCAACCACTATCACTATTATGCTCTGATATGCTTGCAGACAGGACAACCACAGTTGTCCTCCGAAAGGCCCCCAAATGGTTCCAAACAGATACAAGGACTCACGGACAAATGATAGGCAAAGCCTAAGGAGTCTACTGGAAAGGGGTGGAAGGATAAACGGATCTGGAGGTGACAGAAGCTCCACAAGAAGAACAACAGAGCCAAATAACCAGGGTCCAAAGGCCCTACGGAGTCTAAAGCACCAACCAAGGACAATGCATGGACTTATCCTAGGTCCTCTACTTATAAGTAGCTGATGGGCAACTTAGGCTACATGTGGGAACACTAGTTAGGGGAGTAGGGGATATCTCTGACATGGACTATGTTGCCCGCTTTTTGGTCACTTCCACTTGATGGCACTGTCCTACCAGGGCCACAAGGGAAGAAGATGAACTCAGTCCTCATGTGAATAGATGAGCTGAGGTGTGTGGGTAGGGGGTTCCCCTATTCTGAGGAATAGGGTAGGGTAGGGGGCACGTGGGAAGAAGGGTGGGACTGGGAGGAGGGGAGGGCAGGGCCTATGACTAAGATGTAAATTGAATTAATTAATAAACAATGCCTGCCCGTTGGCTTTCTTTAAGGCCAGTTCTGGAAAGTCTCATTTCTCCAAGTGTACCTGTTCAGCTCCCCATAAGCTCAGCTATATAAATAATCTGCACTTATTAAAACTTTTGAATGCAGATAGCTCAAATTCACAGTGAGTCAATCATGATTTGTCCCACGAGGGAGTATGAATTCCTTTCTTTTACTGAATTTGAGTACCTTGCTGTAATGTTTGTCCAACGACGTTCATTTCCCTAACCTATTTTTTTTTCAGAGTGTGCCAACTTTGGGGATATATATTTTGGATGCAGGTTGCCAGTGTTGGAAGTGGGTAAGGTGAGTGGGAGTGTGGTTTAGGAAGGATGCCTCTGCTCTACTTGGGTCCTCAGAAACACAGGCTATTTTATTTAGTGCTTTGGCCATTTCTCAGGACCAGTCAGTACTCCTCCAGATCTGCATCTGGAGAGCAGATAGCAGAAATTGTTGAAGATCTCATGGGAACCTATTTAAGGGACAGGTGGAGAGCTCAGTTTTGGGTGGCTCAAGAGCCTTGTTTGCTCTGCATGAACTTGCTGTTTAGATGTCCTCACAACATGGATTCCATGAACAAGAGGTCTCCCAAACCGGACGTAGAAGCTGGCAGGTCCATAAGAGCCCAGTATATAATCTTTTTATTGTGATTCTTTGGACAAGTGATCACAAAGCCCATGCCCCACCCATGAGAAGAAGCTGGACATCATGTCTTCTAGGAGAGGTGTTTCAAAGAATTTAAAGCTGTGACATATTATGTTTGAGAGTTGATTTGAGTGATTGTGTGCATATGACATGATTCCAAAATCCTTGCTCATTTTGAGCCATGGTTAAGCTATCCTAGGGGCAAGTTTGAGTTAGTAACTATTGTCAAAACTGTATGTAACATGTAAGTTAGCTCTGGCTTTAAGTCCTTGTAAATAAAGTTTTATCAAAACAGTCATGTTCTATCATATATGTAATATATGGATTTTTGTATCACAATGCCAGGGTTGAATAATTTTGACAGATGATGTGGACCGTAAAACATGGAATATTTACTTCCTAACACCTCTTGGAAAAAGTCTACTAACTCCTGCTCAAAACAACTCAGGAGTGCCCCTATCCTAGGAGCGAGTGTAGTGACTAGCTTACAGTTTGATCTGATGTTGTGACTGACGTCAAGGACAAAATGCTATTGAAGTTAAAGTGTTGCTCTGGCTTTGAGAACAGTCCTCAAAGAGTATGCAGGCTCTATATTCTACCATCAGATTATCCAGTATTCTGGCAGGATGAAATCTCCCAGGAAGCTGGAAGTGTTTGTTCTTGGCAACCCCTGTCTGGATCTTGGCAGTGAGCTATGTTTCCCTTCTACCTTCTGTCTCTGCATCCCCCAGTTTCTCAAAACACAACTGCAAATGTCAGAACCTGGATGCACATTTGCAACATGGATAACTTGGTTGTTGTTGCTATGGAAGCTTCCCGGTGCCAAACTTTCTGTGGGTCTTTTGGTACAGTGCTTTTTTTTTTTTTTTTTGAAATGTGTTTTGCATTTTTTTCAGAACAAAGTTCCAAGCATTGGTCTTATGTTTCGTTTTAGATTTTCGGTATTGTTGGCGAACAGACTTGCTGTAGGGTAAATAAAAATGGAGAATGGTTCCTCATTTGAAATTGATACTTGGACTTCTCCCTTGACCTTGTTTTCTTCCTCTTAGAAGCAACACAATAGCACCACGATGCTCTTAGTTAATCCATATTGACAATTCACTTTAACAAGTCTTGCTGGGGAGGTATTGATCAAAGGGCGCCATGTTTCAGTCACGGAAGAGGAATACACTCTGAAACTCTGCTATACAGTACTGTACACGGCTAACGATTCTGAATTGTTTACTAAGAAATCTGCTAAGAGGGCAGAGCTTGTGTTAAATGCCTCCCCACCATGTGTGTGCAGATAGCTTGTGTGCTGAGGCCGAAGGACAATCTCCGCTGTTATCTCAGGTGTCAGTGTTAATGGTCTGGGTAGGCGAGGTTGGCTGGCCAGGGAGCCCCAGTGATCTGCTTGCCTTTGCTTCCCTAGTACTGGGATGACAAGCCTATCCCATCATGCCTTGCTTTTGTTCACATGGTCCTGGGAATCAAACTCAGGTCCTCACGTGCAAGGCAAGCACTGAGCTGTCACCCCAGCCCTGTCGAGTGAAGTGCTCCTCTCACACTAAAGCAGAGGCAGGTAATTTTAGGAGATGATAGCTTTGTACATGCTAAAATTTGTAGGGCTCATCTTTCCAGGTAAGCCCTCACTTCCAAACTCAACAGGTTGTGCAAGTTTAATATCTAGAGGTTTTACAAAATGTTGGTCATACCTTAGTTACATAATAATAAAAAGTCTTACTATAGGAAGCCTCAGAAGCACTTTTCAATTTCTTCCTTTCCCCCTCTGCTTCCTTCTTTTGCCCTGCTTTCCTCTGAAATAACAAAAAAGGGAGAGCTTCCGGTCACAGCACAGGCCTGGATTTCTGAGGAGGACACTTAGACTTCAGAGGCCATGTTCCCATTTAAGTCATGGCATGGGTCCAACACTTGACACTTTATCTAAAGGCATGTCAGCCTATGTCTGGTCGTGTCTTTATTCAGTCTCTAAATATTTAATTTTTCTTAGGGAGCTAGGATTTGATGGCTTCTAGGAATGAAGCAGTGTGTTTCCTTTATTCTCCATCTCTTTTTTTGGTAAATTCCAATTTTATCCATCTTAGCTATACTAATTCATAACAGAAGAAACACTGCCCAAGTTGATTACTCAGTGTTTTTCAGTGCTGTCAGAAGTCAGAATCCTAAAGGTAATAATGAAATGGTAGCTTTCCACTCTTACACCTTTCCCTATTTCTCTGTCATTCCTTTGAAGGGGTAGAGTGGCTTCACGAGCAATGGGAGAGAGGGCTGTGGGAATGACCAACTTGGGCATGTGAGTTTTGGTAAACATATTCATTCCAAGATAAATGTGAATGTTTTTTTGCTGCAGACTATGCTGGGAACTCTATGTCTGCAAACACTCCTGTTGCCATATGTGAAGTTGGGAAACTGTCCTCCCATTCAGAGGGTTTCCATGGCTCTCTCACATATGAATCCAGCCTGGCCCACTGAATTAACTGGGGCTAATAATTGGTATCAGTGCTATGAGTTACCCTGCTGTTTACTCTCCAGAATACTTTTTGGTACATTAGCCCAGTCAAGTCAATAAATTAGTATCTTAGTGTGGTAGAAACGTTAATGCCTTTCTGAAAATTCCAAATGTATTATACCAAATGTAAAATACCTTTTCATTGGAGAAACGCTAACCACTGGTGCCTTTATCAAGGATGAGAGCATAAGCATCCAAGCATCCATTAATATTTTGAAAACAAACAAAAAACCAAGGTCATAAAGGTGGTACGTATATTGCCTGACCTTCAGCCTCTCACAGGCCATGAATCCCACCATGTTCTCCTTCTCTTTCTCACTGTTCCTTCCTCCATCCTTGGCTGCATTTTCTCCATTAGTCACCATCTTATTCTGGGCCAGAATCTGAGATGGTCCAATGCTCTTGAGATCTTTTTATTATTTACTTACTCAAAATCTCTTATTTTTCATATGAGGAGAACAATTGTTCTCCTAGCAGTTATTTCTTAAACAGTTTTATTCTTTTGGAGTTTTGCTGCTGGCTGCAATCAAGACTTCAAAGGCAAGAATGAAGCTACTCTGTGAAGCAACAAGGAAGACTTTTGCATAGGTGAAAGTTGTGGAGGTAGCAGAGCAAAGTGCCATGGAGTAACAGGATGCTTAATAGCAGAGAAGAGACATAGCCCTTGACTGCATATCTTAGAGGAGTGCTAAACTCATGCAGCATCTTGCAAAGATGGATTATTTATTTTTATTATTATTTTTCTATGCACTAGAACAGAGCCTGAGTAGTCTGATGGGATGAGTCTGGGTGAAACAGACACAACTTTCTTATATCAAATGCAAAACTAAAAAGACCCGAAGGAAGTAAGCACTAGTTGAGTTTTAGAACCCATAGGATGGTTTTGATGGCCACAGAAAATGTAATTGACCAGGGATTACATCGAGTGCATGCAGTCTTTGAGAGTCAAGGAAGCCTAAGAATATATCATCTGGAGTCCACAGGGTAGTTGTGAAAGAGTATAATGCTTTGCTAGCCTTTGAGGCAGTCACACATAAAGACCTACACTCCTATAACAGACTTGAAACAATAATGAGAGAAGCTAAAGTTTTCAGCTATTTCTTTCACAGAGCCTAAGTTAGGACATATTCAAGTGCAGTTAGCAGACAGGGATCTCTCTGACCACCGACTCTGAGGGTATGATGCGGGGAACAAGATCAGGGTAACTTATAGATGCTAAAAGAGCTGGGCTGTGACCTGCCATTTGGTAGTACATTTTTCTCATGAAGACAACTCATCATGGAGAAAATAAGGTGGCTGTGAAGAAGTCATGGTGTTGACTGGGCTGATATTTTCTGGGCAGATACTTGTCTTTTTGGTCTGCCCATTTCTACCCACCCATCCCCAGAAAAAGTAAAATCAGGCATCAGAAACTTGTTTTGCTTATAAGAAATAATGCCCCCAAACTGCTTTCCAGAAAGCAGCTTGACCTTTGTTCAGAATCCCATGAAAGAGAGGGAATAAAGGGTTGCAGGATTCAGAAGGGTCAAGGGCAACATAAGATCACAGTCAGCAGAATCAACTAAACAGGGCTCACAGAGACTGAAGTGACAATCATGGAACCTATATGGTTCTGACCTAGGTCCTCTGCATATATCTTATGGTTGTGTAGCTTGCTGTTCTTGTGGGACTCCTAACAGTGGGAGTTGGGGTGGTCTCTGAGTCTTTTGCCTGCTCTTGGGACCCTCTTCCTCCAAGTGCAGGTGCCTCACCCAGCTTTGATATCAGGGTATCCGCCTAGTCTTATTGTAACTTGTAACACCATGTTTGGTTGATATCCTTGGGAGGACTGCTCTTTTCTGAAGGGAGGTGATAGAGGAATGAATCTGGGAGAGAGGGGAGGTATGGGGAAATGGAAGGAGAAGAGGGATAGGAAACTGTGGTTGGGATGTAATGTATGAGAGAAGAATCAATCACTCAATCACACCATAGTTCACTGTGAGTATCAGGTCTTAGAGTGGAGAGCAGAGAGGAAAGAGCAGGGAAAGGCAGGTGAACTCAGCCCACAGTCTGAGACATTTGTGCATTTTAAGAGCTGCAGTCACACATAGGGGGAAACATTATTGTATTGATCTTATAAATGGAAAGAACAATCCAAAGCATAGGAAGACTGAAAAGCTCATTCAAGATTACATGGGTAGTGATAAACCAGGGCTCAAATATTTGTCAGTCCTCCTTGCTGAGTGAGTAGCCAGTAGTGGTGAAGTGAGGAAAAGAACATCAGAGGAACGTGATATGCAAAACAATAGAGTCTCTTCATATCATGGCCTTGGCCTGATGGTCACTGCTAGTTAGGGATGTGAAGACAGGAAAGACTGAGCCAGCAATATAACAGCCCAGATCATAGAAAAGAGACAAACCTGAGAGAGGAAAGAACAGAGAAAAGTCTTAGAAAAAGAAGAAAAGAATAAAGAATTCAAATCAGGGTGGTACTACAACAACAGATCATCTGGAGGTATCTCCATCCTTGACCTCAAGCTGTACTACAGAGCAATAGTAATAAAAACCGCATGGTATTGGCATAATAACAGAATAGTGGATCAATGGAACCGAATAGAAGACCCAGAAATGAACCCACAC
>CM053749.1:30086837-30103706 GCA_028658305.1 Pachyuromys duprasi
AAAAAAAAAGAAAATCAATGCTAAATTTTTTTTTGCTAAAACCAATACCAGGGCATTTCTTCCTGCTATGGTATTTCCTCTTTCCTTCCATTTTGTCTATGGGTTTTATGGTGTCAAACCTTATGTTTTTTATTTTTATTTTTTATATTAATTATAGTTTATTCATTTTGTATCCCAGCTGTAGCCCCAACCCCAATCTTCCTCCTTCTTCTCTATCCATGCCCCTTCCCCAGTCCACTGATGGGGGCAGGTCCCTCTCCCCTTCCATCTGAGCCTAGCCTATCAAGTCTCATCAGGTCTGGCTGCATTGTCTTCCTCTGTGTCCTGGTAAGGCTGCTCCCCCTCAGGGGGAGGTGATCAAAGAGCCAGCAACTGAGTTCATGTCAGAGACAGTCCCTGTTCCCCTTACTAGGGAACACACTTGCATACTGAGCTTATGTTTAAATATTTAAAACAATTGTCTAGTTTTGTGGAAGATAAGGGCCCAGTGCCCTTCTTCTGCATGTAGATGTCCATTCCTCTCTCAGTATTACCTGTTGAAGAGCAAATCCTTTTTCTAAGGCATATTTTTGGCAGCCTTGACAAAAATTATTTAACAAGGTATGTGTGGGGTGATTTTGGGGCTCTATGTTTGTTTTTATGACAGCACCATATCATTCTTTTACTATTTACTATTATAGTTTATACACTACATACACACTCACGCACACTCACATACATTCATCCATACTAATTCATCCTGTTCCATGGAGGAGCTTGAACCCATGGCCTTGTGCATGAAGATGAGTACTCTTTCTGTTTTGGGGCTCTAAAGGTATATAATTTAAAATCAGAAACAATTATGCCTTCAACTTTTTTTTTAAAGATTCTCCTGGTTGCTTAATATCTTTTGTGATTCTGTATATTTTAGGGTTGTTTTCCTCTGTGTAAAAAAGTTCTGCTGGAATTTTGGAGATAATTTTGGCAGTGACAGTCACAGCAATCTTTTGAGCCTTGTGTAGCCAGAGTGGTACAAACCCTTTCTGTAAGGAGCCTCATAAAGGCACAGTGGATTTGTAAGTGAAACATTCTTCTGTTGAATAGAAATCGCTTGGTGGTGGGCACAGGAGAGAGCTGAGTTTTGACTTCAGAGCTGACCTTTGGAATCGCTTATTTGTACCTGTTTGTTGAAATAGTACTGACTTTTGCCTTTGGACTGGGGGTTCCTTTAGAATAATTCAATCCCCTGCTTGTTGAGATAGTACAGGACTCTAAGAAAACACTGCTGATTTTTATGTGGAGGTGGCAAAGAGTTGAAGGGAGGTGGTCCTGAGACTGCTGATGTTGGCTGGGTTGAGTAGATGAGCAAGAGGCTACCTGTGAAAGGAGAACCTGTGGGCGCAGGTGCACTGAGAATGTGAGAGCTGGGAAAAGAACTGTTTACTGCTCTGGTTCCGTCCCAAACTGAGGGTCAGAGAACAGAGGTAAATCCAGTGCAAAAGTCTCAAGAGAGTTAGCAACACACTGCTCCCTTGTAAGGGCCAGAACCAACCTTCTGGACAACCAGGGGACTCTCAGGAATTCAGAAACAGCACGTTTTTCTTCTTGTCTGGATAAGCATCATTTTACAGGCACAGGGCCAATTGCTTCCTTGAGAGATCGTATGGTCCAGATGTGAACTTCACAACAGACTCCTGTTGTGGCCTTTTCACTTCTGGGGATATTGATCCACTGCATTGGAAGGCTGTAGAGAACATCATTCCCAGAGGGTGTGTGTGAGGGCAGAGATATTTCCTCCACAACGCCAGATCCTCTAAAGTTGATACTGATTCTGCTTCTCTCTAGTAAGCTCACACCACGTGACAATTGGGAGGTAAAGAGATGGAAGATGATTATTTCCCAATATCTTTGCCTTCAGTGCATTGTTATTTGTCAGAGCTAATAGTTTTACTTTATTTTATCTGTGACTAATGACTCTTTACTTTCAGCTTTTGCTTTAGTCACATTCTAACAAATTCAGTAAGGCATTGTAATTACTCTCTCTAAACTATTTCCTGGTGGTGATATCTGTGGCCTTTTAAGCTTTGAAGACCTATGAGCCCATTTTAGATGTTCAATAGTGTTTAGTCTTTCTCATTTTATTATTCATATCTTTGTTTTGCTTTTTAAATTTCTTAAATTTCTATTTATTGTGTGTGTGTATGTACTATAGTGTATGTGTGTGTTTATATGTGAACATGTACCATAGTGTCTGTGTATATGTGTATACACATTTACCATGATATATGTGTGTGTGCACATGTACCACAATATGTATACACATTAATCATGATGTATATGTGTGTACACATGTACCATGATATGGGTATAGGTCCGAGGACCACTTGTGGAAGTCAGTTCTTACACCATGTGGGTTTTGGTGATCAAACTCAAGTCCACAGGCTCAGTGACAGGTGCCTTTACCTGCTGAGTCATCTCTTGTGTCCTGTTGTGTTCCCTTTTAAGCCCCATGGCTTTCTACTTAGTTATCGATTAGTCTAGTTGAAAATAGGTTATTGAGTGTATTAGTTATTATTCTATTGCTGTGAAGAGATATCATGACCAAAGGGACTTATAAAAGGAAGCATTTTCATCAATTAACTAATTAACTAATTAATTAATTAACTTTACATCCTGGTAGGAACTTTCCCTCCTAATCCCTCTCTTCTCCCTCACTCCCCCTGTACTTCCCTCCCTTCTCAGAGAAGGGGAGACCTTCCATAGGTAGCAACAGGCCTAAAAGGAAGCATTTAATTGGGGCTTATTTACAAATTTTAGAGAATTAGTTAATGATCATCGTGGCAGGAAGCAGACAGGTATGGTGCTGGAGCAGTAGCTGAGAGCTTTACATCCTGATTTTCAGGCAGCAGGACGAGAGGGGAGGGGTGTGGGCTTTTGGAACCTCAAAGCCCACCCCCAGTGACATACCTCCTCCAACAAGGCCACACCTGCTCCAACAAGGCTACGCCTGCTCCAAGAAAGCCACACCTCCTTTAGCAAGGTCATACCCCTAATCCTTCCCAAACAGTTCCATTTCCTGGTAACTAAGTATTCAAATATTTGGGTCTCTGGGGGCCAATCTCATTCAAACCACACTGAGACTGGCTGAAAGCTTTTCTGAGTGACAATTTTTCATTAATTGTCATTAAATTAATGATGATTAATGTGCTTATCTCTTTGTTTTTTTTTGTGTGTGTATGTGTGTGTGTGTGAACCATGGGCTTAGTTCTATTTTGTGTAAGACATCCTTATGCTTCTGGAGACACTTGCGTTTGTTGCTGATCAGTGTGAAGGGACAAGATGTTCAACTTCTGTGTCAGTCAGACTAAGTCAGCAGAGCAGAGCTCCTGTGAGTATGGTAGGAGGAGGGAGTCTGTTATTGGAATTAGGCCTAACAGGCCTAACTCTAGTTCTAGAGATGCTGAGAAGAGACAGTCTGAAAGGAAGTAAAGGAGGTCAGAGAGAGCCACAAAGCAGCTGGCCCCAAGTGGTTCAGGAAAGGCATCCCAAGAAGGCTGTAGCGGGAACTCACAGGAAGGTCTATGGGAAGCTACTGCTCCTACTGATCAGCAGGGACAGCCAGACATCAGGAAAACAAGTCTGGCCATCTTTATTTGTTCTTCACGGGGGCAAAGCTGCTATCACTTTTTTTTTTTTTTTTTTTTACGAGCCAGGGTACTTCTATATGGCAATCGCTATCCTAGATCTTGGTATGTTGATCATACTGGCCTTGACTTTACAGGGAGCCCTTATGCTGGGATTAACAGGCATGTATCACCATGACTGGATCATAATTTCGGTTTTTTTTTTTTTTTTAGCTATTTAAAGATTGAACCAGAGGCTAAAACAAGATCCTCACATAAATCAATTTCTGCTGAGAAGAAACCTTCACGTAAAGAGGCGGTTCTCAACCTGTGGGTCGCAAGCCCATTGGCCAACCATTATCTTCAAAACTACATTACAATTCATACCAGTAGCAAAATTACAGTTACAAAATAGCAATGAAAATGATTTTATGTCAGGAGCTCATCACAACATGAAGAAATATATTAAAGGGCCACAGTGTCAGGAAGGTTGGGAACCACTGATATAAAGTAACAGTGCAGAGAGGAAGGTGGGTGGTTGGAAGCACAGGTGGACATGGGAATGACTTTGGCAGCTCCTGCTTTGTCTGCCTGTAGCTTATTCTAGAGTCACATCTGAAAGAGTTTATGTCTATAGACATACTAGTTCACCAATGCAGAGTCAGAATTTCCCCACCCACAGTGATGATGTTTCAAAAGTGTAAATATCATGTGTAACCTTATCTTGTGTCATCTTCACCAAGTAAAACCAAATCAGGAAGAAACTACCCTTGTGTCTTTCAGGTTTGAAAGGTCGACTCTGTTGCATTATGTTTCTACCTGTACAGCTACTGACACCTCTATTCTATTAACTTACTCTCATAGGAGACCTCCCTGCTTTACTATCAATAAAGCTGCTGCCTGCTCTTGATTTTGTATCTGCCATTCCTTAGCACTGAGGCTGTTCAGATGACCTACATAATAACAATAATAATAATAATAAACAATAATAACATAATAAACAATAGGTTTATTCACCAACACTCTTCTTGTGGGTATCAACGGAGAAATTTATATGTACTCTCTATCTCCCTTGTATTTCAATTAACATAATATTATGTGATGTTACATAATGTGATGTTACAATTGCAGTCACAAAGAAGTGTGCAATGGATTCATAGCTACGTAGGGGCAAATTCATATGTACACATGAAGATCTTAGGACAGAGCCTGGTTTGAAGGAGTCCTTGGAGGAACTTTAATGATAGTCATTCACAGCGATGGTGCTGGTAATAATGTTAAGATTAATATGTATACACACACACAGAGGGGGAGGGGATTTCTTGTAGTGATAGTTCCACTTAGGTGTCCTTCTTTACCATTCTTGTTATTTCAAACTCAATATACATAAAGACAAGTTTACAGTATTCCATTTCAAGCTACATCTTTCTCCTCACTTCTATTGGGCAAGTATTAAATTTATCTAGTTGTTAAATATATTTCTGGGTTATGATGTAGTGTTTGGTGGTACAACCAACACACACACACACACACACATCTAGAAGAATTGTCAAGCTAATTACACACCATCATCTCACCAATATGCCTTTTTTGTGGCGAGAGCATGTAAATCCTTTTTTTTTTAATTTTTTGTTGTTGTTGCAGTTTTAAATTATGTACTGTTATTATCACCAATGGTGACCACACTGTTTTCTAGATCTCTGAAACTTTTTCTTCCTGTCTAGGGGGAATTTGTACCCTTTGACTAGCGTATCCCCATCTCCCAGCCTCCACCCACCCCAGGCTCTGGGAACCACCACCTACTCTCTGCTTCTCAGAGTTCAACTTTTTAGATTCCTCATAAAAGTGAGATCATGTGGTACTTGGCTTCTTGTGCCTGGCTTGTTTCACTTACTTAATGTCTGCCAGGTTTGTCTATACTGTTCTAAAAGTCATTCCGTTTTAATGCTTCTCATGTCCCACCTCTCTCTGTTAATGGAGGTACTAGAGTTTAGGGTCCAGGTCTGTTTGCTCACTATCGTGTCTCTAGGACCTCTCACATTTGAGAGAAGAAAAGACTGAATTTGAGCACTTGGTAAATTTGGATACCTCAGTGTCTATTCTTTCAACACATACTGGCTTGCAGCTGTGGAAGGAAAGATTCCATGTGGAAATTGGCTTGGCAGAATGAGGCCTCAGAAATGACAGCTGTAAATCTGTGTTCCAAGGGAGCGCTGAGTCAGGCAATTGAGGCTTAAACACTCTGAATCCCTGCGTTCCGACAAGGAAAGCAGGCAGTTAGGAGGCATTAGGAAGCAGTTGGTGGAGCTGTAAAGTCCAAGCTCTGTAATGCTTTTGACACAAATCAATTTCCAGCTGCGGTAGTTGCATGGAGAAACACCAACCGGATGCTTCTAACTAAGACATTGGTAAAGTTTTGAATGGCTTTGGTTGTAGTAGTGGCTGCTGGTAAGTAGATGGAGCAGTGTGTGTGTGTTTATGTATATGTGTGTATGCACGTGTGTGTGTGTGTGTGTGTGAGAGAGAGAGAGAGAGAGAGAGAGAGCGAGAGAGAGAGAGAGAAAGAGAGAGAGAAGAGAGACAGATACAGAGACAAAGAGACAGACAGGTAGATAGACAGACATACACACATAGAGACAGAGACAAAGAGAGAGACAGGCACATCTCTCTCTCTCTCTCTAGAGAGAGATGCAAATGTGGAAGCCAGAAGAATCCTCCCTTGAGACATGGTCAATCACTGAGCTAACTGGCAGCCAGTAAGCCCCAAATGATCCACCTCCCTCTGCTTCTTTATAACACTTGGGATATAGGCCACATTCATCTTTTACATGTATGCTGAGGATACATGCTTTTACATGTATGCTGAGGAACTCAGGTCCTTTGAACTCAGGTACTGCAAGTGCTCTAACCTGCTGAGCCATCTCCCCAGCCACAATTTAATGGTATCTCTGAGCAAACTATGTAGAAACTAAAGTCTGTTTATTGTAGCTGTTTTTTAAAAATTTATTTTATAAAAATTTTATTATTTTTAATCCTGGCTTCTGAGATGTTGGCTTTAGGTTGATTTAGCAAATGATTATTCAACAGGTTTCTTTAAACACCTTGAATTAGTAAGTATTCTTATTCTCAAAAGCTTGCTTTTAGGTCCTGGTAGGGGAATGGAGCTATGGCATACCCTTTACCAATGGGTCCTCTTTTCTATGGGAAGGTCTAGGGACACACATGCAACAGTGAGGGATGAAGGGGACAGTGGACTAGCCAGTTAGGTTAGCTAAATCACCCCTACAGTCTGACTTACTTTCTACTTCCTGCCTGTGAAGGCTCAGCATTAGGCAGGGTAGGAGACTACTGCCTTCTCTGGTTGATTTTGTGCACGAACCCACCTCTGAACACATGCATTGTCTACCTGATCTTCAAGGATGTGTTAGAGCTTTGAGCTACATTCCTGCCTTGGAAGTCTTGCTCTCCAGATCATATATCTATACAATATATAAAATATTATTGACAATAATAATCTTGACATGTCTATGTATGTATGTATGTATGTATGTATGTATCATCTATCTATCTATCTATCTATCTATCTATCTATCTATCTATCTATCTATCGTTAGAATTTTTGTTATTTCCCAGATGCTAATGTATTCTTAGTCAGTTGGAAGTTGAAAGAATTAAGATATTGTTTCTGCGGTGGCTAGGTCAGGCCTTTTCCTGTGGTGCTGAGCTCTGAGCAGATTGAATAGATACTAATGTGAATGGAGGTAGCATCAGATCTGGCCTTGTGGAAGATTTTTCTGATGAGTTCCAAAGCCCATCCAAAGTGTCCCTGTCTTATTGTGGATTTCAAGGCTACTGTGGTGGAGTTGGAAACAGGCAGGATGTGAATGACTATGGTGGAGGGAGTGAGAGAAGAAAATGACTAAAATTTGTTATATACACATATGGAATGGTCAAAGAATAAAAAACTGAAAAAAAACCCCAACCCTGTCGTAGTAGCTTGATTTCTTATCAAGACTCAGTTTTTCTTAGATTGCCTCTTCATAGTTAATTATGTTTTGGCTAATTTTCAGTGTTCTAGAAATTTTAGTAATTAGAAACCTTGCTAAGTTTTTACAGTATGTTAATGGCCCTTATAGGGGTGTGAAATTATGGACTGACTGCTATTCCAGAAGTCCTACCTTTCGGAGGTTCATTTTATTTTGGATTTTGGTTGCTTCTGTCTATGTGGGCAGAATGACCAGGAAGCGTCATTTCTCAGCCAAATACTTTCAGATTGGAAATCATGCGCAACAATGGTCAAAAAGTTTAATGCCAATAAAGCTACCTGCATTAAAATTATTTCAACTCTGCAGGAGAAAAATTCTATATAATATGCGTTACAGGGCTCAGAGATCCTATTTTCTAGATATCAAGTGTAGATATGGTACATTCTAGACATCCTGGATATTATTCAGCAATATCAAATTTGGCAGAAAGAACTTTAGGCAAACATCTTTGGCAGAGAGTCTGATATTTACTGAGCATTTAGTTTATGCAATTTCATGAGAACAATGTTATCTTAGTTATCTTGTGCCTTATATTGAAATGATGACTCCTGTTTGGCTTGTCTACTAGAGGTAAAGGTAAAAGGTAAATGAGGTAAGAGATGTTTACTTTAAGACATCACCCTTACTCAGTGTAATTCTTGCTTATTCCTGTGTATAGCTGACAATGCAGCATAAACATGCGTGACAAATAAGAAATGTTAAATGCATTTTTAATATATGCATATGTGTAAGTTTTATTCATTTTTTACTTTTATAGATGTTAGAAATTAATTTTTAAAAGAATTATTTATTTTTATTTTATATGTATGAGAGTTTTCTTGAATGTATTTCTGTGCACTCTGAATGTATATGTATGTGCTGTGTGCTGGTAGAGATCAGAAGAGAGCACTGGATCCCTTGAAACTAGAGTTGATGGATGCTGTGAACTGCCGTGTGGGTACTGGGAACTGAACCCTAATCCTCTGCAAGAACAGCTGGTGCTCCTAAATGTTGAGCCATTGTGGTGGCTTGAATGAATTTTCTCCCATATTCTTAGGCTAAAATGCCTAAGAATTAAAATATACTTGGTCACCAGTTGGGGACACTGTTTGGGGACGTTCAGGAGGTGAGGTCTTGATGGAGGAAGTGTGTCACTGAGGGAGAACTTTGAGTTTTCCAAGCCTCCTGCCATCCCAAGGATGCTGCACTCTCAGTTTGCTGTTAAGGTTGGAGATGTGAAATCCTAGCTGTTTCTGCCAGGTGCCTGTTGTTTGACTGCTGCCGTCCTCTCCCGCCATGACGATGATAGACTCATTCCTCCGCCTCTGGAAGCATAAGAACAAAATAAGCGGTTTCTTCTATAAATTGCTCTAGCTGTGGTGTTTTATAACAGCAATAGAAAAGTAACTAACACGGCTCCCTAGCCCCTGGAAATTTGTTTTATACCCCCGTTAAATCTTATGCCATTTGCTGGCTTCTTTTCATTTTCAAAGGTATGGTGGGCATCCCTCATATGCCTGCATGACACATATTCAGCAGTTGCTGCTTTGCTCACAGACTGCTCTGAAATTCAGTCTGAGCTGGGACGTGCGAGACTATTCCCTGAGCAAAGATTCCACTTTAATTCACAAAAGTAAAATTCTATCAGTCTTTTCTACAATAACTGTAGTTGCACTATAAACTGAGACAGAAGTCTGTAAAATACATAAGGTCTAAGACGAAGCAAAATATTTCTTTGCTGTGTTTAATAACCAAAATTAAATGTGAAAACTGAAGCATATGCTGTCACCCAGAAGGAGGGACAATGGTGTCTGTAAATTACCATGTGTTTCCTTTCCTCATCCCAGGCTTATCTCCTGGCCCCTTCACCTTGGCTTGTAGAAGTGATAGCTCTGATTGGCCAGACAACCCAGGAAAGGCAGGGGCTGGGAATTAGACCTGGGGCCACAGTTGGAGGCAGAGAGAGAATTTTGGAAATATTAACTTTCCCACTTACTTTCCAAATGTACTTTTTCTTTTCTCTGGGTGACAGTCTGTACACAGCAATGTAGTGTAGCAAGTAGTCACTTTTTAAAAAAACAACAACAATTTTCTTTGTGTGTGTGTGTTTATGTGTGAGTATGTGTACAGGAGTTTTGCATCTACATCACTCCCCACCCCCTCCAATGATCCTGCTCCCTCTGTCCTCCTCCCATTTCAGTACCTCTAGGGTGGCAGGAAGGGGCTGTCCCTTGTTTACATGGATATTTTGCTGGCAGATTGCTGTGGGGTGAGCTAAACATTGGTGGGGCATTCACTATTTGTGTTTGAGGGAAAAGTTTCACTTTCTACAACCCTTAAAGTGCCTTCCAATTTCTGATCATGTTCACTTCTTGGCAGTGCTTTAGAGGATTTCTACTTAAGTCTTGGTCACCTTAGGACTCCCACATCAGCACAGGTGATGTAAAAATGACCACCGAGTCAGACTGAGCTCTCAAGGGATCATCCACATTAGAAGTTTTAATTCATTACAGCCAAAGGATTAAATTGCCCTTTCAGAATCCTAGGGTGAGAATTTTCTTTCATGCTTATAAGTGTTACTAGAAAGCTGCGTTAGTCTTGTCTGAACTGTTTACAGGAGCAGTAAACATTAGAATCCAAGGTGCTTGGACTCTGCATGCTTTGTTTGCCTGCTGCATGGCTGAATCAAAGCTGTAAATGAAGAGAAAGTTAGTATACTTTTTGGGAAAAATCATTTATTCAACTTTTAGTTTTTATTCATTTATTAAAAGACATATTTTGCTTTCTTTTATGTGTCTATGTGCATACATATATGCCATAGTGCCCAGCTGCCCAGGGGGACCGGAAGAGGGTGCTCAGAACTCCTGAAGCCAGAGTCACATGAAGGTGACTGACATAGGTACTGGGAACCAGCCTGGTCCTCTGCCACAGCAGCAAGCTCTCTTAACTGCTGAGCCATCTCTCCAGCCCCATGACTTGACTTTTTATAATTTAGACTCCTGACCTATGTCAAATCCTACACTCTTATCAACTCACATCTTAAACCAAAGGTATGTGTATGGGGTGAGGTGTGTGTGTGAGAGGTAGTCTCTCTCTCTCTCTCTCTCTCTCTCTCTGGTGTCATCAGTATCTCCTGGTTTAGCTTTTGCTTTGAAATTCAATTAGTTAAAAATCTAAACCAGAGAAAAGGCAAAGTTTGACTTGATTGTTGAGTCCTGTACGCAGCAGAAGACTTAATTTATGCCGCCTGAAACCTGTGGAAGCTGAAGCTCAAAGGCACTGTGTACAGCAGCTTTCTGCATTATGTAGAATATGTGAGAAATATAAAAATGAGTATGAGCTGAAAAGGTAATGTTTTGTGTTGACAAAATTGTGGGTTTGACTATTTGTAACTTAATATCCTGACCTCTGTTAACTCTTGTTAATGGGTTAGTCTTTTCTCTTGCTTCCTGACCCCCTCCCCCTTTTAACCATCTGTGCAATATCATTACCTCAGAACCACTTATCTGCCTGCATGTTGTTTTCTTCACTTCATTCTCAGCCTTCTGAAGCAGCACCTGGGGCTTTGTCAGCACAAGGAGGGTGCCAAGGGAGTGCCTGATGGCTATGTAGCAAATAGGGTTAAATAGTGAGCACACATGCATGAGTAAGTTCTCCTTCCTTCTATCTCTTCTGGTATTCGGTATCTCAGTCCTTCTGCTGCCTTCCTGCCCATGACCCACAAAACCCATTGCTGTTATTTACTCCATTAAAAAAATCTATTTGTAGACATTGCTTCTCTTGTTGACTTCCACCAATTGTTTATATTGCCATTGCAATGTCAAAATTAGAGCAGCAGGTCCTAGATTTTCCTAGAACTTTCCAGATTTTCTCTATTTGCTTAATTATCCATTAGAATCTACTCGTTCATACTTCAGTTATTTATTAGACGTGTACTCCTGATGTAGTTTCTGTTCAATCAAAACCAAGCATGACACACAAAACACCACAGTACCTCTTACATTGCCTGTGAAGGAATGAGTGGATTTTAACATCAATTCTAGATTCCCTTGTTCATAGACAAAGCAAAGTAGCTATCTTAGGCTCTGAAATCAACTCTGAGAAAACACAACTGAGAAATCCAGCCCAGTGTCTGGATAAGGGTGTTATTTGAGGCCTATTTTTTGTTTGTTTGTTTGGTTGGTTGGTTGGTTCTATCCTAGGTCTCTGGACTATTCAGGCTGTACCAGTCATTGATTAGCCACTCCCACAATTTCTGCGCTACCTTTACCCCAGCACATCCTGTAGGCAGGGCAAATTGTAGGTTGGAGGTTATGTGGCTGGGTTGGTGTCCCAATCCTTCCACTGGAATCTTTTTTTTTAATAAGAGATGGCCAGTTCAGGGTCCATATTCCCCATTGCTAGGAGCCTTAAGTAGGGTCACCCTGATGGATTCCTGGGAATTTCCATTGCTGTGGGTTTCTAGGTCACCCCTGAGATGGCTTCCAATTCCAGTTGTCTCTTTCAGTATTCTCTCTCTCTATCCTCCCCCAACTCGACCTCTTCCTGTTTCCATCTTCCCAGTGTTCCTCTACCTTTGATGCCAATTCTATTTCCTTTTCCCAGGAAGATTCATACGTCACCCCTTGACTCCCCCTTGTTACTTAGCTTCTCTGGCCTGTGGATTGTAGAATGGTTACTTTTTACAGCTAATATTCTCTTATAAGTGAGTACATACCATGTTTGTCTTTCTGGTTCTGGGTTACT
This sequence comes from Pachyuromys duprasi, assembly GCA_028658305.1. Lineage (NCBI taxonomy): Eukaryota > Metazoa > Chordata > Mammalia > Rodentia > Muridae > Pachyuromys > Pachyuromys duprasi. Next base: position 30,099,211 of record CM053749.1, read on the forward strand.
TCACTCAGAATGAGTTTTTTTTTTTTTTCTAATTCCATCCATTTGCCCGTGAGTTACATAATGTCATTATTTTTAATGGCTGAGTAATACTCCATTGTGTAAGTGTACTACACTTTCTTTATCCGTTCTTCAGTTGAGGAACATATAGGTTGTTTCCATTTTCTGGTTATTATGAATAAGGCTGCTATGAAAACATCTGAGCAAATGTCCTTGTGGTGTGATGGAGTGTCTTTTGGGTATATGCTGGATCTTGAGGCAGATCAATTCCAAGCTTTCTGAGAAAGTACCTCATTGATCTCTAAAGTGGTTGTACAAGTTTGCATTCTCACTGGATGGAGTCTTCCCCTTGCTCCATGTTGTCAACAGTATGAGCTGTCACTTGTGTTTTTGACCTTAGCCATTCTGAGAGGTGTAAGATGGAATCGCAGAGTCACTTTGGCTTGCACTTCCCTGATGGGCAAGGATGCTGAAAATTTCCTTAAGCAGCACAGAAATTGTGGGAGTGGCCAACCACTGACTAATAGAGCTCGAGATCCAAGAGAGGGGTCCTGTGTTTAGGGATGTTTCCCATGACTGGCAAATCTGGATGGTCTCGATGATTTATTTTACAGAAACCTGGAACTTTTACTTTAGAATATGAGCTTCTCTAGTACCACCCTGTTTCACAATCTTTCCCCTTTCTGTAAACATAAACTCATTATTTGTGAAAGTTTTAAAGTAATACCCTGTGAAACTATTAAAACAGCATCAGGTTTAGGTTGACCTCACACCTGTGAGTATATAGGCAACACAAATTGGACTCAGTGGGTTAAAAAAAGAAAGAGAGAGAATTTTAAGATGGGAGGGGCTAGGGAGATGGGGGTTGTATCTGGGAGGAAGAAAGGGAGAGTATGTTCAAAAATACACTGTATGACTGTATGAAATTCTCAAAAGTTAATCAAAATATTGTATGCATAATAAAAATGCTACCATGTTGCAGTGTGTAATTTGGAACTGACTTACAAAAAGCTGCTTAAGAGTTGGCAAGTTTCTTATTTATTTTTTGAAAGATTCATTCATTTTTATTTTGTGTGTATGAGTATTTTGCCTGCATGTGTGTGCACCACATGTGTGCTTAATGCTTATGGTAGTCAGAAGAGGGCACTGGATTCTCTAGAACTGAGTTACATACAGTTATGAGCCACTGTGTGTGTGTGTACTTCTGGGAACTGAACTCCAGTCCTCTGTAAGAGCAGCAAGTGCTCTTAACCACTGAGCTATCTCTCCAGCCTCTTATTTATTCTTAAAAGAAGCTATGGTTTTAATTCTTATTTTGATATTCTATTCTAGGTTGCATAAAATATTTTAGCAGCCAACATTATGTTTAAATAATTCCTCTTACAAGGACGAACTTATTTAGTTAACGATGTATGGACAGACAAATTACCCATTATAACAGAAAATGTTTCTTTTTCTTTTTTTCACATTAAAGAAAAGATTTTGGTGTTGACTGGATAGACTTTTAACTATCAGAGCACTGGGAAGTTTGCAGGTTATGTACATTCCAGCAAGGCATTCAAGGAGTCTCTCAGGATTTTAAACACTCCTGGTTATGAAAACAAATTTTCATCTTTATTTTTCCAAGCTGTCTCCTTACATATAGCACTTCAGAAAAATCACCATTACTGCTTTTACTGCCTGATTGCTTGAGAGTTAATTGGTTCAGCACCTGGGCAGGAAGCTATTTTGGCAGAAACTATTTTATTCAAGTTCTAGCCATAAAATTCTGGATAGTAAAGTGTAATCAGGGGCTCATTTCTAAAAACTACAGAGAACACAAGGATACTAATGTGTGAGCTGAAGAAACTGCAGTACACTTGCTAGGGAAACAAAGTTTTTAAAACTTTAAGTTGGTATTAAAGGTTCATATTTTGTACTGGGATTTAGGCCTAAGATCTGTAATGCTCAAAACAGATTACTTAATCTGGGTATTTCCTTCTTACTACAAATTTCCCCTGAACGAAATATTTCACAGCTTTGGATAGAAATTAACCCATCTCTAATGCTCTTATGTTGTTCGGATACACACAAGATGGAAATATTGTCTAGTGTATTTTTAACAACATTTTATTGATTGTTTGTGAATTTCACACTATACACCCTAATCCTACTCATCTGCCTGTTCCTTTTATCTACTCTCTGCCTTTCAATTTTCCTTCCACCATCACCAACAATAACAACAACAATAGTCTTGTGGAAGCTGAGGTGTGTCACAGTGTGTCATGCAGTCTACCTTATTGTTCATATGTCTTCATTTGCAAATGTTCATTGCAATGAATCATTCCTCTGGTTCCAGGCCTCTGGCTTTTGCTACACCATCAATACTGAATCCTCACTGTGACTCCTCTTGGACATCCTGTTGTTTCCCCAAGTCATGGAGATGCCCCAAGCTTTGGATTTGTAGAATGGGCCCTTTCACACTCTCCATTGATGGGGTTGATGCTGGGGTAGACCAAGTCAAAGCCATGGATCTAGGCTTGGGTGTTAGCTAAGTTGGTCAGCCTGTCTGATCTCCAACACTGTCCCAGACAGCACATCCAATGCAGTAGCTGGCAAGGGGTAAGGCCAGCTCTCCTCCCTCATGTTCTTAGGGCCTGCTTATCCAAACCCATGCCACCAGGGCCATCTCTGTGCTGCCCCGGTGAGGTACAGGGCTCAGGCTTCAGAGTGCTGCAGTTGCTGAGGGGTGGTACCTGCTCTCCTGCAGCTGATGAGTTACAGGAGGTCTCAAACTCCCATGTCACTTCAGGTAATTCCAAATTCCTGATCCTCTTCTTGTACTCACTATTCAAGAGCAAGGATTACGGGGGCTCATGCATATTGTGCCAAGCTCAAGAGATCCCCTTCTCCTCTCAGAATGCCCCACATATGACTAGTGAATGTAACAGTAGGGCTCTGGGAAGCTAAAGAAACCCTGTGCTCCTGGGTGGGTCTTGATGATGGACTTTGCTGCAGAGTGACTTCTGGGTTGTTGAAAACCCCCATGCTAGTGTGTGGGCTAGTGTTGAGCTAGTGTTTGGGTTAGTGTTTTCTGAGATAGTTAGATTTTTAGATTACCCAGGAAGGGGTGTCAGACTTCAGGGTAGAATTTTGTGCCTGGAAGATGATAATCCCAGAGCCAAGGAAAAACAAAGGATTAGGAATTTCTGTATTCAGAATTTCAGATCTTGCTGAAACTCCCTATTCATTTCCCTTATCATCAACTCTAAAATTGTACCTGGGATTTTGAAGTTCAGAAGTTTTTTTGTTTTTGTTTTTTGTTTTTTAAAGTAATTTATTTATTTTTATATTAATCACAGGTTATAAATTTTGTATCCCAGCTGTAGCCCCCTTTCTCATTCCCTCCCACTCTCCCCATCCCTCCCTCATCTTCTCCCTGTCCCTCTCCAAGTCCACGGATAGAGGAGACCTTACCCCCTTCCATATGACCCTAGCTTATGGTGTCTCTTCAGGGCTGGCTGCAATGTCCTCTTCTGGGATCTAGTTAGGCTGCTCCTCCCTCTGGGGGAGGGGCAGTCGACAAGACAGCCATTGAGTTCATGACAGAAATAGTCCCTGTTCCCCTTACTAGGGTACCCAGTTGGGTACTGAGCTACCATGGGACACATTCGAGCAGGGGTTATAGTTTGTATCCATACATGGTCCTTGGTTGGAGAAACAGTCTCATAGAAGATCCCTGTGCCCTGATCTCTTTGGTCTTTGTGGAGCTCTTGTCCTCACCAAATCTTACTAACTCCTCCTTTTTTCATATGATTCCCAGCACTCTGGCGATGGCTTGGTTGTGAGTCTTAATATCAGCTTTGATTCATTGTTAGTTAGAGTCTTTCAGAGGCCCTCTGTGGTAGGCTCCTGTCCTGTTGCTTGTTTTCTCCTAAATTCAATGTCCATCCCATTTGTCCATCTAACCGATGATTGATGATCTCACCCTGGGTCCTCCTTCTTGTTTATCTTCCCTAGGTGTATAGATTTCAGCATGTCCATCCTATCCTATAAGTCTATATAAGTGAGTATATACCAAGTGTTTCTTTCTGCTTTTGGAATACCTCACTCAGGATTATCGTTTCCAGGTCCCACCATTTGCCTGCGAATTTCATGATTTCCTTATTTTTAATTGCTGAGTAGTATTCCATTGTGTAAAAGTATCATAACTTCTGTAACCATTTCTCGACTGATTGACATCTGGGTTGTTTCCAGGTTCTGGCTATTACAAATAAAGCTGCTACAAACATGGTTGAGCAAATGTCCTTGTTGTGTACTTGAGCATCTTTTGGATATATGCCTAAGAGTGGTATAGCTGGATCTTGAGGAATCACTATTCCTAATTGTCTAAGAAAGCGCCAAATTGATTTCCAGAGTGGTTGTACCAGATTGCAATGGAGGAGAGTTCCTCTTTCTCCACAACCTCTCCAGCATGTGTTGTCACTAGAGTTTTTGATCTTAGCCATTCTGGTGGGTGT
>CM053749.1:30104206-30119506 GCA_028658305.1 Pachyuromys duprasi
GACCTATAGGATAGGAAGTTCAAGCTGAAATCTACACACCTAGAGAGGATATACAGGAAGGAGGACCTAGGTTGGTATGATCAATGCTTGTTTGGATGAACAAATGGGATGGACATTGAGTGGAGGAGAAAACAAGCAACAGGACAGGAGCATGCCAAGGAGGACCTCTGGGGGGGGTCAATGTAGCGATGTATCAGAGCAGATATTAAGACTGACGATCAAGACTTTGGCAGTGGGCGAGAAGTAGTGATAGATCTGGGGGAGGTTGTTGAGACTTGGGGAGAACAAGAGCTCCACAAGGACCAAACTGAGCAGGGCACAGGGATCTTGTATGAGACGGTTTCTACAACCAAGGACCATGTGTGGATGTGGCCTGGAACCCCCGCACAGATGGGGCCCATGATAGCTTGGTGTAGGGCTGAAGACCCTAGTAAGGGAAACAGGGACTATTTCAGTCATGAACTTGATGGCTGACTCTTTTACCCTCCCCATACATGCAGGGGAGTGACAGAGTGGCTAGTTCCCAGGGGAGGACATTGCAGCCAGCCCTGAGGAGACAGGATGAGCTGGGGTTGGATGGAAGGAGAGGAGGTCCTCCCCTGTTGGTGGACTTGGAGGGGGCAGGGAGGAGGGAGATGAGGGAGGGAGCGGGAGGGTGGGAGGGAATGAGGGAGGGGGCTATGCCTGGGATGTAAAATACCTAACCTGTGATTGATATAAAAATAAATAAATAAAATAAAAAACGAAAAAAAAGAAGAGAATAGGGAGGGGGCTTCAGCTGGGATACAAAGTGAATAAACTGTAATAAACAAACAACAACAATATAAGTTGACATGAAGGGAGAGAAGGAACAAACTACTTTCTAAATAAGCACCTAACCAAAACCTTAAAGTTTGGTGCCCCATTCCCAATGCCATTTTCCAGAAACACCAAAAGTCTCCAGTTCTTGAGACTTTTGGGTATTCTACATGAGACTGGATCAGTCGAAGCTTTCCAGCAGTCCCAGCCCTTTTCAAGACCAGATCCGTATTATCTGTGTGTACCTTAACCTCTGTTCTTTGTTGATCTTGTTTGTGTGTGCCATTTTCCTTCTCTCTCCTCCATCTCCTGTTTCTTCCTTCTTCCTCTCTTCATCCTCCTCCTCTGCTTCAATTTCATATTCAGTAACAAATGGATGGTATACATGGAGGGGGTAAGGAAATGTTAGGTTTTGTTTGGACTAAACTTCTCAACAGAGTCCTATGTTGTGTTAGAGATCCTAAACTCGGAGGGCCAAATGATATGACCTTTAACACAGTTGTTGGCAATTTTGTCTCTCAATTTTGATGATGCTGAGGAGAAAGGGGAAGAAAAAGGGAGGGGCAAATAAACAAACCTACAATTATCCCGAATCTTGGAAATAAGGAGAACTCAAAGTTATTGTTCTGTGCAGTGTTTCTGACATAGAGAGTAAAATAAATAAAACAGAGTTCCATTCTGGGCGTAAAGAATGGCATTCACTACTCTGTTTTCTAGTCTTAAAGGTGGAGTCATAAAGGAAAGAAGTGTCCCCGAGTGTCAAAGGCACAAAGCCTGCACAATTTCAGCTGAGAGGCGAAGCGTAGGTGGGAGAAAACACACTCTGAGGCTGGACAAGCAGTTCTGGATAAAAGAGCAGGAAAACTCTCTGGGGACCAAGTCAGCTATGAGCCAAACTCTAACTTCTGTTCTTTTCCAAGTTCAGAGTGGCTGCGGTGCATGTGCTCTGGACTGGACGGTTGAAAAGCCTTTCTTTGCCTGCCAATTCACTGCCTGCCTGGTTTAAAGATCAAGCTATAGAAGAGATCCAGTTATGGGCTTTTAGAGGAAAGACAGAAAACCAGCTAAGAAAAGAGGGAGCCAGGAAGGGGGAGAGTTAGTTTAACTTAACAGTTGATAGGAAATAACTGCAATCCTGGGTTTGGCCGAGTTTACAGCTGGTGACAGGAATAGGGTGAGTGTTGCCACTGAGGAGTTGGTGGGAAGGACCAGAGTGAGCATTCCAGCTAGGAGCTGGAAGGCTTTCCCATAGCATGCCCTTGTCTGGTTCCTGTTGGGGTGGAGACATGGCCTCAGTTTTAGCTTTCTCAGGTGTCTGTGCCACCCATGCAAGCCGAGAGGCCATATTGCTTTGACCTAGTCCAGGTCATCCAAACACAACCCAAGAATGGACAGCAACCAGCATTCAGAATTTATCCCTCCAAGGTACCTAATCTCTTAAGTTGGTGTGTTCTATGACCCCCTAAGTCTGTGTCACGTTTTGTGTGTTTTGGCTTCGTACTCCTATGGACATGGCTAGAAGCTTGGAATAGAAGCCACAGTCATTGCTCATTCATGTAACAATAGTTATAGACAATCTGTAATATTAATATCATACCCACCTTGTTAGTGTCATAGGATTTGAAGATTAGTCAAAGATCTAAGATTATTTTTATAAAATTTTACTATTTTAAGATGAATTTCCTTTTTCTTTTTAAAAGATTTTATTTTAAAAATTGTGTGTGTGTGTGCGCGCGCATGTGTGCATATGTCTGAGTGTGGGTTTTTGCATCTGAGTTCAGTGCACACGGGTACAAGAGGGCATTAGGTCCCCTGGGGCTAGAACTGTGGGAAATTGAGGCACTCATCATAGCTGTTGGGCACCAAACTCCTTTCTTCTGGAAGAGCAGCAAATTCTCTTAACTGCTGACCCATCTTTCTGGTCCTTAAAATAAATTTTCTTTATATTATGAACTAATTTAATCAACAATTAATATTCAGATTATCATTCACCCTCATATTATTTTGTTTCACCTTTGCATATTTTTGTTGTTTTGTTAAAACATCTTTGCGTTTTCAAACTAAATTCTTGTGGTATTCTGGCAGTCATTTGTGGACATGGAAATGAGCTGAACTGTGAAAAATTTGAGAGGGTGCTGTGCTCATCCAACTTAGGTGGATCAAGTTGTTGTTGCTGATGAGCGTGGTGGGGATAGTGGTGGTGATGGTGGTAGGCGTGGGGGTGGTGTGTATTAGAAAGCAAGAGAGTTAGTTTTCCATTTTATTTTCTGAAAAAAAAAACAACTGAAGATTTTTTTTTGATGGACAAATAACTCTGTTACTTCCGTTCAAGCCTTTTACAGCTTCTAGATGTCACTGTGTTGTCGTAGATGATGCTTTACATTCACTGCTCCTTTCAATGCCTGGCTATTTTCTTCTGTGCAATCTCTATGAAGCTCCAGTAGACAAAGGGCTGCCATGTATCATCATGCTGAAGTTTCTAGGAAGACATATACAGCGGTGTTTGCTCTGTGGTACCCCAACAGGTACCACTGAGATCTTCAAGTCAGAGTCTGAAAATATAGGAAAAATAACTTTAGCTGAGCATGTGAAAGTAAATTATGAGCCAAACGAACCAGGTCTCCATGGTTACTCCTCCTATGCTCAACCAACATGGTGGAAAGTTTTTACAAAAAGTTTTACATGGTTTTCCTCACATGCCAATATCCAAGAGGGTTTCTGGACCATTCCTTGAACAGATGATTACTGAGGGTGACAAAGATGATGACCTGGTATCCCAAGTAATGTTTTCCTCTGAGTCACAGTGTCTACCGATAGCATCTGAATGGACTCAGGCTTGATGGTGACTCTCCTGTTGGTGACTATGTGTGTACTAGGAGTTAATTGTTTACAAACCACACCTCTCCATCAAATTCTCTCAGTGTTCTGAAAGAGCCCTCTGCATGATTGCTTCTTTTTTTTTAATATATATTGTGACTTTAAAAACCCATATGAAAATTAATTCTTAAATATAAAGGATCTATATTGAGAGGCAATATTCATGAACACGTCATCTTTAGTGAGTAGAAAGGCCACCTTTAGTCAGGCTCTGGAATGAAGTAAGAGGATTTAAATATAAACATGGTTTAAGCTAGTTATTGCTGATGTCTATGAAAATTCATATTTTAACTTTGGTTCAGCACTAGTGGGAAGGCAGAGCATGTTTTCTAATGCCTCATGTATGGAGATGTATCTATATGGATGAAAAGGTAAAAGACAATGATACATCCCAGTGATTCATGGTCCTTTTTAAAATTTATTTATTTTTATTTTAATTTTTTAATTTATTTATTTTTATATCAATCACAGGTTAGGTACTTTGAATCCCAGGCGCAGCCCCCTCCCTCATTCCCTCCTACCCTCCCACTCCCTCCCTCATCTCCCTCCTCCCCGCCCCCTCCAAGTCCACCAACAGGGGAGGACCTCCTCCCCTTCTATCCAACCCCAGCTTACCCTGTCTCCTCAGGGCTGGCTGCAATGTTCATGGTCCTTTTTAAGCTACTTTGATTCTAATCTTTTGTCCTAGGTAGAATCCACTTTTCCACCATGGGGTCTTCACACCTGAAGTTTGAAGCAGCAGATACAACTTTAGCTCACTGGAAGGAATCATACTCGGGGTGGGCTGAGGAGTCTCACATGATGGTGGTCACTCACAGCGCGTGATGTGGACAGATGCTCAGGGAACCAGCAATCCTATATGCCCTGGATTCTGGGCAGTGCAGATGAGTGGTTACAAAAACAATGTCTGGGCGGAATCACACTTTCTGAAATTTCAATTCTTGCTTGGCTCTACACATATGTGACTACTGTTATTTGCAATTACTTACTCTCTCAGAATTCTAGAAAAATTCTATGATTAATCTAAAAGTAATCTAATCTATCTGTCTATCTATCTATCTGTCTATCTATCTATCTATCTATCTATCTATCTATCTATCTATCTATCTATCTATCTATCATCTATCTATCACTTGCCATGAATGGGTAACATTCACGGGTAATACATTGCCTGGCATGGGCAAGCACTCCATAAATGTTAGGTTGTTTTTTCCAGATAAAACTGATAAACTTGAAAATGCACATCTTGATAATTATAAGAGTTATTGAAGAGATGGTAAAAAATCTTTCATGAGAAACTTTATACATAAGCTAGAACCATTCTGGGAGTAGTTCAAAGTGCTGTTGGACCTAATGCAGGTGGTAGGAGGGGGTTACAAGGCCTTTTGTGATTCTTTTCAATTTACTTGGCCAGTGACTTCCCTTCCCTCTCTTGTGAACGTCCTATTAATTGCTTGTCTTTCCCTTTTGGCCTTTTATTGTTTCTGGTTACTTTTGATAGAGGTAAAAATGTTGGACTTTGAAGTAAGTATGTAAGCTTTTAAGTTGAACTTCCCATTCTCCAGAATCCAGCTAGCTCTAACAATTACCATTTTTAGATGGCTGTGGAATAGTTTGATATCACATGATTGGACTCTACTTCATGAATAAATTGCATTCTAAAAGTTCATATATAAGTTAATTATCTGGAGCTTTTACTAACTTTTTCCACAAATGTTATAAATGCAGTTTTAATTTGTGGAGCAGCCTTGTTTGAGTACACTTAATGGAAGTTTTCAGTGGCCACACACTGTCCGCTACACCACAATGTGTTCTCGGTTGGCGAAACTTGGAGGCTTGTGATACAGAATGAGGCGGAAGGAATAGAAGGTTTCACCTTCTAGGGTCCAAGAAGACTGACTCCATCAGAATTTCTAAAACATGCCCTTTTGGGGCTGACAGGTACGGTATCTTTTATGTGCCCTTGAATACTCCCTAGCACACTTACACAGGCTGTTTAACAGTCGTGGGCTGTGGAATTAAAGTATTTGCCTCTCGTAAAACTAATGCAGTGCACGCATAACTTCCTAACCAGACACAAAGCATTTTAAAAAGAAAGATTAGTAAGTGTGTTATCAGACAAGTAAAACAATGGACCTCAAGAATTAAGATCTCCCCAGGAATCCCATGCTGGGGAAACCCTGGTTCCAGGCCTAGAAGAAACCTGTCTTTCAGGAAGCTACTTCGCACAGTCTGACAAAGTCAGAGCACTTTTAAGAGAGACTGGAGACACTGAAATACGCCAGTGATGGTTGAGACCACTCACTGGCCAGGAAAACTTGGCTATAGCTACCTCCAGCCTTCGATTTAAACTTACATTTCAAGGTAGTACACTGAAGCTGGACTGGAGGGTCGCTAGGCCTATTTATTTATTCCTCTCCCTAACTAATGTGGTCCCACTGAGTAAGTCTCCTATTTTTTTTTAAGTGTTGTACTGTGGATAGATGGCTGAGCTTTGTTTGTGACTGGCAGAGCCCAGGCTCTGAACCTAAAAGCTGCAGGAAAGCAGGACTGCTTTGCAAATGTTGTAAATATTCTGTGATCTTAAACTGAGTAGGAAGAGAAGTGTGATTTGGTTCCTTTCTTCTCTTTTAAAAACAAAAATGATTAAATCTCTTAATCTAGGCTTAGCGTAGAACCCAGACCGCTCTGTGTAATCAAGAACAGGAAATCCGTCCTTGAGGACATCTCTCCAGGTCTTCTATTTCAATATTAAAAACACCTGCTCTCAAAGAGGCTATAGTGGACCTTTATTAGGGCACATATTTCTAGTTTTGCTAAAGCATATCCCCATGGTACTGAGAAGCAGGAAAAAAAATGAGTGCACAGGTCATAGTTAATAAGAGGCTGGAAAAAAAATGAGAATTAACTACCTGTTTTTGTAATGTTGGAGAACTGGTCGTTTCTTATTCCTTCTTTTGTCTGGCCATTTGTCTCTCATTGCTTCCTCTGAAGCAGCTTGACTGCCAGGGCCATTCTCAAAAAGGCATGCATGAAGTTCACTGCTCCTGTAGGGAAACTCAGAAACAAAGTTGATGGAAATACTCTGTAGTCTTGGGCCCTGATCCACTGATCTTAGACTTTCTCCCAGACTTTGCTCATTTTATGATTTGTTCTTATTTTTTAATTTTTATTTTTTATATTAATGACAGTTTATTTCCTTTGTATCCCAGCTGTAGCCCCTCCTTCATTCCCTCCCAATCCCACCCTGCCTCATCTCTTCCCTGCCCTTCTCTAAGTCCATTCACTGATAGGGGAGGACCTCCTCCCCTTCCGTCTGACCCTAGTTTATTAGGTCTCATCAGGACTGGCTGCAATGTTGATTTTTAAACTAGCAGCACTGAGTTGATTAACTTTCCTGGAACTAAAACATGTGAGGGTTTGAGTGGCTATTTTGTCTTCTTTTTTTTTTCTTTTAAATTTTATGTGTGTGGTATATGCATGCAACTATGCAAGTGCATGTGCTCATGTGTGCCCAAGCAGAGGACAGAGCAGGATACTGGGTATCCTTCTCTATCACTCTGTGTTATAGCCTTGAGATGGAGTCTCTCACTGAACCAGAAGCTTATGGTTAAGGCTAGGCTGAGGGGTCGGAGGACTCTCAAGATCCACCTGTCTCCTCCCTCAGTGATGGGGGTATATGTATGTACATGTATGTTTTTTGTCGTTGTCGTTGTTTGTTTTTTTTAAAGATGCGACTGGTGGGAATTTAAAATCAGGGCCTCATTTTACTATAAATTTTACCATAAATCCACTCCAATCTCTCTCCCATTCCTATTACTACAACAGATCCTCTTATTTTTATGACTTCTTTATTGTTATTGTTTTCTCTCTCCCTTTTCGGGTCTCTGAGTTTAACTCGGATCATCTGTATGATTATGACTATAAATGGGGCCCATCCTCTGGAGCCTGGTGAGTGCTCCGTGGGTAGACAATGGAGACAATAATTAACCGCTCTCCCAGAATATGTCAGTAGCCAATAGTCCAGCAGGGAGGGAGGGTCTCATCAGCTTCTTCCTGTTCCGTGGGTGACTGTTGATAGGTCTGTCACAGGCAGCCATACTGCATTGGCTCTTTCATGCTCAGAGGGCAGTATCTCCCATCCCTTCCCCATATCTCTGGCTCTTAACATTTCTTCTACCTTACATCCTTATTCTGGGATGTTCCTGAGCCTTGGGGGAGGGGAGTGTTGTCAGAGTCTGAGCTCACAGCTCTCACCCACTTTTAGCACCTCCAGGAGCCATGTAGACACTCAGAAATAATCTCTGCTGACACCGAGCTCACACGATCCCTTATTCTACTGTTAATAGGCCTCCCAGTTTTCCAATTTAATGTTCTCATTATGTTCTCAGTGAAGGAACATGGGCTACTGAATTTTCCATTTTTTTTTGCCACCAGTCTTTGTGAATTGTTTTTTTTTTTTTAAATTTCTGCCAGAAAATTAAATGTAATTGCCTGTAAGACATGGTGACAATCTTTTAAAGATAGTGTGGATGATTGGGTGTGGTACATGTCTGCAATTCCAACACATTGGAAATTGAGGCAGAAGGACCATGAATTGGACAGAGGCCATTCTGGGTTACTTAGCTAGTTCAAAGCCACCCTAGACCTCATAGCAAGAGTCTACGTCTTTTTTTTTTTTTTTGAGACTTTAGTTATATTTTATTTCATTTTACTCAAACAAAATTGAGATGCTGAACAAAATACTAAAAGTGATATTATGAACATTGATGCAAAAATACTTGCAAACTAATATATAACAATAAACAAAAGATAATACTCCAGCCTCTGCTAGTCACCATTATATTCTGATAGTAATTACATTAATACAAAGTGTTATCAGCTACAATGAAATGAGTCATATCAGTACCTGCTTTTCTGCATGGAGTTTAGTATCTTAACAGAGTCATTTCGTTTGCTTCATATTTTCACCATTTCTTCACTTAAAATTTTATTTACTTTTATTTTTATTTTTTACCTGTTTTTTAATTAATTACAGTTTACTCACATTGTATCCCAGCTGTAGCCCCCTCCCTCATCCCTTCCCAATCTCACCCTCCCTCCCTCATCTCTTCCAATGTCTCACCCCAAGTCCACTGATAGGGGAGGTTCTTTTCCTCTTCCTTCTGACCCGAGCCTTTCAGGTTTCATCAGGACTGGCTGCATTGTCTTCCTCTGTGGCCTGGCAACCTCCTTAGTTATCAGGGAGATGCAAATCAAAACAAACCTGATATTTCACCTTACACCCATCAGAATGGCTAACATAAAAAACTCAAGTGACAATACATGCTGGAGAGGATGTGGAGAAAGAGGAACCTTCCTCCATTGCTGGTGGGAATGTAAACTTGTATAACCACTCTGGAAATCAATCTGGCCCTTTCTCAGATAATTAGGAATAATGCTTCCTCAAGATCCAGCTATACCACTCCTAGGCATATATCCAAAAGATGCTCAAGTACACAACAAGGACATTTGCTCAACCATGTTCTTAGCAGCTTTATTTGTAATAGTCAGAATCTGGAAACAACCCAGATGTCCTTCAGCTGAGGAATGGATACAGAAATTGTAGTACAGGAATACTACTCAGCAATTAAAAACAAGGAAATCATGAGATTTTCAGGCAAATGGTGGGAACTAGAAAAGATCATCCTGAGTGAGGTTTCCCAGTAGCAGAAAGACACACATTGTATATACTCACTTATGAGTGGATATTAGACATATAATATAGGATAAGTATACTAAAGTCTGTACACCTAAAGAAGCTAAGCAAGAAGGAGGACCCTGGGTAAGAGGATCAATCTTCACTTAGAAAGACAAATGGGATGTACATTGGAAGAGGGAGAAATCAGGGAACAGGACAGAAGCCTACCAAAGAGGGCCTCTGAAAGACTCTACCCAGCATCATATCAAAGTAGATGCTGAGAATGATAACCAAACTTTGGGCAGAGTACAGGCAATCTTATGAAAGAAGGGGGAGATAGAAAGACCTGGAGAGGACAGGAGCTCCATAAGCAGAGCAACAGAACCAAAAAATCTGAGCACAGGGGTCTTTCGTGAGACTGATACTCCAACCAAGAACCATGTATGGAGATAACTTAGAACCCCTGCACAGATGTAACCCATGGCAGTTCAGTGTCCAAGTGGGTACCCTAGTAAGGGGGAACAGGGACTCTCTCTGACATGAACTTAGTGGCTATGTCTATGATCACCTCCCCTTGAGGGGGGAGCAGCCTTACCTGCATCTTTTAAAAAGGGGAAAAATTATGTACAGTAGTGATTGTGCTGTTTTATTCGGAGGCTGGATGCTCTTCACAGCAACACCACAAATAACAGTTGTGCATCCTGATTGGGACTCAGGCCTGTATGCCAATAAAATTGGTAGAAGTCACTGGTTGGCTCAAATGCCTTACTGTTATTATGAAACCTTTAACATTTTATTTCAAATGAATGGTATGGGCTGCTATTGTTGCCATATTGGAATATAGATATTCTTAGGAACAGTTCAAGAAGTTTGAGTCTCCCCATGTGTGAGTCTCTGGGACTCACATTTCTGGGTCCTAATATCCCTAGGTAGCATTATGCCCTGCAACAAAAATACGTTGACAATGTCTAAGTGGGGTTTGAATGCTGCTCACAAATACTTGATGTGTCTTGTGCTAGTTTTATGGACATCTGTGTTACATTCATATAATTCTGTATTTTCTGCCTGTTGCCAGACAAGTTTATATCCTAGAAGGACCTCCAGTTTTCTAGAACTACAAATGCGTTTTCACAATTTCTCATCCACAGTCAATTTTGAAGCCTTTGAAGAACAAATTATGTTCATTTTCCAGGCTGGCCTCACCTTTCTGTGGAGGTGAGCTCAGGTGCATTAGCCATGTCTCAGAAGATGAGTTTCATCTTGTACAAGGGCAGGCTGCCTGTATCTGCGTCTGTCTCTTTGTGGGTCTGGGACACTGGAGCCAACGGCCGCGTAGGTAGTGCTGATGGCTGCAAAGAGCACACTGCCAGCTTTTTTCCCCCTTTAGTGTAGTTCCTTCACTTTGTGAGGTATGCACAATGCATTTAGCACTGACCTTTATATGTGAACTGACAGTAAAGTGGGATTTACACGGTGTGTGCTCAGGTTGAGTCTCTTTCTTCACTTGCATATCCTGCCTCAAGCGTGAGTCACAGTCTCCAATTCATTTTCCTGAGATCTGAATCAGGCTCTCAGGTTCCTTTTTCTCTGTTAAATTTATGTTCTGCTTGCTTTCTTGTTCCCACCCAATGGCTGGAAACCCATGGCTGGGTAGGAAATGCCTTTCAAAGCAGTGTTGCCAAGCTACGTTGCCTGTTTGATGCTTGAAACCAGTTTCTTCTTTTTAAGCACTGAGAAAGGTGTGTGAGGCAGAGGGCACATATTTACTCTTATGGGAACTAAAAAAAACATCAGGAATTCTGGGAAAGGACGCTGATTTCTGATGCATTGGGAACAATGACAAGAACAGAAATACAGGAACCAGAGAGGACACAGAAATACTCTAGCCCAAGTACACTTCTTAACTGTCTGGTAGAAGTATTTCCCCTTTTTAAAAACATCAGATTGGAGGGAGTTGTCCTGTCTAAGGTTGTTTTGGACTGGGTGATCCCCCTTAGCATTAGGCAGATTGTCCTCTTGTCTTCTGAAGAAGCTGACCCAATGAGACTGTTTCTAGAATCTGGAACCCTCTGCCTTTCCTTCTCCCTCTGGGTCTAGAGATGGTACGTAGAGATCAGACACCCAGAGCAGTGACCCTTCTTTCATTACCCTTGGGAGACTCTCACTGATTATTTGCGTGGCCTTGTAATTGAAGAACTCCTTGTATTATCCTAAATTGAACATATTCTTTACTCTTTTATAGGACTCTGGCTAATATAACTCTTGATTTTGCAAATTTGGTTATTTGGTTAGTAAACGTTCCTCTGACAAAGTGAATTGCATCATACAAAGAACAAGCCTGTGTTCACACCAAACTAGGAAGGCCTCATCGTGTTTCAAGGATTCTGGGACTTTTAGTTCAGAGGTTTGAGGGGAGGATAGGGTGTGGGGAGGGGTGAATTTTGAAGCATGCTGAGAAAGAGGGAGTTGGGAAGCTACAAAAACTGCCTAATCCCTGAGATACCTATGGCATAGTGAAGAGAAATGGAGGGCCCTTGCTGTTGCTGTTTCCCGATCTAGAATCTTTTCTCAGAAATATTGTCCCACCTGAAAAAACTGTTTTCAGAAGTGTCTGCATTGTGGCCTTTTAGCAAGGGACTTACATGGCTTTCTTAGGGGCACATAGCTAGCAAGCAACAAAGTGGGGAATGAACTAAGGAAGTTTGACTCTTTACCACTCAATGTGTGTCTTTAACTCTGAATAGACGTCCGTGGCCCTTCTGTGTCCAGGCCACAAACTTAATGGAGAAACCATTCCTTTGGCAGCAATCTTAGGACCTCAAACATTTAAATCTGGCTGGGCCCAAGTTTTCAGAAATCTATGAAAACTTACAAGAAAACAACAAAAACCAAAATTTAGAATCTGTGATCGACATTCAAATGCTCCTTGGAGACATTTTTATCATTTTGTAATTGTGATACTTCTTGTAAAGGGACTTAGGGAAGGAATCTGAAGCCACAGGGAATCCCCAGGCCAGATAAGACCTGTGAGGAAGTAATAACAGCTTTCATATTCACCAGCAACTGAACGAGTTATAAAATCAGACACCCAGAGCAGAAAAACTGTTTTCCCTACTAGTAACCCTCTAAGCCACTTAAGTATCACACTTAAGTATTTTTCCACTGTGTTCTAGCCAGGTTGTACCCAAAATGGCTGTTTTGAAGTGTGGGGGGAGGGGATTGAGTGTTAATGCAAGGGCGAAACACCACTTCTGAGCAGATCCCTACCATAAACTTCAGGTCACAGTCTTGCGGACTGGCATTGCAATTTGAGTCATCATTTAGGTAGCCTCTGCACACTTTGCTAGGGAACACAGTGCTCATCCGATCGCCATGGTTTTAGAGGCTGCCTGGACTCCACGTCTGTGTCCTCTGAAGTATGGTGAGGTGAGCTGAGCACAGGTGTCTTAGCTGCCCACATACCTACCAGCACGTTAATGCTGCGGAGAACGAGAGTGGGAGAATAAGCCACAGCTGGGGCGGACTTCTCCAGGCAGGAGTTCAAAAGGTGGTGTATAAAGCATGTTTAGTTCAAGCGTGGTGAATCCGATATTTAATTTTAGCTGAAGCTTGATGATACATGACCTCGAAAGTTTATTAGCTGCACGAGAAAGCAAGCCTTCCACACGATTGAAATCTCTGACATGCTTTAAAGATAACAGCTGCTTTATTAATTTAGTCAATCTAGGTGAATTTTAATCACATGTTAGCCTTCCAGATGATCTTAGAACTATATGTAGATAAGGAATGATTACAATGATCTTTTTTTTTTTTTAATTTTAAAAACACATTTATTTATCATGGACCAGATGTCCTCTTGGGGCTTCCATACTGTGTACCTAACTGCTCCTGAGAAAGGTCCTCCTATGTCAGTATTATTAAAGCCACACTGTGAAAGACTTACAAAAGAGTTTTAAAAAGCTCACGGGACCTAGGGAGATGGCTCAGTGGTTAAAAGCACTTGCTGTTCCCAGAGAACCTGAGTTCAATTCCCAGAACCCACATCTGGTGGCTTGTAACCACCAATAACTCTGGCTCCAGGGGATCTGATGCCCTCTACTGGTTTCTATGTGCACATGCACCCATGTAGCATATAAACACACAGCCCAACACACATAAATAAAAATAAATCTTTCTTTTTTTTTTTGCCTCCAGTTGAGAACACAAATTTTCCTTAGCAGGGATTGGATAAAAAGACTATGGATAACCTGATAAAATAGTTAATCAAATATATTTTGTAACAGCAATTTTCACAATGTTAAGAATGTAGGAAAACAGTAAAGTTTTGTCCTCACAGAAAACTATTTTCTTCATTGTTTTAAATGAAATTGTTTAACCTGCTCCTAGGAATGGTTTCTTTACCTTGTACCAGTATAGCATAAAATAGCTACACTGTAAAGTTTCTTTTGTACAGCAGAACATGATAAGGTCAAATATTACCAGGGCTTCTAATCTAGAAAGCTCTGCAATCTTACCCATTATTTCCAGTTACCTTGGGTTCCCTCTGCCACATTGGGTTTTATACCTAGCTTTATATAATTGGGATTCTGTTTATGTCCTCTTGTGATTCAGTTTCTTCTTTTTAAGAGTGGAGTGATGTTAATTTTTACTTATAGGGTTTTATATGGACTGAAATATTCACACAGTTAAGACTTTTAGTATATTGTAAGTGTTACATTGTCATCTGTGGGGAGGAGATTAAGTCATGAGTGAGTGTGTTTTATTGAAATGAGCATGGCTATTTAGAGAATTCCAGTACCTCAGGACCATGAGAACGACAAGACCTTCCCCTGGTCCAAAAACGGATGTAAACAGTGTGTGCAGAAAGCACCAACCAATGCTTCTTCCTCCTTGATTCCTGTACCCTGAGAGTGCTCATATTCAAACTGACACATCTAGATTGTTAGTTATTATATTTTTGCTGAGAAATATGTTGTTATTCTAAGTGGTTTGCCCTTACAAGTAAATTGGTGATTCTCTCTTGCAGTTTTCAATACTCATTTCTTATTCTGTACTCTTGGAAGTTTAACTATTATACAACATGGAGAGGTTTATTTTTTTTTGTTTTTGACCATGTCTATTTGGAGTTCTAAATGTATCCTATACTTATATAATTTCCAATACTTTGGCAAGCCTTTAAAAATGTGTTTTATTTTTTTTTGAAAATTTTATAATTTATTAAATGTATTTTTTAATTATATCCATCCACCATTACCTTGCTCCAGTTCACTCTAGAACCCCAAACCCTGCCTCCTTCCCTGCTTTTTTGTTTGAATAATCCCTTAGTCTAGTTAGTGGTGCACATGTTTTCATGGGTGTGGGGCCATTCCCTGAGGCATCAGCAGTCAGGTTCCCAAAGGAGAGTGATCTCCCTCCCTCCTCAATCATCAGCTCTCAATATCTCATATTCAAATGGTAGGGCCTGGGGGGCCATCTCGTATTCACGTTGGAGTTTTGTCTGGCTTGGTCTTGTGCAGGTCTTGTATAGGTAACCATGGCTGCTTTGAGTTATGTGGAACAGCTATCACACGCAGAAGTCAGCATTTTACAGCTTTCCTCCTCATCGGATGGCTTTTAATCTTTTTTTTTTCCCCCTGCCAATCTTCCTTCCTGTTCTCTGAGTCTTGGGTGGGGAGAGGTTAGAATAGGTGACTCATCTACAGATGAACACTTAATAGTTACGTATGCTTGACACTTTGAATAGTTATTAGCCTGAGCATCAACTATTACCTATTGCAGAATGACTCTTTTGACCACGTTAAGAACTTTTACACAATGGAATACTATTCAGCAATTAAAAAGGAGGAAATCATGAAATTCGCAGGCAAATGGTGGGACCTGGAAACGATCATACTGAGTGAGGTATCCCAAAAGCAGAAAGAAACATATGGTATATACTCACTTAT
>CM053749.1:30120006-30186042 GCA_028658305.1 Pachyuromys duprasi
AAAAAAAAAAGAACAGCACAAATCTCTGGGTATAAACATAATATTTAGAAGGCCACTTGACAGCTTGACTACTTAAGATTACAACAGTATATTCCCCTCTAGGGCCTATGATCTTCCAAGTTAAGGTTTTTGGCCAGATTTATAGTGCCAAAACATGAAATTTGTTCTGGGGAACAGGCTGCATATTCAAGCAGGAAGTTTTGTATCTCTTTAGCATTCATGCCACATTTACACCACTGGACGCATCCTATCAGGTCAGTCAGTGTTTCAGCAGTCATATTTACGGATAAAATTATTAAAGTCTTTTTTCCGTCAGCAGCCTGCATGGCACCTTCTCGCACTATGTTAACTTGACAATAGGGAGAGAATTTCTTGGTCCGTTCAGTGTTGGTTTCTCTGTGTCCTGTGTCTAAAGCGAGTACTATCTTCAGCAATTGGATCTAACCATCCAGTTATGATGTGAGACAAAGAGCAATGGCAATAGTCTGTGTTATTTTGGGTACCTCTAGGGCTTCCCTGGACAAAACATCAATAGAGAGATAGCCCATGACTGGCACTGAAATTTCCTTTAATGTCTTCTGAGAGCAGTACTGGCCAATCATGCAGGATATAAAAACCGGTTGATCAATGGGGATAGAACTGAAGACCCACATTATAAGCTACTCAAACAGCCACCTTATTTTTGATAATACCAACAGGACATGTTGGATAAAAGACAATACCTTCACCAAGGGGATCTGGTCAAACTAGATGGTTCTAGGTAGAAGAATAAAAGTAGGTCCTTACTCTCACCCTGCACAAAACTAACTCCAAATGGATCAAGGACCTCAACATAAGCCTAGATACCCTAAATATGATAGAGAATAAAGCAGAGAATATGCTTGAACTCCGTGACGAAGGAAATGACTTTTTGAATGGGATATTGATTAAGCATTAAGACTAACAACTAAAAAAATGAAACCAAAAAGCTTCTATATAGCAAAGAGTACCAACTATTAATCGAAAGAAGAGGCAGCCTATAGAATGAGAAGAAAAACTTTACCAATTATACATTTGACAGAGGGCCAGTATCTAGAATATATGAAGAAGTAAAAAAAAAAAAAAACCTAAACATCAAGAAAACAATGCAATTAAAAAGTGGAGCAAGGAGCTAAACAGGATTTTTAAAAGATGAATTATAAATGGCTGAGAAACGTTTAAATGGAAACACATGCTGCTGGGCCACTGAAGCTGAGAGTTGCTGACCCTTGGTAACAGGCACACAGGGAAGGTCAGACCTGCAGGACCCTTCTTAGAGGGCTTCCAGCTATGGCACTGTGTGCATCTGCTAAGAATGGAAACCCCCTCCCCCATCCCCAGATCACTAGAAAGATTCTAGGTCTTCTGTGTGCTCACACTTGCAGGCTTGAATAATGCCAAGTTCTATGGTTGTGAAGATGGCCCAGGATTCCTTCATCTCTCTTTTTTTTTCTTCTTCCCATTGCGGGAGAGCCACCCTTCCCTGGATTGTGCTCTGGGGCTTTCTGATTATTTTATAGTTAAGAAAATCTTCTGTTTGGGTTTAATGTGGTTGCTAACCCTCTACTGTCTCTATGGATAGGTGGACAGAGACAGGTAAATGCTGGGTATCTCTAGTCTGCCTCCTTCCACTCAGTTCTCCTCTGTGCCAGTCAACTTCCAGCACTGTGACAGGAACACCTATGTAAAACAACTTCAAAGATGAGAGGTTTATTTTGTCTCGTGGATTCAGAGCTTTCATCTCATGGTCACGTTGTGTCATATTTCTGGGCCTGTAGTGACATATTTTGTCATGACAAATGTGTTGGTTTGGTAACAGAAGTGTGGTAGAACAAAGCTTCCCGTATCATGGCAACCTGGAAGAAGAGGGAGGGAGAGAGAGAGAGAGAGAGAGAAGGGAGGCAGAGGTGTTGAGGACAAGATACTCTCTTTAAATTAAACGACTAGTGACCTACTTCCTCTAACCAGGCCCCACAGACCATTCAGCTATGAATTCAATGATGGATTAATTCATTGACAGGTTCCTGATCCAATCACAGATCTTAGTAGCACCACCAGCTGGGAAACAAGCCTTCAACACATGAGCCTTTTTAGAGGGCACTTCACATCCAAACCTGACATTCTGCACACTTCAGGTCATCTCAAGACAAGCAACAGCACAATAACATACTAGCAAGCGATGGGGATGTTCTATAAACAGCGCTGTGCTATTTAGAGAATAATTATAATACAGCATACATGGGAATTTTAGTGATGTTTTTGATTCAATATTGTTCAGTCTTTGAATACACAGCCTACAGCTATGTATCCTGGAAAGGCAGAGGTATGACTGCACAGAGACAGGGGTAGCAATGAGAATAAGCATTAACAAAAATACTAATCTAACTATTACAAGCAATATTAAAACTCCCAGTGATTTTGACTTAGTAAAAGTTTGACATCCATTAAACAACTGGACACATCAGTGTTAATTGATTTTTAAAAAAAAATCAGCCAGATGGGGCTGGAGAGATGGCTGAGAGGTTAAGAGCATTGGCTGTACTTCCAAAGGTCCTGAGTTCAATCCCCAGCAACTACACGGTGGCTCATAGCCATCTATAATGAGACCTGATGCCCTCTTCTGGCCCGCAGGCACACAAGCAGGCAGAATACTGTATAAAGAATAAATAAATCTTAAAAAAAAACCCAGCCAGTTTTATAGGAGTTTGTCAGAAATAATTTCCCCGTTAAGGCTTGTTTGGATGAAGAAATTCAGTGTCTTCCTGATTTTAACTACCATTCTGTCTCTCTGACAAGATCTCATATAGCTTAGGCTTACATCTAATTCACTATCTATGTGGATCTAGTCTTAAATTCCTAATACTCGATGGACAAGAACTCTTGATGTGAAAGCAAGAGGATCTGAGTTCAAACCCTAGCACCTGTATCAGCTGGGTATATATGCCTGTAACCCCAGCATTGGGGACCAGGGACAGGCAAGCCAGGCTAGCCAACATGATAAGCTTAAGATTCTCTGAGAGACCCTGACTCAATAAAATAAGGTACAGAGCAATAGAGAAAGGTGTCCAACATCCTCCTCTAGCCTCTGCCTGGGTAGGTACGGGTTTACTTCTCCACGTGAATGTGTATCTCCTCCTACACATGCCCTGATCCTTCTGTCTCCACCTCCTGCTTTCCTTTATTCCAGGTGTATGCTAACATGCTGTCTTTCTAAAATTTCTTCTATTCAGGGAAACATAGAGTATATTAAATTTATTTTCTGTTTTATGGAATTGGTTCCATAATATAAGAAAACCAGGAAGATTCAAGATGTAAAACCTCTAGTGCAGTTATGAGATAGTCTCTTCCTCCAGCCTCTGGAGTCTTCAAACGAGGAGGAGAGTCAGAAGACAGCACCATGGGATGAGCTAAACATAGTTTAATGTGTGAAGGGTCTTGAGAATAAGTAACAACGATCTTTCCCAAATCATAAGGCATTTTATAAGGCATTTAAAAAATCCAGATGGATGGGAAGAGCACACACTATTTAAACCAGCTATCGCCACAGGCTAGCTTCCAAAAGCATCTCTCTAATCATTAAACCCTCAAAAAATGTGCAGGAATTTCTCCCCCACTTATCAGTGTCACATTATGTTACTTTAATGGACTTGTTCATACAAACATATTCTATTTTCAAATTATAATCATAGCTTTTATATAAATATCACCATCTTGTGAATTCAAAATAAATATTGGAAAGGTTAGAAAGAGATGGTTGCCATTGCTTTAGTTGTTTACATATGGGTGTGTGGGCAGGAACAGCTTCCTCATGATAGCAATGAGCTTCTCAAAGACAATCTCTAAAACTGCGTCATTTTCAGAGCTTGGAGATCAGTCTGGAGGGTTCTCATAAAACTAGAAGCAGAACTTTCATATGGTCTGGCTATACCACTCCTGGGTATGTACCCCATGGAATGTGTGTCTTACCACAGAGCTGCCTACACACATGTGTTCATTTATGCTCTATGCAGAATAGCAAGAAAGTAGGATCAACCTAGATGTCCACCAACAGATGACTGAGTGAGAAAAATGTGGCACATATACACAATGGAATATTACTCAGCTGTATAGAAAAGTGAAATCATGAAAACTGCAGGTAAATGGATGGAACTGAAGAAATTACAGTGACCAAAATAACTCAGGTCCAGAAGGACGACTGCCATGTTTTCACTCATCCACAGATCCCAGCTTCATTTTTCATTTTATTTTATGTATTTAATTTAAAGTACAAGTGGAAGCTAGGGAAGTAGAAAGGAGACTTTTGGGGAGAGCATCCTAGGGAACGGAAAATAGTCGATTGTAGCTAATATGAAAGTAGTGAGGGTGGAATAATGGGGGCTGGAAATGCTTAATCAGGAAGAGGGGACAGTATGAAGGAAATGGAGGGTAAAGGAGAGGACTAAGCCAAAGAACGTGAGTGTAAGATGTATGGAAGCCTATTGTCTCACAACCAAAACTGAAAAAAAAAAAAACCAAAACCCAAAAAAACCCAACCAACAACAGTGGAGGAATATTACAACACATGTGGAAAGAAAGAGAGAGGGTGCTAAGAGTTAAAGGAGTAATCCAGGATGGGAGTGGAGGGGTGGGAAAGGAAAGGTGGTAGTGAGTGGGTTAAACAAAACTAAGGATGTTTAAAAATGCCGTATGGAACTCCACTAGTTAGTAAGCAAGTTCTAAAACACAATCTAAAGAAAAAAAAAAGAGTTTGAATGTTAATCCTGCGTGACTGGACAAGGTTGGCCCTAGAAGTCTGGAAAATAAAAAAAAAAAACTTTGATAGTCAGGGAGGCCTCAGAGGTCTGTGAAACCACACAGGTGGTTGCTGTTGCCCTTAGCTACACATATGGTAAGACCCTATTACCAAAGATGCCATGCACATTGACTGTAGGACATAAAGAATTCAATCTCAAACCTACCAGAAAATTTCCTCCCTGATGTCTAGCTTTCATAGCTACAGAAAGTTATAATACAGGCTGTGGAGGACAAAAGACATCAGTGGTCTTAACTCAGTGCTGGACCATGCCTACAATCCTGACTTACCAGGAGATCTGTGCCTATTGGTACAGTGGTGGCTTGTCTGTTACAGGGTAACTGATCCTTTCCTGGTTAGAGTCAAGGCCTGTACCATAGGAGGTATTTCCATGCTTGGCATTGTAGTCCTGTGCAAAAGCCCAAGGGTAGGGAGATTATATACCCTAAAATAGAATCTGCTATTATAGTTTGCTAAATTGCTATGCATCAAATTGCCTTCTAGATATTTGTTTATATCCATAGTCCTGGGCTACTCTCAATCTTGGTCAGAGAGGCTTTTTTTTTTTTTTTTTTTTTTTTTTTTTTTGCAGTGGGCAGTAGTCAATGTGGAGATATGTCAGTTGATTGACATATGGAGAATAGGAGACTAAATATTTAGTCCTAAACAAGGCATCTGTATTAAAACCCCACCCAGCAAAGGCTTAGGAAACATTGAGGAAGGGGAGCTGGAGAGGAGTGCAATGAAATGCCAACTTCTGGATGTGACATAGCTCTTGTAATCATGATAACACAGTAGCCGAGGTTACCAGAACAAGACCTACAGAAGATCAAGCCAACCCAAATCCTGGCATAGGTGGGTAAGTTATCTTTGTCAATCAAATATTTTAAAATTTGAAAAACATTAAATGTTTTTTTAAGAAAAATGAGTCCCATTTAAGAAGGAAATAAATTCAAGAAAAAATATGAGCAGAGGCAAACAAATATTTTCTTTGGAGGGTAAGGAAAGGTGTTTAGTATGTGCCGTGAAATTGGGACTTTGAGAAATTCGAATATCAACCTAATGGCTACACCTTGATATTTATATGTCTTTAAACCACAGAGCTCAGGGTTATGCCTGGATGAGGTCAAAGTAGCCTTTCCTGTCATGTACTACAGCCTTTATTACAGGAACAAGTTTTCCAAACCTCCGCTATTAGTCTAGACAAGGTGACTGTTGTGGCAAGTGGCTCCACAGCTTTATTGGCTTAACACAGTGCAAATTTTTTCCCTGCTTATGTCATGGTAATATATAGGCTTGAGGGAGGGCGTGGTGGAGTGTAGATCATGTGGTCATTGGGACCATACTCATTCATCTGCTAGGCCCCACTTCACACCAAGCTTTGGAGGCCTATTTTGGAGCCTTTGCCTCTGACTGCTCATCTGAGAAGAGAAAGGAGCTATCTCATGGATCAGGCTTGGAGGTGGCTGGCAGTAATCTAACAGATGATTCAGTGGGTGTCCACATCATTCCATTGCCTGCAGTAAAGGATGCTGAGACATGTTGTCTTACCATCTTCCTGGTAAGAAAGTCAAACAGCATTTGATGAACTTATGTACTCTCTGCCACACATTGCTACATCAAATGGATATATGTAAATGTTGTATAAGAAAAATATTAGTGGCTATGAGAGCCTTCAAAAAGACTATTTATAGTTACATTGGTTATTCATCCTGTGTCTTCCATGAATGAATGACTGAAATAAAAGCATTGTTTCCATTTGATGATGTTGATATTATTTCATCTGTATGAAAAAAAGATGTAGACAACAATCTATTATTTGTTTCATATGAACATTGTATTTGTTTTGTGCTGCTCCCTAATAAATTGTTCTAATATGCAGTTTGAAAGAGCAAGAAACATTATTCTCCCACAAGGCAGTGCTTTGGGACTAGTTCAGCTGGATGGCCATCTTTATGTGGAACTGTCATATGGTAGCTGAGTTTCTAACATCAGGATGCTAGAGAAGTTACGGGTAGAGGGTTTTTTTGTGTCATCTTTTTTTCATTTTATTTGTATCTGTGTGAAGAGCTGTTTTTTTTTCTAAGTGTGTATTTTTGGACACCTCTGCTTAGAGTTAGTTTATTTTGGGTTCTCTATTCTATTCCATGGTCTTTGATGGTAGTCTCTTCCTGTTTGTGTTAATTTGGCTTTTGTGGCATATCTTTAAAAATTATTGTTATTGTATGTATACGTGCACAGGGTGTGTATATGTTCCATGGGTCAGATGTGGGGGTCAGAGGATAAGTTTATGGAGTCATTTCTCTTCTTCCCCCTTTAGGTGAGTTCCTGGGATTGAATTCAAGTCATCAGGTGTATACATCAAATATCTTTGTCTGCTGAGACATTTTGCTGGGCTCTCTGTCTTCTATCCCGTAATTAGGTGATAGGATATCTTCAAGCATTGCCTTCTCTTCAGGATTGCTTTAGCAGCTTTCGATCTTTTGTACTTCCAAACCAATTTTAAGTTCAGTTTATTTATAATTTAGTGAGGAACACAAGTGGTATTTTGAGGGAGCTGCATTGGATTTGTAGATTGCTTTTTGGCAATGTGAACACTTTAACAACATGAATTACCTTAGTCCATCAACCAGGGATAGCTTTCCACTTCCTAGTGTCTTCAATTTTTAATTTCGTGTTCGTTCATTTGTTCCTTCCTTCCTTTATTCTATATTTTGCTAACATTCATATCAGACTTTGCTATTTTACTTTCATATCCACCATATCAAAGGCAACAATGAGTGTACTGAATTTCTGTGGCCTGGGCCTGGTTTCTGCTCTTAGTTTCTTTCTAACAACGACAACCACAAAACAACCAACCAAACAAACAAATAAAAAAACCCCTTCAACTTGTATTATCTCTGGGATCTATCTTGTATTGGAATCAGGTCATTCTAAAGAGTAGATGCTCTGATTTTCATTATGTTCAGTTCTCTCCATTTTTTTTTTCACCGAGAACAGTAGACCCTGGACTGACTAAGAGGCAATAGTCAGAGCTTCTTGTTGGCCTTCTTGAATGTGAAGGAATTGTTTTGCATCATCTTAGAAGAAAGGTATTTTACCTTTAATAGAAGCATCAAGCACTCAGGGGGCAGAGACAGGCACATCTCTCTGAGTTTGAGGCCAGCCTAGTCTATACAGTGAGATCCTGCCTCAATAATCAAAACAAAATAGTTTACATTGTAAACATGTATACAAGTTTCAAAGAATAAAAGACTCAATAAAATTCCCAATTCTGTATTATTGAGAAAGGAGGAGGGGGAGGGGGAGTAGGGAGTGGAAGGAGGAGGAGGAAGTCATTTTAAGGTCTGAGTTCCTGAAAGACTTGAGAAGTTGAGGAATGATGTCTCTTAAGCTGAATGGGTCCTTTCAATGTCCTCCTTTTGCCTTGGTTGAATTTTGATTTGATGGTAGGAGAGAGACAGACACACATTTGCAGTTGAAAACATAATAGTGGATTTGAACTTGTACTCATGTTTGGTAACAAGCCAGGGAGGGGAAACCAAATTAAAAATTCCACGAAGTTGTAGTTAGATTGCTGTCATTGGGGATCAGCCCAAATTGACACACTGAAAAAATTCTGGGTTCAAGAGTGGGAGGGAATGAAGGAGGGGGCTACGGCTGGGATACAAACTACATAACCTGTGATTAATATAAAAATAAATACATTATTTTAAAAAAGAATAAAAGCGACATTTCAGACTAAAAAAAAAAAAGAATCTTCCACAAACATTTCTTAAAATAATTTTTTTGGTACCTGATAGAGTTTTCCTAGAAAGGAGTAATACTTACTCAGGGAAGGTTTTTTGTTTGTTTGTTTGTATTTGTTTTTTGT
The DNA here is from genome assembly GCA_028658305.1 of Pachyuromys duprasi. Taxonomy (NCBI): domain Eukaryota; kingdom Metazoa; phylum Chordata; class Mammalia; order Rodentia; family Muridae; genus Pachyuromys; species Pachyuromys duprasi. The sequence continues at coordinate 30,128,691 of CM053749.1, forward strand.
TTTTTTGAGGCGAAGAGGGGTTTAGGAATATAATACCCACACAGACTCCTTGTCAAATGAAACTGTTCTTCAATATGAAAGTAACTATAGGTTTGGGTGGCCCTTTCCTCCCTGGCTGGATTTTCAGCTTGCATTTTAAGGCCTTACTGCATTGACCAGACACAGGAACCAGTTAGAGATAATGACACTTAAGAGTGGCTTCCAGGTTTCAGTGGGGTTGATTTAAGTTTCTCTCCATTTAGTTTGGTGTTGGCTATAGGCTTGCTGTTTACTATGTTTAGGTAAGTGCCTTGTATCCCTGATCTCTCCAGGACTTTAAACATGAATGAATATTGGGTTTTATCATATGCTTTTTCAGCATCTAAAGAGATGACCATGTGGTCTTTTTCTTTGTTTGTTTATATGGTGGATTACATTGATGGATTTCCATATATTGAACCATCCCTGCATACCTGAGATGAAGCCTACTTGTTCAGAGTGGATGATATCTTTGATGTGTTCTTGAATTCAGTTTGCGAGTATTTTGTTGAGTATTTTTGCATCAATGTTATTAAGGGAGATTGGTCTGTAATTCTCTTTCTTTGTTGGGTCTTTGTTTAGGTTTAGGTGTCAAGGTGGCTGTGGCTTCATAAAATGAGTTAGGTAATATTCCTTCTGTTTTTATTATGTGGAATAGTTTGAAGAGTATTGGTGTTAGCTCTTCTTTGAAGGTCTGGTAGAATTCTGCATTGAAACTATCTGGCCCTTGGCTTTTGTTGGAAGGGAGACTTGATCCTTAGGGGATATAGTACTATTTAATTTATTTAATTTATTCTTGATTCAGCTTTGGTAAGTGGAATTGATCAAGAAAATTGTCCATTTCATTTAGATTTTCAAATTTTGTGGCATATAGGCTTTTGTAGTAAGACCTAATGATTGGATTTCCTCAGTGTCTGTTGTTATGTCCCCATTTTCATTTCTGATTTTGTTGATTTGGATAATGTCTCTCTGCCTTTTAGTTAGTTTGGCTAAGTGTTTGTCTATCCTGTTGATTTTGTCAAAGAACCAGCTCTTGGTTTAACTGATTCTTTGAATTTTTCTCTTTGTTTCTATTTTATTGATTTCAGCTCTGAGTTTGATTATTTCCAGCTGTTTACTGCTCTTGGGTGTGTCTGCTTCTTATTTCTCTAGGGCTTTCAGGTGAGCCATTAAGTTGCTTGTATGAGATGTTTTGAATTTCTTTATGAAGGCACTTAGTGGTATGGACTTTCCTCTTAGCACTGCTTTCATTGTGTCCCATAAGTTTGGGTATGTTGTGCCTTCATTTTCAAGCAAACAGGATAGACACCAGAAGCTGTGGAAGAGAGGAACCAAGATGGGAGCCTACTATAGAGGGTCATCTGAAAGAATCCACCCAAAAGGGGATCAAAGCAGATGCTGAGACTCATGGCCAAACTTTGGTCAGAGCGCAGGGAGTCTTATGGAAGAAGAGGGTTGGGGATAGAGAAATATTGAGGGGGCAGGAACCCCACAAGGAGACCAACAAAAGGATCTGAGCCAAGGGGGTCTTGCAGAGACTGATGCACCAACCGAGGACCATGCACGGAGAGGACCTAGACCCCCTGCCCAGATGTGGCTGATTGACAGCTCAGTCTCCATGTGGATCTCCAAGTGAGGGGCTGCCTCTATCATGAATTTGGTTGACTGCTCTTTGATCACTCGCCCTTTCCAGGTCACAGAGGAAGAGGATCCAGGCAGTCCTGATGATATTTAATAAGCTATGGGAAGATGGCAATGGTGGAGAACTCCCCCTTTCAGTGGACTAGGGGAAGGGGATGGGGGGAAGAGGGAGGGAGGATGGGTCTAGGGGGAGTTGAGGGAGAGGGCTTCAATCAGGATATATAATGAATAAATTGTGGGAAAAAGTGGCTTCCAGCCAGAGCAGAATAAATGGATTTCAAAGAAAGGGTGGGAGAAGTCTTGGCGCTCATTGCACCAAGTTTCTGTTTCTGCTTAGAAACATCCTTCTGGAGTTGTTCTTCCTGACTTTGTGACACGGAGGAGACATTTCTACACTGAGTGAGGTAAGCTACAAAAGTGCGTGCCAGCTTAGAAATGAAATCAGCTTTATATCTGAATGTCAGGTTACTGAATGAGAAGTTGCATTTACTGAAGATTCTTTCCTCCCTCCCCTTGCTGCCACCTCTCTCTCTCTTTTTTTTAGAATGGTGGCTGGAACAGGCATCACCACCATTGGAACCACTGGAACAGTCCCACAAGCACTTCATAACAGGCTAGAGCTACGGAATGGAAACAAGGAGAGACGCTCCTAGCACCTGGAAGAATGGATTTGTTGCTGCCACCAGTACCGAAAGCGTAGAAAGCCTTCTGAAGATACAAAATTTAATTTACGGAGGCAGATAAATGTCCTAGCAGATAAACTTGGAATCCCAGGGAATTTAGAATTTACTAATGTTACTTAAGCTTATAAAATACTGAAAAGAATTTAGAATTTATATTAGATTATAAATCAAACAGAATTTAGAATTTATTAATTCCGAATTAGATTTTAAATTAAATGGAAACTTAGAAACACATGGATTTAGCAGGATATACACAGAACATGCATTGATAATAAAGAAGAGCTCATGGAGTTGAGAGAGTGGAGGCGTAAGAAGACTTAGAGGGGGAGAGTGGAAATGATGCAAACATAGTACTCATGTATAAAGTTCTCAAAAAAGAATAATAACGCCAAGAAAGATTGCATGTGTGATCTGATACCAAAATGACCCGATAGTGATATTCTTTCTTTGGTATGCTGGTTGGCTGGCCCTCCTGTTCCACGTAGATTTACACCTCAAAACAGTCCTGTGTTTTGGACTACAGACTTCTGTTTTGCACTTTTAAGCTATTCACTGAAGGCATGAGTGATACCATTTCCAATAACATGCGAGCAAATTCTGAGGAAGTCTTAAAAATAATAGAATCCTTGAGTTCCCAGAAAGGTATCGATGTCTGCTCTAAGGAGGCCTCCCCTTCTCTCAGATGTCAAAGGATGAACTACAGAATGAAAAGTGTGAGGGTTTTCATTCACAGGAGAACTCTTGGAAACAGGGGAAAAGTAAAGTCAGAAATGCTGATTGTGCTGCTCTGTGCCTGGTTGGTAGAAAACTTGGACTTTGGGCTGAGGCTTCCCTCTTCATCTTGCCACGGTGTTCCACTTCTATGGCGTAAATCATGTTGCAGTGTGTATAATTTCCTACTTTATATCCACTATCTTGGCAAGAATGCGTCTTATTTTAAGAGTTACTAGTTTGAGACCGGGTGTGGTCATGTATGTTTGTAAAGCTAGCCTTTGGAAGGTGGGGGCAGGAGGATCATGAGTTCAAGGCTAGGTTTTGCTACAATTTGGGACCTGTTCCACTCCCACTTACTCTAGGAGATTCTAGTTTGGAAGTGGTAATTTGGTAGTCATATCAGGTTGGTTTTTGGGCAGGGGGTAAGAGGGGACCATGTAGGAAGGGAAAAAGTTTGGCTCTTTTGATCTGCAAAGCTCCTTCTCCTTGAAACTGTGATGAGAACTTCCAGTCACAAATAAGCAAGACTTTTCTCTTCCTGGCCGAATATTGAAGTAAGCAATACTGACTTGTAGCACAGGGCCACGAACAAAGGCCTTAGGCAGTGTTTGAATAACTGATTTACCCAACAGTAGTTCAGAATCATATCTGCAGGAGAATACTCCACTTATAAATTTTTTTGGTTTGTTTGTTTGTTTATTTATTGAGACAGGGTTTTTCTGTATAGCACTGGCTGTTCTGGAACTTGCCTTGTAGATAAACGTTGGTCTTGAACTAAAAAAGCCACCTATCTCTGTTTCCAAGTGCTGGAATTAAATCTGTGTGCCAGCACTGCCCAGCTGACTTTTCCTTTTTAACTTTCTAATTTTCAGTTAAAATTAGGAAACCACCAGGCCTTATTATAACCATTTAGTGACAATCAAGTTCTCTGTGCAAAGATTAAGGACAAAGTTGAAATTGTCAAGTAGTTTACAATTCCCACCTATAGGTGTCATGCTAGGCCAGCAAACAAACAAACAAACAAACAAACTGTTCCAGAGAAATCATTATCTTTTTCCTTTTTGTGTTGGCATTGATAATGGAACCGTATTGCAGACAATGAATCTGCCTGAAAGATGCAATGCTAATTTTTTCTCATGATTGTTAAGATTATAAAAAGTAGCTATTTTTAAGGTGAAATCTCTGTATGCCTGGATGTATAGTTATAGGTCTGAATAGTATCTAATGAATATATGTGTCCGTTACATGTGTATATATCTGCATGCAAGTACATATGTGCATGTATGTTTAGGAGGCAGAGAATAGCTTTGAGTGTAGTCCCTCAGGAGCTCTTCACTTTGATATCTAAGACTAGGTCTTTCGCTGTAGCCTGGAGGCTCACTGGCTGGCTGGCTAGCTTCAGGATCTACCTGTCTTCACCTGGGATTATAGGTGCACGTTATCACATGTGTTGTATGGATTAAACTCAGGCTTTCTTGCTTGTGAGGCAAGTTCTTTACTGATAGCTATTTCCACAGCCCTTCTAATATTTGTGTCGAACGGGTTAATGCTTGATAAAATTTAGAAATAGGCTTCTAATTTTTCTAATAATCTTTATCATCAGAAGATGACTATGGGGTATTCTTTAGAGCTGGGAGTATTTGTTTGTCTTTCCATATAGGCTCAAGTGAGATATGAGCTGGTTTAGGGAAGTTAGGGGTTGGTTTGAAATACACAGTGATTCTTGTTTGTCTGAGCTGCCTCCCACCCCATGACTCTCAAATTGTATATCAACTGGTATAACCTTGTGGAGAGATATCCTCCCTTTCTTCAGAAAGACAGAACATTGTACTCTTTTTTGTTTGCTCAGTAATATACTGCTTTCTTATGCTGAGTGTTTATGCCAGGGTATAAGAAACTCTGGGCTTTCCACAGAGGTGCAAGCACCTTTGTCAATCAAACTCAAATGATCACTTCAATACCTCACAATTATCACTGACTATATAGTTCACACCTAACATGTAATCATCACAGACACTCTTTCATAATTACCTTCCTGGAGAACCTGGACAGGAAGTAAAACAATGGAAAAGGACATGCTGGGTGGGCCAGTTGCCAGTGCTATAGGCAAGATGACCCACCCTGCCTCAGTCCAGAGAGAAAGGTGGTTAATTCCTCTCATGACCATCTAATAAAGCATGCACCTACAAGTACTTAGACTGAACCTGTCTATTTCCATGCTTAAAAAAACAGGCATCTTTGCTTATTCTTTGGGAAGAGAACATTTCTTTAGTGCAAAGTTGCTCAGTAAATCATAGGATGCCTGACAAATTTGGAAGTGAGAATAAAAGAATCCAAGTCGTAAATTCTTGTTCCTGTAATGCAACAACTTAATTTTGTGTATGTAGACATTATCTTGGACAATGAGAGACCAAAGCTTTCCCTACAGACATCCCATGGGTTCAGACTCAAGTCTAATAGTGTTTGTGTTCAGGCTAAGGTCACTTTGTGTAAGGAGCATTGGGCTGACAAGGAGGATGTGGACAGAGGCCATGGCATAATTAGCTAGTCAAGCCTGACTCTGGCTTTCATCTTCTGATAGCGTTGTGTGTGGTTTCTTGTGACTGGGAACAGATTCCTGCACGGTAGGTCTAGGCTCTCTCAGGAACGTCCATCTCCATTACACCATCTTGAGTAGATCCTTCCTTTAAATGGTCTTCACTTTTCTCTCTCTTGATATTATTACTCCAATCTTCCATCCAGTATATATTTACTTAACTACCAGCAAGGACTATGTAATCAGCATGGCTGCTGTAATTGTTCATTTATTCAACTAATACTTATTAAACTCTTGACTTATGTCACACACAAAGATAACCAGGCAAAATTACCCTTAAGCCCAGAAGTCATAGCTTATAATAACCATCATCTGTGAATATTAAAAAATAAATCCCATTGCTCAGTCTTTCCTAGAACAATTAAATTAGATTCAGGGGTAGAAGTGAAGGGTGGAGTGGGATTCATGTATTACCAGCTTTAAAGTTCCCCAAGTGATTCTACTGTGCATCTGGGGTTGCTTTAAAAGAAATCACAGTTTCACTTAACTCACAGATGCAAAACAGTGTGTTGAGAGCTCTAACAGATTGATACATCTCCCTAGCCACAGAGAAAAGGACTATGTAGCTCTCTACCTCTTTTTTTCTCTTCAATACTGTGTGTGTGTGTGTGTGTGTGTGTGTGTGTGTGTGTGTGAAAGAGGGAGCAAGAGTGAGAGCAAGAGAGCAAGAGAGTAAGGGAGAGAGAGAGAGTCATGCCAAGAAGCAAGAAGAGTGGGTTTTGGCTGAAACTAGGAAAATGCTTCTAGGGGCTGATGATGGAAGAACATTCTACAACAGAGAACAAACCTAGAGATTTCTGTGATTAAAAATAAGCCGAGAGGGAGTGAAGCGAGGGAAGAGGAAAGAGACAACACATCCCATTTGGGGAGGTCCTGTGCTATGCCTGGAAGCAAGGTCAGCATCAGCTGGAGATATAATCTCTTATCAGAAAGATCAAGGTCTGAAGATAGAAATATGGGAACCTCAAGTTTATGGTTTAAACTTCACAACTGTGTAAAATAAGTTGGAAGGACATGAGATGATAATTAGCTGGGATCAACCTTAGAAGAGTTCATACCAAAGAGAAAGAATGGCAAGAAAGCCTACCCTTCCTCATTATTAAATTAATCTGGTTGCTGTCGGATGCTAGCCGATTATAAGAATGTAAAATTTCTCAGTATTTTCTATGGGTGTGGAAATGTCCAGCCAACCAACGTATTTATTACTACTATTATCTTTATTATGAAAAGAGGACCATTTTGTTTAGACAAAGTCTTACCATTTTACAAGACATTGAGGAGAGTACATTTCTTGCCTTTGGGGCTCATAAATGTCAAAGCATCAGGTATAAACATGTTCCTTAACTACCAAGTGCAGTGCGCCAAGAGTGAGGTATCTCTTTTCTTAAACCTTGGCCTTCATTTTCAGCTTTTATTCAAATAAGTAGGAAGCCTTTTATTACTGTTTAGATATATTTAAAAGAGAAAACAGAAAACTAAAAATGGGGTTCATGAGTAAAATTCTTGATTTAAATGTCACTCCTTTCATTAATTTATCTGACATCTATTAGTCATTGACTATTTGGTCACTAGAATATAAATTCCATGCCAACGAAGAAGCAATGTATATTTACTAGTTGAATTCCTAGTGCAGTTTCTGGCACGTACGTTGTGTCCCATGAATATTTGCTTAAATTGATAATAGGGGCTAGCCTGGGCTCTGCTTTGTGCATTGAAAGAAGAAAAATCTAATGAGGAACTTTATATTGGCGTGAGTTGGAAGTGCCTGATGGAGGAAAAGCATTTGAGATGATTCTTTAAAGACTGGGCTGGACAGATGGCTCAGCCATTAAAGGGTAGGCTCACAACCAAAAATATAAGACTAAAGACTCAGAAATGTCAGACAAGGCCAGGAGGGCATAGCATGAATGAAAGCAAATTGTAGTGTTTGGAGAAGGATGGGTGGATATTACAGAACCAGGAGAACTTCAGGCTAGGGAGATAGGTTAGATGCCATGAATTACAAAGACTTTGCCTACTTTCTCTGAACGCATGCTCTTCCAATGATTTGGGTGGTCAGTAACTCTGAGCTACCTGGCCTTGGAAATGTGTCTCCCAGAGACTGACCCATCTAGTGCCAAATGGGGCAAAGGTATAAAATGACGACTTACATAGAAACTTCCTCATCCTCCCTGCCAATGTACTCTCTTTCTGCCCTCTGTCCTATGGAAGCCTGTGGAAAATGGAGGGGTCAATCCATTGATCTAAGTCAGGAAGAAGGGCAAATGTGGCTAGCACCAGGGCACCTCTGCCTTTTGATATTGTGAGCTGTTGGTATTGATGGGGACTGCCTCTTAAAGGGTCTGAACTGTAAGAATCTCAGTATGTATTTGTTGACTGATGATGCTTGGCTAAAATGTAAGAAGCTTCATGTTTTTCCGTTGGAGTCCATTTTTAATATGACGAAGTTAAAGAGACAGACATAACACCCATTTGTGAAAAACAAAAATGCAGAAAGGCTTGTCCAAGGTGTTTTGTTCTTGCATTGGTACAAGATGCCTGCCTCATGGTTTGGGTGCATGAGTGGGGAGCCAAAGCTGAGTGTTTAGTTCAGTTGTCCTGGAAGTCACATTGGATGAGATAGATTCACCCCAATCTTCTACCTTAAAGCTTCACTTACATTTTCAAGCATGTTATTTGTTCAGCATTTTTTCAAAACTTAATTTCAAAATTTTAATTAAACGTTTTTATTAGTAAACCTAAGGGTTTTAGTATTTCCTCAGTTACTACTTACAATGGTTCTTATGTGTTATTGTCAAGTGTAATTTTAAACGTTTTTAATTAAAGTGGAATTATATTACTTCCCCCATTCATTTCTTTTCCCCAGCCCTTCCCAATTATTCACCCTCAAACCTTTCCCGTGTTCTCCCTCTCAAGTTGATAGCCTCATTTTCTTTGATTACATTTGTTATATGCATATGCACAACAGTATGGATACACAAATGTATAATAATAGAACCTGCTAAATCTGTTTTTGTTGGTGGTATGTATAGGATTTTTGGTAGAATGGCACTTTAACAGTTTTAACTCTGGGCATTTTTATTTTGACTTCTGTTTTTTGTCTCCATTACAGTCACAAGAATGGAAGCAGAGAACACAGGCATGTTACCTAAGTCCACGTAGTTGTTAATGGTCAGTGATTTGAAGTGAATTGTTCTGGTTAGGGAGAACACTACACTACCCTGCTTTCGAGGATACTTAAACCAAGCATTAAAGCCATAAGGGAATGTTTATAGGTTGTTAGATTATTCACCCCAAACCCAGCTATTTGTAAACAAAATGGTATGGGTATTTAAAATGTATCAGTTAAGCATATTATTAAGCTATGAACTTACCATTTGATCTGTTAATGAAGTTAAGAGTTATTTCAAAGACCCATTAGTTGACCTCCAAGCCTTTACCACATGAACCTTCACAGGACATTTTTATTTCAAATCCTGATAGCTGAGAGGCTGTCCATGGGTAGAGAGGCACCCACATCTCATGGCAAGCAGTATGAACATTCTGGGCTTTCCCTTCTCCAGTAGGAGGCCCCAGAGAATGTGTGCTTTGGGCCATGGGACACAGAGCATCTAGAACTCATGTTTCTGTTAATGCTATTCTAGGGTACAAATTTATTTGCAAGTATTTTTATTGGATTCTCCAGAGAGTCATCTGATAAATTTAAGTACCAACATTTCTGTGGTTATAAAGCAAGTGTCAGAGCACTTGCTGGTTTTTTCCTTAGTGTTATTTCTACTCCATTTCCACTCCATATTTCTCCCTTAATTCAGACACAAACCCAAGTCTCACATTCAAGTATTTATTACTAAATATAAAGGGATGATTACAAAAACAAACATTGTGGAAATGATTCTTAAATCTGACTAAAATCACATAAGTAATGTGGGTGACAGAGCTCATAGCTCAGATCTCTGCTTTGGAGTGTGTAGTGGCTCTTCCTGAGAAGGATGTTTTGAGTCTAATTTCATACAGATGAAGCAATAGAGGGACCAGCTGGCTTGCCTAAGGTCATCGGTGTAGATTAGATTAGAGTAAGTTGTACTGTCTTGTGTTATTCTTCATACTATTTGCTCAGTGAGAGAAAAATTTGCAGTTTTTCATTTTTCACTCGTGACTTATTTCCTGTCTTAAAATCCACAATTGCCTCTGGTCCTCTTCCTTCTTACCATATGTCCCTGCCTTTACCTTTAAATATTGGTCCTGTAGGTAGTCACCTCACTCTGCTCAGAGGTCAGTATCTCAAACGTGCTGTTCTGTTGTCTCTCTTAGTGACATGGAGGCTGTATGCGTACGAGAGAGAGAAAGAGAGAGAGAGAGAGAGAGAGAGAGAGAGAGAGAGAGAGAGAGAGAGAGAGAGAGAGAGAGAGAGAGAGAGAGAGAGAGAGAGAGAGAGAGACTGTCTCAGAAATCACAGTCTCCAGTTTATCGCAAGGGGACTGAAAAGCATTTCAAATCTTTAAAATTGATGGAGTTGGCAACCATCAAGGTTACCATCTCTAGTCACAGCATTGGACTGTTTCTTAATTGCTAAGGAAGATTTTTCAATCCTGAATGCCACTTGTGGAAAAAACAGACTGCCTTTGAGGATGGTAACTCCCTGCCATTGGTCTGAGAACTGAATATCTCCTCTGACATTCTATAAAGCTCTTTTCCCTCCTGGAATATATCTTGACCTTTTCCCATTTTGGAGTGACTTTATTTTTCGACTATTGTTTGGTAAGAGGGCAGCCTGAATGTTCATGTAACTTGCCCACTGAGGCCACTATACATATTTCAGTGATGACTCACAGTGTCCAGTTTCCCCACACTGGCCTAAAAACAACATAACTCTTCATTTGGGCTGAGAACTTCCCTCTAGGGCTTTGGTTTGGTTTGAAGCCATGTAATTCCTGTTCAGTGAGAAAGAGATTCCACTTCCCCAGGGGAGGTTCTGGAGCACAATTGAGCACTGCTCACCAATTCTAATCATGACGCTTTCTGCAGGGATTTTCTGTGGGTTGTTCCTTACTGCCATTTTACTTCTGAGAACTGGCAGGTTGGTTGGGACTCCTCAACCTCAGAGGTGGGTGTTTGTTGATTTCACCACTCAGACATCTGGTGCCAATGCTGCCTCAAATTCCTGTGTGCTTTCCCTTCCTCTAATCTGTGCGGCATTGGAGGGCTAACCCCGTATGGTCATAGATTATTTCAGTCAGGCAGATCTTCACAGTCCCTCACCAGCCAGGACTGCTTTAAGAGTGAGCATGCAATGCACAAAGAGCCAATATGCCTGGTGAGACTATTCCCAAAGCTTGTGGGGGCATGAAGACTCACTCCTATTGGGACTTGAAGATTTGAAGAGACGAGGGGGGGGGATTTCTATGTGCATCTTTTTATTCACCTGGAGGTGAGATCTGGAACCAACACCATCAGTGTAATGCTGAGGAATGAAGACTGAAAAATGGTTCATTGTTTGAGCCCTGACTCAAGCTGTGTAAGCTCCTTTTATTATTATTATTATTATTATTACAACAGTCAATAAATTACTTTTTCCTACTGAAAATGGTTTAAGTAAGATGTCTTGTGATATGTACCAGAATCCTGTCTAAAATACTCCAGATGGGAGTCAAGAGAGAGCACAGAGTGTAATTTTTAGGTTTTTTTTTCTTTAAACTCTTCATCAATAGGAGAAAAGATGAGGGACATGTCATTCTAAAAAATATCTTATTGATAACTTAAGATATTAGAGTGAAATAATAGGATTAATAATTTTAAGGAATAAAGGACATGTGAGAACCTAGCAGGATAAGGACTTCTAGATACAGTAGTAACTTAAAAATCCAACATAATGTGTGGCTGTGGATCTGTACCAGCTTCCAGAGGGAGACTTTCTGATGACGATTAGGCTAGGCACCGATCTATGTGCATAGAAGAATATCATGCTGTGTTCGGTTGCTATCCCTGGGAGGTCTGCTCTTTTCTGAAGGGAAATGGAGGAGCAGATCTGAGGGAGATGGGCAATGGGGGGAGGACTGGGAGGAGTGGTCCAGGTGTATTGTAGGAGAGAAGAATAAATAAAAAGAAAAAAAACCCCAACAATGTAAGATCAGCTTTTGAACTGTAGTGCCATTTGATGATTCTTCTTAACAGGTTATTTTTCCAATCCACTTAACCATCTCTGTAAACTATTAAACTGATTCAAAGTACAGTTTAGTGTATTAAAGAGGCTTTGTTTGGAAGTGTGGCTAGTTCTTTGACTTTAGTGAAGTTTCTTCACCTCAACATTTTAGGGCTGTTGTTATTGTGCTAATGGGTATGAGAGCCTGGGAATGAACCATGAAATAAAGACAAAAGTCTATAGCAGGAAAATGTATCTTCTGTTCTTGCTGTTTTGTTATAGCTGCTGCTGAAAATGTGAGTCTCCATTCAGGTATTGGTTTGGACTTGTGCCCACTGTGGATTCCCTAGGCACAGTCAGGGAGCCGTCTATGGCCACAGACTTCTTTCCCTGTGGTTGGTCTTTTCTGAGAATGTGGAATTTTAGTTCCTTTTAATGCCCATTAAAACTATCAGTGTATGGGCTGGAGAGATGGCTCAATGGTTAAGAGCACTGTCTGTTCTTCCAAAGTGATCTGGGTTCAATTCTCGGCACCCACATGGCAGCTCACAACTGTCTGTAATGCCAATTCCAAGTAATCTGACACCTTCACACTATTGAACATATTAAATTAAAATTAAAATATTTTATTATTTAAAATATTAAATAAATTATTAAAAACTATCAATGTGTAATTTATTTACCTTTTCTATCCATTAAAACTATTAACAGAGTGACCATTCCTAGACATTCAGAGTTTCCTCCATACCTGTAATCTCTGGATTTTTGACTTTAGAACATACTCTTTAGTTACTTCAGGTAGAAGCAGTTATGAAACAACAGTATCAAGGGACAGAATGTGACTCCTTTTTGGTGTTCTTAGAACAATTCCTAGAAGTTGGAAGCTATGCAGTCTTAACTAACATTACTTCAAAGGATGAAGGATGTAAAACATGTCTGTGCTCATCTCTCAACTCCCCCAGTGATCTCATCATTGCCTCCCCAAGTCTTAGCCTGTATGCCTGTTTAAACCTAGGCACCAGTCCCCCAGATGGTATTAATGAAAGAATGTTGGCATTTCAGCAGAAAACGTTCTTCCTCGTTCCTGGTTGCTACATCTTGGAGTTTTGTTATTGGAACTGAACACATATTTTGAAATACTTTTAATTTTTCTTTACACTGGGTTCAGAGGGAGATTATTTATCATAAAATCTGACTTCGTGACTCGGTTTCCTTTTTTAGTAGAAAGGAACGATGTTTTTACTTTAGATCACAGATAACAGAGCCTTTAGGAAAAACTACTACAAGTGGGAGTGCCAAAAACATAAAGTAGTAGCAGACCTAGAGATTCCAAATCCCAGATCCTGATTTGGGTCGTTGTTCTTAATAAACGTGCATGGATGTGTGCTCTTGAGGAACAATCAAGAATTGCATGTTTGTGCATGAATTGCGCAACCATCAGGCATGTGTCAAGAACCAGAATATGGATGAGGGGAGTGAGATTGTCTATAGGACCAAGCTCTAAGATGACCCAGGGACTTCAAGAAGAGTCCATTCCCTCTGAAGCCCCAAGATATTGCCAAAGCTATTGGCTATTCTTTAAAAACTAACAGTAAGGCCCTATTGTTGAAGACAACAACTACACAACTCATTGAACATGGAGAAATCAATCAGGTCGTTACCTAGAGTCTTCACCCCTATGAACTAGGGTTCATGATACACGAAGGTACTCTGTATACTACTAAAGGAACACACTAAACACCAACCCAGCTACAAACCTTCTGATCTACAATAATGACCGGCTTTCAGGACACTCTAGTGCAATAGCAGCACAAAGCATTTGGGGATAAGCAGTCAATATCCAATTGGCTTTAAAGCCCACTCCATGAGATGGAACCAATCCCTGACACTGCTTGGGTGACCAAGAACCTGAACCCAGATAGACTCAAATGAGAGGTCTCTATCACAGGCCTCTCCTTGGGGCCCAGGGAGCCCTGTGGGAGAGGAGGTGGGAAGGTTGTAAAATCCAGAAAGAATGGAGAACATCAAGGAAACAAGGCCCTCTAAATACAGCAGGATTGACAAGATATTAGCTTACAGGGATTGTGACAGAGGAGAAGTGGACACATACGCACCTCTCTAACCCAGAAGCTCTCTAACCCAGAAGCTACCTCTAATTGATGAACACTCTCAAATAAAAAAATTAGTTCTCTCCAATTGAGTCTCACTGGGGATTCAAAACACTCTTAAGGGCAGGCCCTATGCCTAGCAGTAGAAGGCCAACACAGAATGAACTCAATGATGGCCAAGTTACTCATTGTCTACATATGTGTAAGGGTTGAGTTTATGCGTGGACCTTGGTCAGTGCTCCACAAGCCACCCTTGGGCCCAGATTAGTTGGCTCTGTTGGTCTTCTTGTGCAGCTCCTGTCCCTACTGGGTCCTTTTTTTCTGCTCCCATTCTTCTACAAGATTCTCTGTGCTCCGCCTAATGTTTGACTGTGAGTCTCATTATCTGTTTCCATCCACTGTTTGGTGGAATGTCTCAGAGGACAGCTATTCTAGTCTCCTTGTCTGCAAGCATATGGTTAATAGTGTCAGGGGTTGGCTCTCTCCCATGCGGTGGGTCTCAGGTTGGGCCAAGCATAGGTTGGACATTCCCTCAATCTGTATCTCTGCACATGTTTTTTAAAAAAATATTTATTATTTATTATTTATACAATGTTCTGCCTGCATGTACCTGCATGCTAGAAGAGGGTACCAGATTTCACTACAGATAGTTGTGAGCCCCCATGTGGTTGCTGAGACTTGAACTCAGAACCAGTGTTCTTAATCTCTGAGCCATCTTTCTAGTCCATCCCCGCACATCTTACAGGCAGAATAAATTTTGGATGAAGTATTTGCTAATGGCTTGGTGTTCCTCTTCCTCCACTGAGAGTCCAGTCTAGTTAGAAGGTGGCCTCCTCAGTTTCCATGATCCCTGCTACTAAGAGTTTCGGCTAGAGTCACCCTCATGTCTTCCCAGGAGCTTAACCTGTTGTAGGTCTCTAGCTTGTCTCAGAGATGCCCCTGCCCACGGTTTCTCTTCTCTTTGCAAGCCCTCTGTTCTCCTACCTTCTCTCTCCAGTAAGTGCTTGTTTTTAAAGAAGAGACAGAAATGGTGTGGCTCCAGATGGGAGTGAAGTTTAGAAGGAACTGGGAGGAGTTGGGAAACCATTAAGCATAAAGTATTATATGAAGAAAATATACTTTCAATAAAAGAAAATTAGGAAAAGAATGAAAAAAATTTGCCAATAGAGGAAGAGGTACAGTTATTTCTGTTAAATTGGGGTGTTTTATAAGTGCAGGACACGTGATTTGGAGCTATATTGTTCAACTCAGTAAGTAACAGATTGTGATTTAAAGAGTTATTGACATAGTATGTTTTATGCTGTGTGTATTTTAGCATAATAAAAATAAAAAGGGGGTCTCATTTGACTTTGCCTAATGGTGTACCTAAAAAAAACCCAGCTGTTAATGAATTGTTATTATCTTGCTTTGTTTCTTTTATGAAAAACCTCAGTATTCCTGACAAATCTGGGGAATTATTTTCATGAGTGAATTGAAAATATTAGGCTCTGAAATCTGACTCCTGGCTCTGAATCTGATCTGTAACTTGCTGGCAGTATGACCCTGGAAAGCTTCATCTCAGTTTCAACTCCCAATTCCTTGACCTAATGTGTGTTGAAGCAGTTACAACATAGAACATCTCAAAATACCTGGAGCATATTAGGGAATAAGCAAATTAAACTTTACTGTTAACAGTCTGATGTCAATTGTTTAAGCCCGATTTCAACATTTGTATTTTATCCTTCTGCTTCTATAAATGGGAAATTTGTTATTTAAAGTCACAGAGGGAAAATAAACTTTGGTTGGGACAAGAAGTTAGGGCTGAGTAGTCAGGCAGTATTTGGAGAGAGACTTACAGAGTTTATGCTTGAGAGGAAAGAAGGATAATGAGAGATAAAGATCCCAACTGAAAGAGAACAATGAGGACGGAGAACAGTGGACATCCAGAGGAGAGTGGCCTGAGCATAGGGCCAGAAGATGAAGGAAGCTGACATGGGGGAAGCCTGGCTCCTAAGTGTTCTCTGGAGGCTCAGAGAAAACTCTCTTGGAGTTTGGGAACAGTTTTGCTGATGTGCTGACAGCTAAGGTTAGAGTGGAGTTTCCTTTAGAAAGTCCCAAGAGTGTTGAAATGAACTCTGACCAAGAATTTTAGTTTTAGTTGCACTTCTTCCTGCTTAACAGTAAGTGTTGGCTTTTAGGTTAAGGGGCAAGGGTTATTACTCAATCTATATTTTTATTTTAAGTTTTGGCTATGTTATACATAGTGTTAGTCCTATTCAGAAAAGGGAGAACCTGACAAATTAAAAGAAAGATGTCTCAGGGATCAGACTACCCCAGCAATAGCCTATGTTTGTATCATGAACAAGGAGTTCAGCACATCTGGCTGATGTGGAGATTAAGTGTGGCAGAGATGTGAAAAAAAAGTCAATGTTTTTGATGGTTGGCACCATCATGCAGCTGGTGACAGAAACTTGGGGTAGAGCGAGTACTTGAGAAAACAAGATGGATGCTGTCCAAAAGTCAACTTCAACCTCAAAAACTCCAAGTAAGTGATTGGAGGAAACATCTAAGGTTAAGTTCGTTCACTTAACCTTAACGAAACCCATTAAACATCATCTCTAGTAAGTTGTTGCATAATTTCTAATTATAAATGGTTTTTCTGTCATTCAATTTGTCTGGTAACTGGTCACAGTGGACATATGTGGTGGGCAATAAGATAATACCCTTCAGTATGGCTTCATATAGTACCCTTGTCAAGCCTATTCACTGGATGTAAGGCAGCATAAAGATGTCCTGGGAGGTGATATGCTGCTGAACCATGAAGAGTGCTCTGGGAGGGGAATAACAAGATTTTAGCAACCTTTTTGTCACTGGTACAAATGGTAAGCAGACAGTGCTATCAAGGAGCCAGAATAATTAAAGCCAGGAGAATTTGTATCACATGTCAATGATCGCCTTAAATGTCTGTCTTATTAAAACAGATAATTTTATTTTCGAAGAGAAGCACATAAGAGCTCCAATTCTTCTTAAGTATACTGAAGCTACAGGGTGCCGGTGCCTTCCATAAATAGGGAAAGTGTCTATGCAGGCAATCACTTGATTATGAAGGCACAGAGGCAGGTCTTGTCCAGGTACTGACAGTGAAGCAAGATGAAGAATCCAGTCAGCAGTCAAGACAGCTAAGGGCTGAGACTGGGGTGTGACTCTCCCCAGACCCTAGGATTATGACACAGCTTAGTGACTAGCTGAGTTACAACCATTGACATTGGTAGCAAGGGGCCTACCTGCACCAGCCTTAGATTTGAATCCAGGGCCGAGAGCATGGAAACTCCTTACGAGTGGTCACCCTTGTGTCTTCAGAGGATGGTGACTGCTGGCTGGGTTCTGTGAACTGGGGTTCTGTGTGGGCTGCCTTACATACCATCATGTCAGATCTTCTCCCCAAATATATCCCTCAAATGAGAGGGGAGCCACAAACACAGGTTCCTTAAGAACCATAACGTTTACCCCTTCTCTATAGTGATTCATAAAACATGTCATCAGTTTAGTTTAGGTGTGGAAAATTGCAAAGAAATCACCTGATGTTATTATCTCTGGTTTAATAATCATAATTTTTTATTCATCACATAGTTACCTATTTTATGTATACATGATGTAAGTATATACACACAGCTACCTATATAAATATGTGATATCAATCCCCACACTACTTTTATAAAATAGCACATGAATTTTATTAGCTTGAAATTGGAGCTCGGCGAAAGTGACTGACAAGTGAGCTGCATGGTGAAGTGTCCTCTTGGCTTTCCCACAGTTTCTCCAATGGCTTCCCTAGCATGTTGGAGGCAGGGCCTTCCTGAGATATTGGAGCACTCATAACAAGTCATCAACAAGTGTGACTCTCACAGTCTGTGCAAAAATACTGTCCTAGCTCGCTGTGCTTGATTTTTTGTTTTTATAGGTCATGGATTGGATTTTTGTTGACTGGCCTTCCACCTCAGGATTGAGTCCAGTGTTCACTATCCTTCAAGATAGATAGCATAGATGTGGCAAAATGCATAGGGGGCCAAACTACCCTGGGCTTGCATCCTGGCTCTAGCAGTTAGTCTTATGCAATGTTAATGTACTTCCTTAACAATTGAGTTTCTTAGTCTATGAAGGGACAATGCCCATTTCAGGATCGTGCAAAGGTGCTTGGTACTAGAGGCAAGTTACTAGTTACTCATAACTGATTGCTGTTACTAGAGGCACAAGTGGTTCAAGAAGGCAGAAATGCGATCCTGCAGAGCCATGGGCAAGTGATATTAAGCCAGTAGCATTAGTGACTACCATGTAAAGACCAGATTTTCAAGATCCTGAGGGTCTCTCCAGCCACAAAGTCTTTTTGCTTCCCTATCTATCTCTCTAACAACTACTGATGCGATGAGGGTACGGGCTCTGGCACAGCCAGCTCTGACAGTTGCACTTGCTTGTCCTGGGGGTTCCTGCCTCTAAAACTTAATTGTCTCAAATATGCACTTCAATTGTGTAGGCACTAAGGCCACCCAGAGCTTCCCTGGGAGAGTCTTAGCAGTGACTTGGTACTATAGACCAGTGTCACTTCTTGGACTCACTCTGGGGAACCAGCTGCTGACTGCTTGGTGCACCATGGCTGGCTGGCAGCAGCAGGCACCTCTGTCTGCTGTGGAATGTTAGAGCACAAAAATGTGTCATTCCCATCCCCAGGATGGGCACATTGCCCACCCTCTGTTTCTCTTTCTTCACAAGGATGCATCTGTCCTGCTGGCATTTATTCCCAACTCCAGCACCTCCTCTGTTTGCTAGGGACAGCCAGTTGGTCTTTCAAGACTTCTGAGTCAAGAAGAAGCTTTGGACTCGGAGGGGGTTGTCTCCCCTGAAAGCTGGGGACTGCCTGCCGTAACTCCTTAAGGCCTTTGTTGAGAGAAGCCTTCCAATCGTGTGTGGAACTTTGTTTTATTAAATCTGATGAGTTCTGTATTTTTGCCACATGTCACAGATCACCCACGTTGACTGAGCCATGCCAGAGCCTAGTTGCTGTTACCCTGAAAGGAAGCCAGATTTTTTAAGTGGGTGGGGGTAATTCCAGTTTGGTGCAATAAATTATATGGTTCTGCTTGATTTGTTTTGCTCTGGGCTTGGAGAACTCATGACGGAATATATCTTGCAATGTGCATGCATGGGTTGAGGAGCAGGCAGGAGCAAGGAGGCTGGGGAAGAGGAAGGAATCAAAAGTTTCTATAGTGAATGGGTTGAAAAGAAGATACAACAGAGCTCCTAGCTTTTGCTTTTGAATGCCTTTCCCAGCCCAGGCTGTCAGGGTAGGCTTTCACGTTTTCTAAATTCTTCTGAAATTCTAGAAGGAAATATGGGAATTCTCGTCCTTCAGAGAAGGTAACAGAATTATGGTGTTCTGTTCACTACTCTACCACAGACAGAAACTCTGTGGTCTTAGAAGTCCAAGAAATGTGCCTTTTAGAAGTTTGCCTCTCTCTTCTGAGGCTATCAAATTTGAAGGTGAAGCCTGCAGGTTTGAGAATAACATGGGTTTGCACCCCCAGTTTTAAATGTAGCTGTTTTACTGGGAAAATGAACCTGTCACCACATATATAAAGAAGATTTAAACTTTCCCTCATCCTTAACTGACAGAGGGTCAGAATCATCTGGACATCAGGTGTAGGGGATCCATTAAACATGTTACATCAGGGGCCAGGGAAGACTCAAGTTAGAAAACTTGTGTGTACTAGCTCCTTACTTTACCTCAAATACCCAGTCTCTCTGAGATGTGCATTTTCAATGAGGAAAAAAAATGAATACAGACTATCTTACAAGAATGCCGTGAAAATTAGGCTGAAGAAGAAGGAGGAGGAGGAGGAGGAGAAGAAGAAGAGGAAGAAGAAGAAGTAGAAAAAGGAAAAGAAAACGTGGAAGGATTCTTCTGTGGCCCTAGGAAAGCCTAGTAAACACAACTTTTCACTTTTAAAGCAGCTTTGAAGGCATGAAGGCAGATTCTTACCATTTTCAACAAAAGACATCCTTTGTCTTCTGGGATTTTCCTTTGAAGGGGCAGAGCCAAGCATCTAGACCTCAACACAGCAGCCTCAGCAGCCTAACAGCTGGGGTGGAAGAGCCTAGCTCTGAGGACTTCTGGAGAGATGCTGGGAACCATACTTGGAAGACATTCTAAATTTATACATAAGCCCTTCATTTATTTACAAAACAAATGCATTTGAACAAACCCGTTTTTATTTTTAATTCAGGGCAATGCCACATATAATTTAAGATCTGGAATCTTGCAAATAAGGTTTAACTTTTCTTTTTCTAGTGAGCTCCAAAAGGCATTAGGAAAATTGCTAAGTGAAAATGAATGCTTAGGGGGCTTGGGGAGAGGGATGGCTTGATAAAACACTTGCTTTATGAGCATGAGAATTTGGGTTTGGTCCTCAGAATCCACACAAAACCAAAACCAAAGAGGTATGCTGTAATCTCAGTGCTGGGGAGGCAGAGACAGGAAGTTCCCTTGGGTTCTTTGGCCAACTAGCCAGCATCCTAAGAGGTCTTACTCCAGGTGCAATGAGAAGCCTTGTCTCAAAGAGTAAGGAGAGATTGAGGAAGACATCAACCTTTGTCCTCAGCATCCATATGCATGTATGCGTGAACGCGCGCGCGCGCGCACACACACACACACACACACAAACAAGTATATATTTTCTGTCTAGAAAAATCATAAAATTCATAGTTGTGATTTTTTAAAAAAAATAACAGTATGCATTACAGGCATGTGTGAAATTGTCAAAGAGCAAATTTAACTTAAAAAAAATCATATTACTGGAAAATGTTAGCAGACCAGACAGGTGAAGACTTTTCTCTCACCGTGACATTTATTTGCAGGTGAACCCATGTGGGACTGAGTTGAAGGTGACACCATCAGAATGAAAGAAGGAAGTCTTCAGCTTTATTCTCCACTATTAGGTGGATAATAATGGAACATAAATAGAAGTGCATCTTGACTCTCCTACTTGATCAGCTGTGTTTTATTTCCAGTTAAAATATGGTGGCATCTTGCTAATTACTGAAACATTTAACTTGGCTTAAGATAGTCTCAATTTCTTTATTTCTTCCTTGACCCAGCTGTCGTTGAGTAGAGAGTTGTTCAGTTTCCATGCATATGTAGGCTTTTTGCTATTTCTGTTATTGTTGAGGTCTAGTTTTAAACCATGGTGGTCTGATAAGGGATTATTTCAATCTTCTTGTATGTGTTGAGGCTTGCTTTGTACCCAACTATATGATCAGTTTTGGAGTAGGTTCTGTTAGAGAGTTTGCCTCTCTCTTCTGAGGCCCTGAAAGGCTCTACCTAGCAGGGTATCAAAGCAGATACTGAGACTCAGCCAAACTTTGGGCAGAGCACAGGGAAGAAGGGGGACATAGAAAGACCTGGAGGGGACAGAAGCTTTACAAGGATACCAACAGAGCCAAAAAAATCTGGGCCCATGGAGTCCTTCAGAGATTGATGAATCAACCAAGGACCATGCATGCAGAGGATCTAGACCACCTGTTCAGATGTAGTCTCCATGGGGGTTCCCTAGTAAGGGAATCAAACAAAGTCACTGGCATGAACTTGTTTGCCTGCTCTTTGATCAACCCCATCCTCCCACGCCCCCCGGGTGAGGTGGCCTTACTAGGCCACAGAGAAAAAGGATCTAGACAGTCCTGCTGAGACCTGATAGGCTAGGGTCAGATAGTAGGGGAGGAGGACCTCTCCTATCAGTAGACTAGGAGAGGGACATGGTGGGAGGGAGAGAGGGTGAGTGGTACTGGGAGGAGATGAGGGAGGGGGCCACAACTGGGATACAAAGTGAATAAATTATAATTAATAATAGTAATAATAATAGTAATAATAATAATAAAATGTTCTTACTATGTCTATGCTTCATAAAATTATAGGGGAAAAATTAAAAGAAAATCTGAAAACCTACTAGATTAAGAATGATTAAGACTCTATAGGCAATCATATCCAAAGCTGAGGTTGCCCTGACAGAGAAACTCCCCTTTTATGATACCATGTAGGCCTTTTCCCCTGGGCTTCGAGCTTTGTTACTTTTCCCTCAGCTCTTAGCTCGTTTTACTTAGAAACCAGAAAGCTCTCTATTTGTTAATGTCTCCTCCCTGGGTATGTTCTTTCTCTGTGTAATGATCAACCTTCCCAGATAAATCATTACAGAGAATTGGCTAATAACAAAGTTTATTTTTTAATTTAAATTTAAATTTTTATATTAATTACAGTTTATTCACTTTGTATCCCAGCTGTAGCCTCCACCCCCCCCCCCCGCCCTTATTTCCTCCCAATCTCACCCTTCCTTCTTGACAATAATGTTAATACATGCTGATCTCAATACTATCTTTTGGTTATACAAATAGTCATTTTTGCCTTTGACTATTTTATCCTCTGTTAGACTTGCAAAAAATTAAAACTTATTAGACAAACTTATTCATTAGAAATCTTTTGAGTGATAGACTTACTCATAGAATTCACTAAATGATTCTATAAGCACTTTACTATGAAATACCACATCCATTTATACCTGAATTTTATAATACTGTGATATTAGCAGAGTAAGAATTTATGATTTCACAGAGAGAGAGAATTGATATTAAAAGAAAAAAAATCACACCACAAAAGGAAATTAGATAGACTATGAAGGAGGCATCTTTGTTGAAAGAACCTTGTAGCCATCAAAACCAACTGGAATAGTTTTTAATTTTTGAAACCAGAGTATCTTATAGCTCACAGCTTGTTCATGTGTCCATAGGATTTATGTTCTTTAATTCCTTGGACACTTAGCATTTTTTCCTTTGTAGACTTATATTTTCTGTTTGAGTGGAACTCATTATTCATGGAGCTCCTTCCTTGTACAAGAAGAGGAATGGGATTGCATCAGTTCTGAGCATATTCCTGCTATGATTTGGGAGGAACTCACATGATTTTTGAAAATATGTACTGTCTTTATTTATTCTTTGGGAATTTTATACATGTATATAATGTGTTTTGAACATATTCACCTCTGTTCCCATTCAGGTCCCTCCTAGAGTATCCCAAGAGGTTCTCTTCCCAATTTCATGTAATTCTTTAAATAATTCACTGGGTCAATTAGTGTTGCATTCATGGGCATTGAGGTTTTTAGAAAAATAGCACTGGGGTGGTTTGAATAAAAACGGCCCCCGAAGGTTCATGGGGAGTGGCACCATCAGGAGGTGCGGTGTTCTCGAAGAAGGTATGTCACTGGCAGTGAGCTTTGAGGTTTCAGGTGCTCAAGCCAGGCCAAGTGGCTCAGAGTCTCTTCCCGCTGCCTTCGGATCCAGTAGACTTCTCAGCTACCTCTCCAGCACCACGTCTACCTGCATGCCGATGTGCTTCCCATCATGACGACAATGAACTTAACTTCTGAACTATACACCAGCACCAGTGAAATGCTTTCCTTTGTAAGAGTTGTAGTGCTCATGGTCTCTCTTCATGGCAATAGAACCCTAACTAAGTCAATCATTAAAGCTAAGGACATGCCACAGAGAGCGTGGAACCTTCTCTAATGGAAGTTAAGCTGTGGTATAACTGTATTTCTGTTTCTTGCCTATGATTTGGGGAGTAAAGAGTCACTTTGTGCCATCCATCAAGGGACCTTCCTTTTGATTCTTCTGGTTTTTTTCCCCTATATCTTTATGCATCTCAATGTTCATAATTTCAGTTTACTCATAAGAGTAAGCCAAAGGATAAGAAATAGTCCTTTCTCTTATTTGTTTGCAGATTCATTCATAGTAAAACAAGCAAACAAACAAACCCCAGATTGAAAAAAATATTAGCTAGTGAGGAAGAAAGGCACAAGACTAAGGGAGTCACAGATCCTTCCTCATATTCTCAGAGTAGGGTAGTATCCCCTAGTGGAGTCCCTGAAGAGGCCGTTGTGAGAAGATATGAAGGTGAAGCCTGCAATGGAGACCCAAAGATGCTGGAGATGCCAAATAGTGGGCTAGTGGGTTATCTGTCAATGAGGGTTGCATAGAGGAAGTGGAACGATCCCAGGAGACAAATGTGTGCTGCAGGCAGGAAAGCTGGAGAGGCTGATCCACTTACGCTTTTTGAAACTGAAGTCCCAAATGCCAGAGCCAGAGTGACAGGATTTAGTGTTTGCCCTGCTGCTTAGTTCTGGTCTTGTTCTAGTCTGAGTGTTCAACACCATGTTTTCTATCCTTCCCTGGAACGGGAGTGCGTACTCTGTGTCATTGTATGTTGGAAATATGTAACTTGTCTTTTGATTTTATAGGGTATCACAGTCAAGAGTTTTCCTTGAATCCCAGAAGAGACCCTGGATGTCTGTGCAGTGTTGGGACTATTAAAGACTACGGGGACTTTTGAAGTCAAAATGAATTAATTTTGTGTTATGAGATGGCTATGAGCTTACGTGGGCCAGGGGCAGAATGTTGTGGTTTAAATGATAAACGTTTCTCATGGTACCATGTATCTGAACACTTGGTCCAACAACAGTTGGTAATGTTGTTTGAGGTTATGGAACCTTTAGGAAGTAGAGCCTTGATGAAGGAAGTACAATACTGGGTCAAGCTTTGAGTTTTTACTACCTGGTCCGCCGCCGCCGCACTGCCCACTCCTCACTCTGCTTCCTGTGTGTGGCTGGAACATCATTGACCAGATTCACGCTCCTGCTGTCATGCCTTCCCTGCTACAGGGGACTGCATTCTTTCTGGAAGTATTAGCCAGTCCATTTTCCCCCAGTAAATTGTTTTTATTTTATTTTATTTTTCAGGGTATTTTATCACAGAAGCAGAAAAGTAATGAGTACGCTGCATAATGATGAAGTGCATAATTGAAATTTGATGAATGAATGTAAGAATAAAAAATTAAAACAAGGGGGAGATAGAAAGAACTGAAGGGGATAGGAGCTCCAAAAGGAGGCCGAGAGAGCCAAAAACCAAAACCAAACACAAACCAAAACCAAAAACAAACAAACAAATAAAAACCAAAATCCCTGGGTCTTGGGAGCCCTGCAGAGACTGATACCTCAACCAAGGACCATATATGAAGACCTACAACCAACCACTGCTCAGATGTAGCCCACACACTCAGTCTTCAAGTGGGTTCCCTAGTAAGGGGGGCAGGGGCTGTCTCTGGCATGAACTCAGTGGCTGGCTCTCTGATCACCTCCCCCTGTCATGTGCAGCCTTGCCAGGCCACAGAAGAAGACAATGCAGCCAATCCTGATGAGACTTGATTGGCTAGGGTCAGATAGAAGGGGCGGAGGTCTTCCCCTATTAGTGGACTAGGGGAAGAACATAGGGCGAGAAGAGGGAAGGAGGGTAGGACTGGGAGGGAACAAGGGAGAGGGCCACAGCTGGGATACAAAATGAATACATTGTAATAAATAATACTAATTAATAAAAATAAAAATTAAAACAAGAAATTTTAAAAGCTTGATCATATAAAAACACTGTTAAAAGTGTAATAATAATAATAATAATAATAGTAATAATAATAGGGGTCAATTTTAAAAGGCAAAAAAATGTTGAAGTAGCCTTTCTGTATATCTTTGAAAATTAGGGTCTGCTAGCTTTATGCATGTCATTTGAACTTATGGAGTCGCTTCTTTCCTATGGTTTGTTGTGGTATTGATTCTGTAATGGACAACTGGCCAATGCCCATGGAAGCTGTCTTCATTTTAGTGGTGTCTTTTCTTTGTGTACTTTGTACTATTCCACCCACACTTAATTTTACAGTCTGTGAGTTGGGCAGGTTTTCTGACCCAACCAAGACCCCTCTGATCATACTCCTTGGGGTGGTTAATGTTCTAGTTGGGAATGTCTTTCCAGTATGCTGAGAGTTGGGAAAGAAATCACAGCACTGAGATCCATGTAGGAGGAAGATAAACGTTCAAAGCTTATAAATATGAGTGACCCTGTCGGAAGCATGCTGTGTCAAGTAAATGAAGTCTGGAACTTTACGCTCTTCAGACTCTACAGCAGTGGGCATCTGATGGTGGCTCCAGAAGCTGTTGACCTTTGGTTTAGGTATGACACTCCAGGATTATCCTCAGTGGTTAAGATCTGCCCCCAGACTCTGAGGGTGAAAGTCCTTTTCCTTGTCTCTGCAGCTTCTTGTACCTGCACTTTTTGGCTTGTTAGTGTCAAGCCTGCCCACTCACTGCCTCTCAACCTAGGGATGTGGCAGGCTAAACCCAGATTCCTTGACTTGTGGCTGTTCTCTGCTCTCAGGTTCTCAGGGTCACTCAGCTGGAAACATAACCAGCCTAAAGGTGGCTCCTGGCCATTGTTCTCAGAGATGTACAGAACGACAAAACGGGATTCCTTCCCACTGACCTATCTGTCTCACCAGAACACACAACTGGATTTAATACATCTGAAGGCTTGTCTTGGGGAATGACTTGCAGTTTCTTTTCCCAGGGCTTCTGATCTCCTTCCCCACTCCATCCAGGTTGCTACATAGTTATAGCCACATCTACATTTGCTTAGTTCTTTGTCCTCTGTCACTTTTCTTTTACTCTGTGTTTTTCAGATATCCTATCACAACCTTTGTGAATTTCTGAAGGTCTGGTCTTTTTTTTTTCCCTCTCTTTAGAGTGGAGCCTAGTTATATTTCATATTCTGACTCTGGTGTTTTTTTTTTTTCTTTTGAGACGGGGTTTCTCTCTGTAGCCTTAGCTATCCTGGGCTCGCTTTGTAGACCAGACTAGTCTCAAACTCACAGAGATCTGCCTGCCTCTGCTCCCCGAGTGCTGGGATTACAGGTGTATGCCACCGTGCCTGGCTATATTTTGACATAACTCACTGAGTCATGTGGAAGTTTCTAGTCTGCTGTCTTTACTGGAAGTCTGCCTCTTTGTTCTCTACTCTGTAATCTTGGACATACAAGGTAGCAACAAGAATTCAGATTTCTCTATCTTTATAAGCTTTTAGAGATTTTTTTAATTAGCTAGGAACTTCTAAAGTTGATGTCTTTTCAGCAGTAACCAATTAGTTGTATCTCATTTGTAGTTGATAAAAAGTATTGCTGGGATGTGGTAACTATTTTTTTAATAAGTTGAAATAAAATGGCAGATATTAGGTTGCATCTTTCAAAAGACGGTTAGGTATTGAAATCAGAATTGTGGTTTTAGTTATGTATGTGCAGATGTATTTATTAGTTAGGCTGTGGTTTCTTATAAGCTGTTAACTTTTAAAAACATGCATCCTTATTAAACAATAAGAAGTTTTGATTGTTCAGGACAGACAAGTCATTTGCCTGGAGCCTGAGGTGGAACAACATTTTGCTTGATTCAATTGACACACCAAGCACTGTGCTTTAGTGTTTTTAAAGACAAATGATAAAAAGTATTTGATTGGTGCTCCTTGGAACAATGAGAAGTTTAAAATTGAAGGAAACACAATTCGTAACATCAAAATTATACTGGCACTTGATGGTAATGACAGTTTCTAAGGATTATCTAGAAGACTTATCAGGCATTATGTAACTTCAGAGATCTCTGAAAGCAGTATTGCTTCAGTGAAAGCTTCATAGAGAAGGAAGGTAGTATTGTATTTAGCCCCATAACCAACAGAGAAGTATGGGTTTGAATTCAGAGAACATTAGGTATGACTGAATTATTTTTCCTGTCTCTGTGATAAAACTCTGACAAAAGCAACTGGGGGAAGGAAGGGTTTATTTTGGCTCATGATTATTATGACACCCTTGTTATAAGACACAGAAGGGGTAAGTGCTTTAAAGAATGGGTAGGAGATTCATGCTGTCAACTGATCTCAGTTGAGATCTTCACATAATCGCTTATGATAATTAGGGAGACATCAGTTGATCTTGCCTGACTCTTTTTAAAATTTATTACAATTTATTCACTTTGTATCCCAGGTATAGCTCCACCCTCATCTTCGCTCAATCCTGCCTCCTTCCCTCTTCTCTTCTCATGTCCTTCCCTGAGTCCACTGATAGGGGAGGTCCTCCTCCCCTTCCATCTGACCCTAGTCCAGCAGATCTCCTCAGGACTGGCTGCATTGTCTTCCTCTGTGGCCTAGTAAGGCTGACCGCCCCCCACCTCTCAGGGGGAGGTAAACAAAAAGCCAGCCCATGGGTTCATGTCAGATACAGTCCCTGTACCATTACTGGGGAGCCTACTTGGAGACTGAGCTGCCATGGGCTACATCTGTGCAGAGGTTCTAGCTTAACTCGATGCATGGTCCTTGGTTGGAGTATCAGATTTGGAAAAGACCCATGGGCCCAGAAGTTTTGGTTCTGTTGCTCTCCTTGTAGAGCTTCTGCCCCTCTAGGTCTATCTCTTCCTTCTTTCATATGATTCCCTGCACTCTGCCCAAACTTTGGCTATGAGTCTCAGCACCTACTTCGATACTCTGCTGGGTAGAGTCTTTCCATGGTCTCTGTGGTAGGCTCCTGTCCTGTTCCCTGTTTTCTCCCTCTTCTAATGTCTATCCCATTTACCTTTCTGAATGAGGATTGAGCATATTACCCAGGGTCCTCCTTATTGCTTAGCTTCTTTAGTTGCACAGATTTTAGTAAGTTTATCCTGTATTATATGTCTAATATCCACTTATAAGTGAGTATATACCATGTGTGTCTTTATGCTTCTGGAATACCTCACCGAGGATGATCTTTTCTAGTTCCTACGATTTGCCTGCAAATTTCATGATTTTCTTGTTTTTAATTGCCGAGTAGTATTCCATTGTGTAAATGTACCACAATTTCTGTATCCATTCCTCCACTGAGGGACATCTCTGCCATCCAATATTTCTCTATTGAGATTTCTCTGTTTAGTTCCACACCCCATTTTTCAACTGGATTACTTGATTTGTTGCTTTTTAACTTCTTGAGTTCTTTACATATTCTGGATATTAGCCCTCTGTCAGATACAGAGTCGGTGAAGATCCTTTCCCAGTCTAGGGCTGTTTTTTTTTTTTTTCCTGATGGCAGTGTCCTTTGCTTTACAGAAGCTTTCAGTTTCATGGGGTCCCATTTATTGATTATTGATCTTAGAGCCTGTGCTGTTCTGGAAGTTGTCTCCTGTGCTAATGAGTTCCAGGCTCTTCCCCTCTTTTTCTTCTAACAGGTTTAGTCTATCTGGTTTCATGTGGAGGTTTTTGAACCACTTGGACTTTAGTTTTGTGCAGTGTGATAAGTATGTATTATTTGCATTTTCAACATGTAGATATCCAGTTATACCAGCACCATTTGTTGAAGATGCTATTTTTTTCCATTGTATGTTTTTGGCATCCTTGTCAAAAATCAGGTGTCCATACGTGTTTGGGCTTATTACTGGGTTTTCTATTTGATTCTATTGATCCGCCAGCCTGTTTCTAAGCCAGTACCATGCAGTTTTTATTACTGTTGCTCTATAGTGTAGCTTAAGATCAGGGGTGGAGACACCTCCAGATCTTTTATTATAGAGGATTGTTTTAACTATTTTGGGTTTCTTACTATTTCATATGAAGTTGAGAATTTTTCTTTCAAGGTCTGTAAAGAATTGTGTTAGTAATTTGATGGGAATCGCATGGAGTCTGTACATTGCTTTTGGTAAAATGGCCATTTTCACTGTTAATCCTGCCAAGCCATGGGCGATCTTTCCATCTTCTGATATCTTCTTCTATTTTTCATTGAAGTTTTTAATTTTTTTCATACAAGTCTTTGACTTGCTTGTTAGAGTTACACCAAAGTACTTTATGTCTTCAGTGTCTTTCCTGACTCTTAATGGACTTTGATTTGTAGATTGGAGCAAGGACTTTATATGAGCAAAGTCACAGAGGTGGAAAGAGAACCAACATCTCATCTAGTCAGCCTGGGACACGGGCAGTGAAGGAGAAGGGTTGAGGATATATAAGCTCTGTAAAGGGGGCTGGGCCTCCTCAAAGGAGGGCTTTGAACACCATTGAGTGTGGGTCTTCTTTTTGTTCAAGACTCAGTCATCTTGGAGATGTGCATGGCTCTGCCTCTTCATGCTCCTTCTAGTCAGGCAGAACTGATTCAGGGGCAAAAGACCAAAGCATGTAACATTCTAATCTCAGGCTCTATTTCACCCCTTTCTTAATCAACCCAAGAAACCTAAGGTGAATCAAGGATTTTGTGGTCAGTGGAGTCATTGACCATTAAGTGTGTTGATCATTGAGCAAAGACAAAAAACCCTTTCTTTCTCTAACTCATTTTATGTGTCCTAATTTTATTTGTTTAAATATTGAGGAAAAGAAAGACAGCAAGAGAACACTATTTAGATAGTTTCTAAAACATGGCATTGAGTCTCCAGTTTATTTCGGGGCTTATAGCTTATACAATACCAGACTTCTTGGGTCTTTGTATTTCCTTCCCTCTGTGGGTCAATAAATTAAGTAACACGTCAATACCAAGATAACAGATGAACATCTGTCAGGGAGAACTGGTCCTAGGGGCTTTGTGCTCTGGTTTAGAAAATGTTTGATCTCTGTGTGCTGTCATAAAAGATGGGAGAGAGTTTATTATCTTTTATGATCCTGACTTACTAACAATACCTGACAGAGTGATTGTGTCTTGGCCTCTAGTTGGAACTTGGGATGTTCTCCCTGGCGTGTCCCTGTACGAGGCACAGAACTTGCTGGTGAAACATCAAAACAAGCTATAATATGACTCTGGCAATGGGATTCGGAACAGCTGCAGGGCTTTCTCCTGTAGGGGGCTGGCAGGAAGAAGAAAAATGAAAGTAGCGCAATCAATCTCTCTAGCATTCTATATATTAATAATGTTTGCCAGCGCCAGACATTGTTTAATCAATACCGGATGCAGGGGCCTGCAGTGGTTCGTGATACTTGGATGCCTTATGGAAACAGTCTGAGCCCATGGCCTGGGGTGTGGGGTAACCCACAGATGCCCATACTTGTTCCCACACAGCAAAGGTATCATGGCCTTGGAAACAACTTTTTTTTTTAAGAGTTTCACGGTCATCAAGCTAATCGATGAGATTTTGTAAGAAGAGGAGATTCCTTAAGAAACTAATGTGCCAAGTCCGGTGTGATGGCACAAGCCTGTAATCCCAGATCTCCAGGGAGGCAGAAGCAGGCAGATTGACGCCAGCCTGGTCTACAAGGCGAGTTCAGGACAGCCAGAGAAAGGCTACACAGAGAAACCCTGTCTTGAAAAAAACAGGAGGAAGGAAGGAAGAAAGAAAGGAAGGACGAAAGGAAGAAAATGAAATCAGTATGCCTGTTCTTTTTCTACCTCAATCTCAGGTCTCCCTTCAGTGTACCACCAGAGGGATTCACGCTCCAGACTGGCAGGGGACATTCAAGGTGCTAACGCCAGGGGGCGCCCATGGGCGGAGTCTGTGAGCCTATGAAGCCCGGAGAAAAACTCCACTTTCTAAGAGTCCAGGGGTTAAAGAGGACTGCAAACACTCAGCAGATGAACACATTTGTAAAACAGCAACGTACAACAAAAGCTATCGGATGCTATCTGATTGGTGTTTATCTTCGCTTTGAATGACAAAGGCAAAGAGGTCTTGGAAGGTTTAATTGCTGAAAAGCAATGTTTGCTTAGCAGGAGAAAGTAGGCTGTAGCACAGACGGGGTGTGTGTGTCGTTTCAGCTTTCATCAAAACCCCACAGTATAACAGCTGGATGGATTTAACTCAACTATCATTAGCAACCTTTTAGGGCACAATCCAAGAGTGTGCCCTAATGTGGACACACACACACACACACACACACACACACTTTCTTTTTGTTTGTTTGTTTGTTTTCCTGCAAAGAAAACCAAAACCACCAAATCTCCAATCCAAATTTCAGCCCTTTTATTTACAGGTCCTCCTCCGCCCCTCCATATTTTGGCAATCTCGTTTAACCACCCAAACTGTGGGGAATGTTCGTGTAAGCTGCTCGTGCTTGCACACATGCACCTAACAAGCTGAGAGCCAAAGCTGGGGTGGCAATTTGCTCATAAACCGGATAATTAAGGATGTGCCAAGCTACCTGTGGGGACCTGGGGTTTATCAGTGTTTTTTATTTACTGTTTAATAGTACAGCATGTTACATAAACCTTTAAGTAAAACAATTCTATTATAAAAATAGCCCTTTCAAAGTCACGACACCTTCCCTACAGAGTTCTAAAATCACTGGAAAATGGGCAGCAACAATAAACGCGGTGCCTAATGCCAATAAATACTCTGCCCACCCGGGCACTCTCTACCTTGGAAGTGTGTAAGTACCGGTGTAAATATGAAAATACCTCTGTTTTCTTTCCATAGCTAGGGTTTTTCTTTCAAGAGATCTAGTTAGAGAATGGTTGCCTTTTTCTATTCCACGTTTCTTCATTGTTTTACTTTTGATACTGCTGTCCTGAAACTCAGTAGCATACCAGAATGATCTGGAAAGGTTGAAAAATCATTGATGGTCAGACAAGGCGGTGCACACCTGTAATCCCAGCATTTTGGAGACAGAGGCAGGAGACAGAGAAACTCAAGGTCAGTTTTGGTTGCACAGAAAATTCAAAGCTAGCTTCAAGTACAGGCGACCCTGTCAAAAGAAACAAAAAACCAATTCCACAAACAACAGTCTCTAAAACGAATGGATATCTGGATTCCGAGCTCAGAAGCTCTTGGCCGGTTGACCCAAGATTTAAAAAGTCTCCCTTCCCCTAATGTGCGCAAAGATAGTCTCTGACTTATTCTGGAATCTTACTTAATGGTAGTTCCTGGGGTGGGAGGGTAGAGATTTCTTCTCTCCCTTCCTCCTGACCCATTTTCCTTCTAATAGTTCTGGAAACTGAATTGTACATCTTAGCCGAGTGTCCTCCAACAGAGCCACACTCCAGCCTTAAGCCCTGCTCTTACCACAGTCTCCTGTGTGGTGCTGCAGAGCTCACATCTGAGCAGTGACTATGGGCAGTAGTGCTTGGAGACGTTCTGACCTGTGAAGGTCAAAATGGATGATAGAGAAAAGGCAGGGTGAAGGTCCTTTACACCTTACAAATATCTTACTAAGGAATTTCAGCTCCTTTCTCTACTTCTAGTACAGGCAACTCCCAGGCTTTTCCTGGGACAATTTGGTCTCCAGGGCACTGAGCTGAGAGGTGGGGTCTACGCAGGCTAAGGCAGGCCAGAGCAGTTCAAGCATGTGTTGCTGTCTCAAATGGGCATTTGCCCCATGCTGGGTGCTAGCTAGATGCCCTGTACTCTTCTGAGTTTTTCAGTGTGAGAAAGAGAAATCATCATTTCTTTTTTTTCTTTTGCAAAAGAAAGAGGAAGCCAGGGTTCAAGAGGAGAAGTTAGCAAAACTAGAGAGGGGTGTGGCGGTGTCTGGTGCCTGTCTATGGATGTTTTTATGGTTCTGATGGTTCCCTTGCCTCTACCATAGTGTCCAGTATGTCTCTACAAGCCCCTCTTTTCCTGTTTAGATGACCCAGGCTTGTCCTTTATCAAGGCTATAATATTTTTTGCTGGGCCATGGCTACTCTGATAAACCAAATTATGTTCACATTATTAATAGGCTCGTGGGCTACTATCATCATCTCTGACAGAGTTATTAAGTGCTTTCTCTTTCATCTTCATTTGAAAACGATAACGTTCTCCTGATGGAGTTTCACCGAGCGCTTTACACTCTCATGTGTTGCCAAAGTAACCAGTCAGTTCAATAGGAAAACAAGTCTGCCAAGCAATATGCTTGAGGTCTCACGGAGCAAGCAGTTGCTTGCTGACAGTGTTTTCTTTCTTCCAGTTTGGTTGGCATCCGATGGACCCAACCGCAGATTTTTTTTTTCTTTTAAGTACTTTAAAAAACCTACCACCTACGTACGTTCAGTCCTGGTGGCTTTCACAGCGCACACAGTAACACCATTCATTACTGTCGACTTCCAGTTGTGCAGGGCTGGGAGTTTTATGCAGGCCCTTGAACTCATAGCCTGATTTTGGTCTCTCCCTCTGCTTTGTTCCTCCAATCCCTGTGGCCCTTTTAGCGGCAGCATGGGGACCTCCTTCTGTCCCTACCTAGCTTGGAACACCTATCCTTCAGAGAGAGGCTGGGATTAGGTAGAGGACAGTGGTTCTGAGGCTCGAATGGAACAGGTAGCTGGGGCTTTATCTGGCCGCCCCCCTCGCCCCCGACAGCTGCAACTGCTAAAACGATCTTGTTCTTTTGTTTTCCACATTTAAAGAAAGACCTTCAGCCAAACTGTCGCCCCTGACCTTGTTTTATATTTCCAATGTGCGTTTTATTAACTCCTTTTTCATATGGTGCACATGGAGCCTGCCACCAGATGAGAACGGGGCAAGTTTTGCATTTCTGATGACCAGAGCAGCTATGAGCATGAGGAGAAGCTCGAAACAAGTGTGGTAGCAGGGCTCTGTTGAGTTAAGCTGAGCTCTGTGTAAAGGCTGGTCACGTATGAGTGAGAACAACGCTCAGAAAGTGTGCAAGCCACATTTAAATTTTGTTAAAAACCAAATGCAAACAAACCTGTAAATAGTCATGTGTTTGAAGCCAAAGAACTCCTATGGACCTGAAGACAGTTGAAGGGAACTGAGGGAATGGTTATCAGTGAAAAAAAATTAACTTTTATTCCCTGACTTGGCAATTCATTAAGGGTGAATTAAACAGGAGCTGGAGCGGGGGTGGATTCTGAAAAACTGGATTTAGATCACTGAAGAAGAATGAACTTAAAGTCCATCTTTCCATTAATTTTCTAAAGACCAGGCTCTTTATGGAACAGCCGGGAAAACATTTTCTGTCCGTTTGAGGAATGATGTACTGCCACCACACTTCCTCCTAACCCCCAAATCCAAAGTTTTCCTCCCCCAGGAGTGTACCCCTGTGTGCAAGGGGTATCTACCTAATTGGCCACTAGAGGGAATTAAACTAAATAAAATCACTATCAGAGGGGGGGGGGTGCTTTAAACATGCCCTTTTAATTTGAACATTTCTGTGGGTTATAGTGTAATTCAAACTTTCCCAGGTTTACTGGTGCATAGCTCACAGACCTCAGACTGCAAGTCTGATGGCTCATCTCTGAGTAAAGGCACCTTTTATCTGGCCGAACCGGGGACGTGAGAGCCTGGAAAACAAAGTCGCCGGTGAGGGAGCTTAGCTTGGTGATGGTGACTGTTTCTTTGGCCCTGTGGTAGGCTTGGCCAATGGTATACTTGGCTCTGTGTTGAGCTGTCGCAGGGTGGCTCACTACTTCGCAAAGCGGGAAATGCCTGGTCTTGGGGATGAAGACTTCGCTCCCGGAGGCCTGTAAGGGTTGGTGACTTGCAGCCTGCTGCCTTCCCAGTCAAAACACGCCGCTCTGGGTAATTAATTGCCACAAGAGGAAACGGACCAATGGCGCCTTCTGCTGTGAATCTGTTAATGGAGAACTTATGGAGAAAAAAGTCGAGTCCTCCCGTCCAAATTGGAATGTGAAAGAAATGTGTTGGAAGGTGATGACAGAAATGAAGTAAAACAGTTGTTTCCTGATCCGTGTGCCAGGTGTGCTCACACTGTGATAAATAAGACCTGCGTCCCACACGCCAGAAAGGGGGGGATATTACAAGCGTTTGTTATGGTGAGGCACAGGGAAAAAAAAAAGCCCTTGAATAGCTTTGTTTCTCCTGGCATGGAATGGGAAGCCCGTTACCACACAATGCTTGGAGCTGATAATTCCAGTTGTTTAGGTTCAAGCCAATGTGGCCTATTAAAAGCTTAAATTCAATTTTATTGTCCAGGTATTTATTAACTGATTATGAAAAGACATTAAAAGACTCATAATTAAACTAAGTTGCTTTTTACCTTGATGAATTCTCCCCTTTTGTTACACAATAGAAAATCTCCGTGTGTTTGATTTGACGGCAACAGCTCATTGCCTTGATATTATGGGCTGCAGCCAGAGCCTAAATTAAAGGATCTGTGAAAGCCGGTGCTTACTGTTGCAAGTATTTCCCGCGGTTAGAGTGTGCGAGTGTGCGCACTGCTACGCTCCTCCTGCAAATGGTTGCTGGGTTTCTCCGGTGGAGGCTGCCTGAATGACTTTTGACAGGAGTTTTGAAGTCTTCCTGACTTCTCATTTACCAGAGCCGGATGCTAAGGTGAGCATACATACCATGCAAACACAGGAGGCTGGCGTAGGCAGCCCACCTACCTACAGTTTGAACTTGGATCATTCCACTGAAATGACTTTCCTTTGTTAGTTCTTAGAAGTTTTCAAATATTTTACTGTTTCCATTTAACAATTATTTTCTCTAAATCCCACAAGATCTGATGAAATGACCTTTTTCTTCTACAAGCAGTCAAATATTATTAGAAACCATGTTCATTTTCATCCTTTTAGTTCTAAAAATATAAATTTAGCCAGACGATTGTGGACACCTATCATTCCATCACGTCGGAGGCAGGGCAGTCGAAGGGTTGCAAGTTTGAGGCCAAACTAGTTTACCAAGTGAGTTCCAACTGTATCTCAAAAAAAAAAAAAAAGCAAAAAACCAACCCCTCTCAAAACAAAACCAATAAACAAATAAACAAAAGGTCACCCCAAATCTAAATTTGTAATATATACATATATAAACATTCTAAATTTATAATATATGTATTTGTATACACTGTTTCTGAAGATGAAACCTAAACATCGCAATTTTCACTATTTTTTCAATAGTAATAATTACTTCTTGAATGAATTCCATTGGCTGCAGTATTGCCATTGTCTAAAGCAGGATTTAGCTAAAAATATAAATAAAGGAAGTATAGCAATGTTGAAAGCACAGATAGCTCATTAATATGGAATTACATACTTTATTAACACTCCCGCTTTCAGCACCGTATCCTGTTGCTTCTGTTCAGGCCCTTAAAGCTGGTTTGAAAGCAGAGGAACCTTAAGTCTTAGAGGAGCCCCGAAGTGCTGTAAGGAAGTTAAGCACGGTGTTTAAGCAGAACTCCCTGCATTGTGGCTAAGACTTGAAAATGACACAATCTCAGCCACAGCTGTGCTTCTCTTGGGATATCAGCTCCAGTTTTGTAGTCCTGTGCACGGCTGTATATTTGTACAGTTACTGCTGAGATTTTTTGAAAGCCATCTCAGCTTTTAAAATTTCTTCTAATAACAAGAGTGGGGGGCCAGTTTGAAGTAATTTGATATTTGGCATCATTTGCTTTTCTTTTTAATTCTTGCCATTTAAGTGCTGAGCCCATTGTTGCTCTCTGGCATTTAAAACACAAAACCTAACATCCTTAACGCCATAACAATTTCAGTTTAATGTCATAAAAAATTAAAAGGCTACTGTCTATAATTGAGGGTTGCCTGGTTGATTTT
This sequence comes from Pachyuromys duprasi, assembly GCA_028658305.1. NCBI lineage: Eukaryota > Metazoa > Chordata > Mammalia > Rodentia > Muridae > Pachyuromys > Pachyuromys duprasi. Next base: position 30,165,907 of record CM053749.1, read on the forward strand.
GTAAAAACTAGTGCTTGAGATATATTCTCAAAGTAAGTATGGTTTGTTGTTGTTTCTCATAATCAATACTACTTTAAAATATAATAACATTTCTTCAGGCAATATTTGCTTAAGAACATAGCCATTATTTTGTTATTTTCATTTGAATTAATTTACTATTCGTCTCTCTCTCTCTCTCTCTTTTTGACAAAGAGTTTCTCTGTGTAGCCCTGACTGCCCTGGAACTTGCTCTGTAGACCAGGCTAGCCTCGAACTCACAGAGATCTGCCTGCCTCTGCCTCCCAAGTGCTGGGATTAAAGTAAAGGTGTGTACTGCCACTGTCTGGCATCGTTTCTTCTTTATAAGATGACTCCCAAGTGGGGATTTTTTTGTTACATTAATCTTTTAAAATTATTTATTACTAATGTGTATATATGGTAGGTATGTGCGTGTACACACAGAGGTCAGAGGAAAGCCCCTAGAAGTTGATTCTTTCTAGTATCATATTCTAGCATCAAATTTAGGTCATCAGGCTGGCACAATAAGTACCTTCACCTGCAGTGCAGGCTCACCAGTACCATTACTTTCATCTTGAAAATATAAAATTGGTTCATTGCTTGATATTCCAGTTGGAAAGATGCTCATTCATTCTTTCTCTCTTTTGCTCACTCATTTCATAGAGATTGGATGCTATACTCAATAATAAGTACCTCTAGGTCCCAAAGACTTAGCAACACAGATATTATTCTGGAAAATCTTTGTGAACAGAGACCTCGTTGCAGAAAGACAGCTTTGAAGAAAACATGACTCAGGCGGTTATTTTTTGTCTTTATACTGTGAGAGGGGACTCAGAAGAAAATAATCTATAAGTTGTTCAGATTTGGTCATGGATAAAATGATATGTTCAGCTATTTGGCTTTTCATCTTATTGAGGTGTCTCTGAGTCTTCCTTGCCTACTATCCTTTCTCCAGTCCTCACACCACATGAATCATGTCCAACATATCCACAGCCCGCACTCTTCTGTAACTGTTCCCGAAATCCAAGCATTGTCAGACCACAGCTACTCCATCTCTAGCTCTGCTTTGGTCAGAAGAAAACACAATTCCCACAGAGAGGTGTATCTACTCTCTATGACCTCCCCTGTAGGGTCTGCATTGTGTTTTATGTTTAAAGAAGACTTTGAGGATAAGGCAGACAGCTGAAGACCAGCTCCTGCCCCTTCAGAAGCTCCTCACCTCAGCCTCACAGACCTGGAAGACTGTAAGCCCCCTCCTCCCCTCCGCTCCACACCAGCAGTGTTTGCCATGTGGCCAGCTCACCTCCCACTGGCATAGTCAGTGACTGCTGGCAGCTACAGGGGTGAGGTGCCACTGACTGAGGCATAATTACGATGGACAGAAAAATGTAGACGTGTTAGCAAAGTTAATATTATGGAGGCCTCTCCATATTTCCCAAATACTGTATGTGAAGGGTATTTCCAGGGTATGCCAATTACATTCTCTATTTTATGACCAGTCACAAATGTATTTTTTATTAGCTGGTGTGTTCAATGTTTTGAATGCACAGTCCTTATTTCAATCTCATTTTAGTTTGTGGTAAGTGCAGACGGATTTTTGCTGACTTGAAATACTGAAGCTGGTGTCCTTCGGCTGAACAGTGAGACCTGGAGCCCTGAGAGTTTTATTCCACAGCTTTCTGTGATTCTTGCTTGTAAATTAGTCTCTGAAGTGGTGTTTATTGCTGAACCAAGAGGTTAAGACAGCCTAATTATATGTTTGTGCAGGAGAAAACACCATGCCCCACCGTGAGCAATTATCCTGTCCTCCTTTCATAGTTTAATTTGGCTCCAGCTAAGAAGAATGAGGAGATGGCCTGTCTTCACCACAAACTTAGCTACCATGCATTTTCAGTGTTAATTAGAAATTCCGTTCACTACAAGAGTGACTTCTTGGCATTACTCAGCTTCCAGCCAAGTGGAGGGCATCTGGAGAAGCAACTTCAAGTGTCTTTGTGGATTAGTTCTGTAATTCCACTCATGGGGCAACCAGCGGGCGGGACCTTTGCAACACTCCCAACTTCCTTGAATGATGACATTTTCTTATTCTTTTCATTTGGTATACTCAGAGCAATGAAAGCAACAGCAGCAATGAGACTTGTGGGATTCCGGGGTCCTTTATGCAGTATTTGTTTTAAAGTAAAACCCAGATTTTCCTAAGGGACTTTTCCTTATGCAAGTAGGATGCAGCCAATAAAAACCAGAACGAGATCAGCAGGTCAATGTCTTTAAAGTTGGTCATAAAATGTATCACAACAAAGAATCTGTAGGGTAGGAATTGCATGCAGGAATACATGTCTTTGTTCTTGGACACTTCTCTGTCAGAAGGGCAGCATACTTCTGTTTCTTTTCAAAAGCATTTGGCTCATATTTTCATACACAGGCATATGCTGAAGCCTCACAAAGCACAGGTTCAATTTCCTCTTAGGAAAATAAAAGATGCCCTTCATGTCTTCTAGCACTCAGCCAGAAATGTGCATTATCATTGAAATGAGCTGAGGGGAGAGTTGGCCCTTTAGAAAACAGTATTTCAACCATGGTCCAAAGTGCCCTACTGTGCTGGGCTCCCTCCAGGGAAATAGGTTTCTCATTATTCACAAATTTCCAATCTATCACTCAGTTCTCTCATCTTTAATCCATTTTTATAAGTTCTGTTCTTAGGATGTCTTTCTCTCTGCACCCTATCCCACTTTCAGCTCTCAACTTTCTTAGCCTCTTAGCTATTCTTAAAGTAAACCTTGTTTCCCATTGGCTAGCTCTGCTCCGTTATCTGCCCCTCCCAACCCCTGCAGGTTTTTCAGACACTGTACTTTAGGTCCAGGCAATGCTGGTGGCATAAGGGGGCACTTGGAGGCTCTTGTGTTCCATGTAACCCTAACCCTTATCAGTGGACTAGAGGAGGGGTATAGGAGGAGAAGAGAGAAGGAGGGTGGGACTAGGAGTAGACAAGATAGGGGGCCACAGTTGGAATACAAAGTGAATAAATTGTAACAAATTAAAAAGAAAGAAAAGAAAACAGCCCAAACACTATACAGTTATCTCAATGACATTATAAAAGGCCTGCTTGCTGCCTATGTCCTGTTCCATGGTATATCATCAGTAGTTTTCAGCTAGACACCATCAAAGCTCTCATCTGGCAGTTATGTGTTGAACACCTCCTAGGTGCCATGATCTCACAGATGTTGTGCAGTGCTGCTGGCTGCCTAGCCTGTTTCCTGCTCTATCAGAGCACAATTAGTTTTTTCCCCCTATACATAGTTTCTCTTTAAATTAGAATCTAAATTACCTTGAAACAAAATAGTTTTAACCCCATCCAGTAGCATTTTGCATTACCCTTCAATGAGATATTGACTTCTCATTTCCCTAGGAGGGCAGTGAAGCTTGAGTATGGTGAATCAGTGGGATGCTAGAGGAAAGAAATGTCACTGTGAAAATAATCTTCTCCAGAGAGTGCTCTGTGAACATTTTACAGCATGAGTATCCTTGACAAACATCTGATTTTAGCTTTCTTTTTATTCCTGAGAGCCACATAAAAGTTTTTGAAAAGTTTTTAAAAGGAGAATCTTTGTTTCCTAGTGAATACGTTTGAAAGGTATCTTTTTTTTATTTTTTATTTTCCAAACCACACTTTGAGTATAGGATATAGAGACACCAAGTTGGTGTCTGAAACTGACACCAACTGAAACTGAACTGACCTGAAAACTTTCTTGCTGTCTTGCTGGAGCCCACTGGCAAAGTTGAACAGTACCTGAGTGGGGAGTGAGGACTTAAATAAATAAAGCAAGTCACATGGGATCATCTCGTGAGGGCTGTCAGTGCAACTGCAGCCCTGAGTCTATTCCACAACTCCTTTTTATAGGCAAAGCAAAACCAAGTTACATTAATACAAGAAAGAAGTTCCTGGACCTGCCAAACTTGTTTTCTTAAACAACTGCCCTATAGCAGATATGGTCCAAGGTCACACAAACAAGTTTATGGAACTTGGCAAAACATCCCGCTTATCTCCATCTCAAGGTGAAGGCCATGGTGAAAACATGGTTTTCCCAGAATACTCAAAAACAAAGCAGCTTGACCAACAAGCAGTTCTCCACACTGGCTAGCTTTCAGAAGTTCAGCAGATGCTACGCAAGCTGCTGGGGGAGAAAAGTCATTATGGCATTCCCCAGGAGTGAACCCTGAATGCAACAATACCAATCTTCCTGGAAAGATGTGCCAATGAAGGTTACAGGAGCAGGATTTGAGTCCTGATATATAGGCACTAATTCATGCCTAGTATTATAACTCTAACGAAAAGCCCATCCTGGAGAAGCCATAGGTCCTAGGGGAAGACTTACTCCTGTTGTTTTACTAAGTGAATGTGTTGTAAAACTGCTTCTAAATATTCATGTTTATACTTTTCTGTAGCCAAAGTGATAAAACATCATGGACAAAGGCAACTTAGGGAAGAAAGAGTTTCTTTTGATTTATAGTTTCTGAGGAAGAGTCTGTAATTGTGGTGGAGGCTTAGTAGCAGGTGGCCTCAGCAGGAAACTGAGTGCTCACATCAACTGCACATAGGAAGCAGAGAGCAAATTGTAAGTGGGGCTAGGCTATAGCCTTCCAAATCCACTACCAGTTACCTACTTTCTCCAGCAAGGCTGCATCACTCCTCAAACATCACCACCAACCCAAGACCAAGTGTTAAAATCCCCAAGTCTGTGGGGACATCTCTCACATAAACCACCAAACCCACATATTAATGCTGCTCTCAACTAGCCAGAGGGGCTTCTTTCTCCAGTGGACAGTGGTTAATGCAGAGACTCATAATTGGTCAAAGTGGTGAGAATAAGTGACGGTTGAATGCTTGGTGCTATATTAAACCTCTCCACAAAGGCTCAGTGAATATCATCATAGAAGGGGAGCATTGGAAGATGGAGAGAAGTGCTGTTAAATGTCATTACACTCATAAACTCACCGCAGCAGTAGCTACTACATGAGATCAAGCTGACAAGATCAGTAAACACCCAACAGACAGGCAGGGCTTATTGGACTCAGTGCATTGCAAAAAAGACAGGAGGACATGAAAATGGGAGGGGGATATGTTGGGCCCTGTCTGGTGGGAACATGGAGAATGGAGTTGGGTATGGATATAATGAAGACATGTTTACATACACAAAACTTTCTAAATATAAAGAAAAGATACTGAAAAATGAAAACTCTCTTTTTTGACTTTGAGAGCTCAAGCTTTGGTGTGTCTATAGAAGAAGCATATAGTTTCTCAACTGCATATCCTCTCTGAAGCTGTCTCTAAAAGCCTAAGAAGAATGTCACCAGGCTAGTGTTATGTAGATTTCAGGTCCTGAGCTCCTTCAGCATTCCCAAGTAGCCTGATAGCATGAGGCACTTCCCACCATCCAAATCATTGGTTCCTAGCCTGGGCATTAGCAAGGGTTGAAAACTCACCAACAGCTAATATTATCTAGAGAGTTTTCATGCAGAGCATCTGATAATTCTTCAGAAAGTCCTTTTGGAAGCCGGGAAATAAACTCTCTAAACAAAATTTCATAGCTGGTTGTATTAAATTATTGCTTAAATTTCATAGCTTCATTCCTGCCTTAAATTCCTGCTTTGCCAGGAGTTGTGAGGTCTGACTTAAAATCTAAGTTACGCTTTCTTACAAGAAAACTTACAGAGACTCTAATAGTTCTTGGCTTGAGGAGAGAGGGACCTTCAGCTAGGAAGGTCTATGGAACAAGAAGGTGGCCATGTAAGCCCTCAAGAAATCTCTCGAATTCAGCCCTGGCATAGAATACTGCTTCCCTGCACAGTGGCCTACTATGTTAGAGAGAAGACTTGAGGCTTAGCTTTAGAAACAGGCGAAGGAAATGAGAGAAGTTACTGTGGGCATGTCAGAAAAGAAATGAACATTGTGGGAGAAGAGACTCCAAATGGCTAAAATCTCAGCCTTAGCTAGCTGTGCACCCTGTAGCGAGTTTTCTAAACTTTCTGAGATGATGAATACAATGGTCAATGTATTTGGGCAAATACAATAAAATAATGACATGTTCACTTTTAGTTTTATGTGTGTGTGTGTTTATGTTTGCATGTTTACTGTGTTTGTGTGTGTTCATGTATGTGCATGTATGTTCTTGTGTGTATGTATATGTATGTGAGTGTATACATAAGTATATGTGTATGTGTGTATATGTATGTGTGCATTTGTGTGTGAATTTTGTGTTTATGTACTTCTGTGCCCTGGGCATTGCATACACTGGATTGGCAAAGTAATTCAGAGTATTTCTTTTTCCTTTTTTGTGTTTTTAAACTTTGAATTGATTCTTTGTAGGTTTCACATCATGCACCCATTCTTGCTCACCTCCCTATCCCCTCATATATATCCTTCGCCCTTGCAACCCTCTCCCAAAATAACACAGACACAGACACAGACACACACACACACACACACACACACACGAGAGAGAGAGAGAGAGAGAGAGAGAGAGAGAGAGAGAGAGAGAGGACAAAAACCAAAACCAAACAACAACAGAAACAAAGCATAGAAAACATCTCGTTGTGGAAGCATCTCGTGGAACATCTCGTTGTAGTATGTCATAGTGTGTCTCCACACATCTTCACTTGCAAATGTTCACTGCAATGAGTCATTGGTCTGGTTTGAGATCTCTGGCTTCTATGACACCATCAATACTGGATCCTCACCAGGCCGTCTCCTGGTTATCCTGTTGTTGCCCTCTCTCATGGAGATCTTGTAGCTTTGGACATCCAGGACTGGACCTTTCATGAGTCCCAACCTTTGGCAAATGATAGATTTTTGGGGTGGACCAGTTCAGAGCCCTAGATTTGGGCCTGGCTGGTAGTTGAGCTGGTCACCCCATTGGCTGTCCCTTATCTGTACTGTTAGGCCCAGCCTGAGCCTATCAGGCCCGGCAGGTGCCTAGCTACCTGAGAGGCGACTGAAGAAAACTCCTGGAGACCAACCATATATTGATGCAAATGCAAGAGGTATATTTTAACCATTGCGCAATGGGGTCACCCCTGCTGGTCAGCAAAGAGTGGCACCGGGAGACAAAGGCCTTGGGTTTTAAAAGGACAAAGTAGAGGAATTTTCAAGGGTTGCAGTCTTGGCAACTCAGGATTGGATGAGGTATTTAACTTTTAAAATAATTGGTTAGTCTTAGGTGCTCAAGTTTGGCCAGTCCTGCCAAGTGTGGATGCGGCTGCAATTAAAGGTGGGTGTGGGGGATGATTAGCTCATCCTTGAAGATCGGGGCTGCAGGCTTTTGGCCGGAGGTCAGGGGCTACTCAGAAGAAGGATGGAGGCCATCTGGGTTGGTTGCTAAGAAATGCTATTTCACAGACAATAGTCTGGTCATTCTTTTTGCTAGGTGAAGGTCGTTGCTTGCTCACTTTTTTATCTCTGTCCTCACAGACGGCCAGGGTCACATTTTTTTCATTCTCTGGAAAGTACTAAGAGGCTTTAGCTTAACCTTGGCCTAAAACTCAAAAATATAGGTTTTAGAAGGCATATAGGTCACAAAGTTAGTCTGATCCTTTCAGTACCACAAGGGTGAGCTCGCCAACACTGCTCTGGCTAGGCCACTCAGTGCTGTCATCATCAGGAAGCAGGGCCAGAGCTCTTGATGCCATGCCTTTGGGGCCCAGCTCTTCCACCTCTCTGCTTCCAAAGCCAGTTCTACTGTGCTGCCCAGTCAAGGTACAGGGCCCACTTTCCCAGGCGCTGCAGACTGCGAGGAGCTGTGCCCTCAGGTCTGGTTCACCTGTGGTTTTACCATCAGGGACAGCTCCATAGTGTTGCCCAGGAGAGGTACACAGTCTCTTCTCCACCCTTCTGAGTGGTACAGCCAGTGAAGGAGCAGGGCTAGCTCTCATGCCCACAGACTGCTGTAGGTGGCTCTTTTTTTGAGAGAATACTAGTCATAGTATTTCTTATTGTGGCTTTTGACCAAAATGAGGAAAAGCCACTGGCCAGGCAACTGTTGAAACCTTTGGGTGTTGCTGGATCTATATCTCTTATTCTTCTGTGCTGAGCTAAGAGTGTGGGTAATCCCTCATCTCTGGAGCAGCTGAATTGGAAACACTATTATGCCTTTCCCAAACCTTAATTATTCTTCACATCCAAAGCCAAGTGAAAGTCTGGTTTACACAAGGCGTGTGGAGAAAGTGCTGATTTGGGCTGGAGAGCAACATATGAGCTCATCAGCAAATCAGGGGGTCAGGTCTGACAGCGTTCCACATTAGTTGAGAGTGATTTCTCTGTCAGTGACAGGAGCCAAACATGAGGTAGACTGAGGCACAGTAGGAATCTGCTGCTGAGAGGAGCTATATCCATACACATTTGGCATATGCTAGGTGTGCTGCTGATGGATTCTCGCGAGGAATAGGCTGAAAATATTCCCAGACTTACAGTAATGGAGTTTGTGTGTTTGCAGGTGCAGTCTTGGAACTCAGAATGAGTTCTCTTCAGAAAGCAGACAGCATCTTTCTTGGACCACAGTGCAGCTTTTAGTGTGGAGTAAATCTAAGTTCAAAGACAGCAATGGCCAGTTAGATAGTCAAGTCCTCACTTTCAACATCAAACATCAGGCTCAACATTTCAGAACAAATTTTGTCAATGACACTTATCAAGTGATGGGCAAAAGCTTCCAATAATAACATCTCTGGCAGGATGTAGGTAGGTTCCAGTACCACAAAGCTTTATGAGCCTCAAAATAAAAGAAACTTTCATCACTCTGCTTGGGATATCACCTTCACCTTTTATAGGGCCACTAACACTGTAACTATGGCTCCTTAATTATCCAGTTACACGTGGGAGCAGCATAATGTAAAGGTGCGGCAGTATGCATTCCAGGCCGGCTTTGTGATCTTCCTGCCTCAGCCTCCAGGTTAGCTGGGATTCCAGGGCTGTGCCATTGGCACTGCATTAAGCTAGGCAATTTAGTCTTTGGAAGTAGGCTTTTTTGGGTTATATTGTGCATTATCCATTAGGCCATGTCAAACTACAAAAGTTTAGGTCCGGCCTCCTCACTTATGTAACAAGGATAATATATCATTGGTTTTTGTGACAATTAAGTGAAACATCATGAAAAATGTTTGTTATATGATCAGCCACTGCGTGTGCTTTCCTCTTATTCTCTGGGTATCATGGAAGTATAAAATTAGCCATGAGAATCCTTTTTGTAACGTCTTCAAATTACTCTGAGTGCCATGGGAAGTCTCAGAGTTATTCTCTAAGGAGACTGAGAACATAAATATCCTTTACTGTTGTCTTCCTCTCCTTGGGTTTAGGAGCTAGGAAAATTACAACTCAGGGTGAATGCAAAGAGGCCAATTGTCCTGAGATTCCCAGTGATAAAGGGAGGTAAGGACTCTTACTCCATACTGATGCAGTTTAATTCTTCCTTTATGTAGGAAAACAAGTTCAGTATGACGGAATTAAACTTTCTACAGGTAAACAAAGATCTGTGCCCATTTGCTTCTTGGTATTGAAGCCATTACACAGACAGAGAGCTGGGCTATTGTTTCTCCTCTTGATGCATAGGCCAGGTTGCCTCATGGCTGGGCTGCATGAGCCCAGCAAAAAATAAAAGACGCAACTTCAAATCTAACTCTATTTTTGTGCTGCATTTTTTTTCTCTTGTAAATCTAACAATGATTGTGGCTAAATAGCAAGCAATTACTAGTATCCACCGTGGCCTTTCAAGCTAAAATTATATTATTTTGCAAACTTTAGAGAAAAAAAATTGTTTGTGGCAAGAGAGAACAAATCAGGAAATTTATATATAGAGAGATATATAGCTATATATAGTTATTATGTATATATAGTTATTTTAAAATTTGCAATCTTAGTGGCCTTGTCTTAAGATTAGTTTAATAATAGTTGAAACTCATTAGTTGTATTTTGTGTGGGTGTGCCTCCCAAACCATCTTTGTGTTTCGTATACAGAAATCTATCATCATGACTTGTTGATGACACTGAGGTCTCTAGTTTGCTCTTGGTAAAATTTTGTGAAATACAAAGTGGGAGATATAAAAATGCTTTGAAGAGAAAAAAGCATTCATTTTCATGAGTGCTAATATGGCCATTAGCTAATGAGAAATGGTTAATATGTTAGAGTTCTGAGAAACCAAACCAATAGAATATAAACACACAGGTAGACTCTCTCCTTCTCTTTCTCTCTCCCTTCTTACTCACACATGTGTATGTGATACTACGAGGAGATATTAAGAGAATATATGTGTGCATAATCTTTATCATTATAGTTACATTTAAAAGCATACATATAAAATATTTGGCATAAGGACTTGAATCAAATTGTTCATGGAAGCTGGCAGGTCTAAAATCTGCAGAACTAGCAGCTGCTTTTGAGACCAAAACCCAGAATCTGCTATAGGGAAAGAAGAGCTCACATTGTAGCTCAAAGCTAATTATAAGGCAGGAGCAAGACCCTCTTACTCAGAGGAGAATCAGCCTTTTGCTATTTCTAGGCCTTCAGCTGATTCATGATATCTGCTCATGATATCTACTCATACTATGGGGGACAGGCTGCTTCATACAGTCTTTGGGTTTACTTGTCAGTCACATTCAAAACACTCTAGCAGAAACAGTTATGATGTTTGGCCATGAGACCTAGCTAAGTTAACATGTAAAATTAACTCTATAAGAGCTGGCTCATGAAAAGTACTGAAATATTTTAGAAAAAGTCACTAGGTAGGCAAGGTATATGTAATCAAAATAACAGGAGCGAGAACTTACAGAAAGAAAAATTCACAAACTAAACTTCATTTAAAAAAACACTACAATGTGATGATTAATACTGATTATCAGCAGTATCTAAAATTATTTAGGAGACAGGCTTGTGTCTGGGAGGATGTTTCTATATTGGGTTAATTTAGGTGAGATGATCCAAGCTGAATGTAGGCAGCACCATGCCAATGGGGTGGGATTCCACATGGAATGAACAAGGAAAGGCCAGAGCCTCCATCATCCTCTGCTTCTTGACACAACTGTAAAATGGTGGCACTTTGAGAGCAGTGAACAATGGAAGTAAAAACATACTATGATGGTGCAGAAAACTATAAAAAGAAAAAAAATGACACTACTAACACCCTAAGTGTGCTTGATGCTATAAAGGACATTTGAGATCCATACCTAGTATGATGGTAGATGCTGTTAGAAGCTTTACAGACAGGCATCCAGAGGAGAAGAGCTTGCCCCTCACTGCACAGGTTGCTCAAGAATCACACCACCAACACAGTTCTGCATGTATGATTTTTCAGCATAAGTGTGACCGATAAGAAAGTCCAAGGAGAGCAACCTGGTGACTAAAGTAGGCTTTGTGGAGAAAGGGCTGCTTTAGGAAGAGCAGAGGTTAGAGGAAGGAAGAACAGCCCCGCATGGTGAAAGAAAATTTGCAGAAAACTCTGAGTTCCCTAATGATCACAGCTGTCTCTGGAATATGCCATCCAACAAACTATGGTGCATTCTCCAACTGCAAAGATATTTATGTAAGGTCACAGACTTAATGGTAGGAAGGAATATACATCTCTAGAAAGCAAATATAGGCCGAGCTTCCTTAATCTGAAAATGTAAACATGGAATATTCTGCATGATACTATGACATGGCAGAAAATTCCATGCCTGATCACCTGTGAAGCTTTGCTGTGGACATACAGGCACATGAGAAGCATTACATGGATTAGCTTTAGATATGCAAATAAGGTGTATATAATGCAAAAAATGTACTCTGTGCCTTAACTTTAGTCCTCTCATGCAGCTACCTTATTACAATACCCTAATATTGCACAATCTGAAATGCAAAGCACTTGAGTTAAAATGCAAAGCTATTTGGACCCAAGTAGCTTGGAAAGAGACATTTAGTCTCAGTTCCTTCTGTAATGTGTCACAGCCTTCAGAGCACTTTCTGACACACTACAGCGTTCTGTAGGTATTAGATTTTTTTTTTTTTTAGCTCTACACTTTGATGTCTCCAGGTTTTCTGTGGAAGACGATGTTGGCATTCTCAGCTTCTCTGCTCTTGCTTTCTTCCTTCTCCATTGAGGTAGACATTGCGAAGATCAGGTGTCCTTGTGTTCAGAGAAGCTGCATGTGGAGTCAGGCAGAGAGGAATGCTTTCCTGACGATCTCAGGATAATCAAAGGACCATTATGGTGGCAATTATACTCCTTGGTCATTTACTCTTTTGTGTCTTTGTTCCATAACTCAATCTTGTAACTGCTTAAAGTAGAACTTTCTTGTGCTTTTGTACTAAAAATATTGGGGGTAAATGTGTGTTTTCCTCTTAAGGAAACACCCACATCTGGCATCCTGTGTGATGAATGTTTTATGATCACTCTAAGTTCAATAGAGAGGGAAGTTATTCATGTATCCTTATGCATACCTCACTACTAACAGCAAATGTCTGTGCTGGTCTTTAGCTGATTGCTTTTAAATCTATCCTCTGTCCTTCCTGCATTGCATTGGGGAGACCCTAATGGCCCCAGATCCCCCTAGCCAACCTACATTCCCTTTCTTGGTCCTCACAGCTGCAGGGGTGGCTGGGGCTTGCTTCTTTGCTCCCACCCAGTTTCTTCTCACCATGTGCTAGTTGGCTTTCCAGCTCTGCTTTTGTGGTGGTATCCTAGTTGTCCATACTCTTTACAAACTCCTTGATACGATCTCTGTTTTCCTCACTCAACCATGTCTAGTACAATGTTAAATTAAAAAAAAACACCACAATACATGTCAGTGTTTAGTGCCAAGAAATAGAGCACACTTGGAGCTTTCAAGTTATAAGAGTATTCTGGAGGAATATTCCATGTAGAATGTCTGTTTATATTCTGAGGAAGCAAGGATTCCACATCTTTCTAGGATCTATAACTAATGATGAATGTTTTGTCTGCACATTAAATATGAAAAATGGACTAAATTGGATCAAATAAAAAGGGACTTTATTTTCCTCTATGACAAGTGTGGAGAGCAGCAACTGTGAATCTCTGTTCAGCCACTCACAGCATCATGGGCTTGAGGCTGGCATTAAGGGAAGCTCAGAAAATGGTAGATAAGAGTGTTACAGTAGAGAGGACAGAGAAATGTAATTGATGGTTCAGTTTGCTTTTGTGCTGTTCCAGGGTTTCGTTGCTTTTGTGCTATGTGTATAAACCTTAATTATGTTTTCAAATTATCACAACCACTCAAGATTTATTCTTAGTCTCATTTATTTCCCAGATCCCATGCATATATTAATAAATTTGGGGGGCAGGTGTCTTACCAACATCCTAGGCATTTAGCACACCTCAGCCAATCTTGCCCTCCAACGGGGACAATCAATCAGTCTCAAGGAAAGGGTTCTTTGCCATGAACAGTAGAGCTGTGGAGCCTGGGTAAGGGTTTTGAATGTCTCCTTCCCAAAGAACCAGATTTCACAAGGAAGAAAGTCATCAGCTGAGGAAGGTATCCAGAGGAGGCCAGCATTGCTCGTCGTGGCTGTCAATCATTTGGATGGAAACGTATACTTTAAAAATTTTGGCTCTTTAATCAGGGAGAATTCTGCTGCCTGCCTGATGCAAGATGTTTGTGAACTAACCAAGTATTAAACCAAAGCAACCGATAATTAAAATAAAAGTTAAAAATTGATTTCCATGTCCTTCCTCTTAGCCCTTTTAACTCTCCCATGAGCAGCTGTGAACCCAGTGTGATAATGGTTGCCAGATGTCATTTCTTGGAAACGTGGATTGTCTGCTACTGGGGGAGGGGACGGGTAAATTATAAAATGTATTTCTTGTTCAAAGTCATAGTTAAAGGGGGGGATGTTCGGAAAAAAAAAACAGAATTACTTAACAAAAACAATGGAGGAAAAATCAGTGCTGCCTACATTTCATGTCCAATATAAGCAATTAGAAATATTTGTGGTTTGAACATCAGATGTAGAGGCATTTTGATTTCTAACCCTTCTAATGGGCATACCGGTACTGTCCTAAGTTCCTTGCCACAGACCTCTGGGAAGATTGCAGGGTGTGAGGACATAAAACTTCGGTGTCCTTGTGGTTGCCCTGGAAGTTGATGCCTTCGGTGAAAAACAATCCTTCAGCAAATGAGCCTTAGGCGCTCACTTCACACCAAAGCTCCATTTTCTGAGTGCTGTCTTGTATTTATTATTGCCACTTTTGAACCAGAAGAATAAAGACTGAATCTTTGGTTGAAAGGGACTTTGGGAGCCTATCAATCCTCATCTTTTTTAAAACAGTGTTTTAACTAGAATTTATGCTTCTTTCCTCACCCATGACAAAGTGTTTTCTGCTCAGCATCCAGGATGCTTTTTCAAAATGTGCATGCAATACTCTCACTTCACACATCACACTCATCAGTGGCTCCCTACTGCCCTTAAACAGAGTCTAGACATTTCTGTGACCTAAAATGGATCCCAACTTATTCACCAACTTTGTCTTGCATTCTTTCCCTCCTCCGTCAGGGGTCTTTTCTCTTTCTGTATCATGCCTGCTTGATCCCACCCTAACACCTTCACTCCTGCCATGTCTTCACTGTGAAGTTCCACACACACCCTAACTTCTCTTGGTGAGTTCCCTTTTATCACCTAGAAATCTGTCTTCTCATGGTAGCTGTTCTGGGCAGCACCATCCAGGGAACCCTAACTTGCCCTCTTCTGACATCTCTTCATCAGAAACAATAGTGTTCGTTCTTTACTATATGATAGGTTTCTCTTTTCTGGAATGGAAACCTAATACAAAGACAAGCCTCAGGGTCTGGATTGATGAGATTTGCTTCTGACATCAAGAATAGGAGAGTGTCCTAGCTCCGTACAGTGGAGTAGATGCTGAAGATATTTTGGAACCCCGCGGGCAGAGCCCAGAGATGTGAAAGAGCAATGGAGTGAAGTTCTAGTTGGTTAGTAGGTGTTGCTGTCGACGCCACTGATGCCCCTTAAGTGATATTTCAGATATACTGCTTCCTGACAGAGGTGTTTCCAGACAAAGTCAAATATTTTACTGTACTTTGGCATGTACCATCTTGAAGCCAAAAGTTGGTTGAGAATTTTAACTAGCACTTACTTGATAATGTGATTATTTATCAATCATCTGAATGAATTACAGGAATAAAGAAATGTTTAATTGGGCAAATAAAGCCCTCCCTGACATTATATGTGTAGCAGAGAGGGGCTTCTGTGTCTTCTTCCACTCTGGCAGGGCCTGTGAATACTACAGGGAAGAATGATGATGAGGTAGGTGAGTCCAGGAGGGCACACAGCCTCTAATGAATAAAACTGCACATCTACGCACATTATAGAGTTCTAACAGGTATTGGGCAGAAATCAATTAACATATAGACCTGTGCTCGCTTGAAAACACCAAACTGCTTTTATTTTCCTGGCACTCCTGGGGTTGTTGTTATGGTATTGTTTAGCCTTAAGAACAGTGTCCATCTAACCCCTGCCTGTATGACTCAGCAGGTGTCCCTGATGTGCGCTCTCAAACAGCATGGACTGTCAGGACAAGGAAGGATTAGCATTTATCTTGGGTATTCTGTCTTTAATAGCCAGTGTTTAGCACATTACATGCCTCCCACTGCAATTATAATAAAATTATTGACATCTTTGCTGTGGATAAAACTTGTTTCCAATTAATGTTTACTACAGACGGTGCTCTCGCCGGCATCTACATTGCGCTGATTATCGTTGGAAGGAGGAAACAAAAACGATGGTAACCGCAGGCAGAGGACAACAGCAATGATGACATGCCAGTAACACAGACCAAGCACTGTAAAGTCATCACCACTTTTTATGTGTCAGGTACAACATATTTTAGCTATTTGTACATTTTAACTCATCTCATTTTGATAGCAAGCTAGCACATGGATATTATAATTCTATTTTATATTAACAAAGAAAAGTGCAGCTAATACACAGGAGCTACTCAGGTAATGTGCCCCTGCTGGTAAGTTTAGACTGTGAGTCTGCCCCGATGGACACAAGGTGGCCAGTATGGAGAAGGAGGTGTGAAGCAGACCTTGCCTGTGACGGGCATATGGCCCTCACCTCCAACCACATGGCCACACAGGACAACACACTCATTATGCCGAACTGTGACTTCTTTAGGACGGATGCAGGTAATCTGCAAAATTTGTCAACTCAGAAATCTGACTAAGTAATTCTGTGATCTGAACAAAATATGATTTCTCTTTTAAAATAATTCAGTACTTCATAACTGTTTCCTATCACGAAGAACTAAGTTTATGTCAGAGTTGAAATGCTGAAATGCTAGATTTTAGGTGAATAATAAAATAGGCTCTGCCAGATTTTTCTCCATTCTCCTTTGCCCCTCAGAATGTTCTGTTTCCTCAAGTCACAAACATCTGTTTTTGACCATTCAGCTAATTGGGCCCCATTGAGTGTTCTAATGAGGGCAGAGTGAACGAGGGAACGATTTAATGCCCACAGAAAAGCATGTTTCTAATTGTATATCCGGTGAAGGTGGAAAGGTTAAAGTAATGAGCTGCTCAAGAGAGTTCTGGCCCAGAGACCGAGGGCTTTGTTGTTTCACATTTCATCTCTGTTATTGTCACTGAGACCCACACTCTTATTTCCACCATGGCATTGATTGCCAAAGAGGCGCTGCTATTACGTTCCATTATCATGCCAGTTCTGAAGGAGGTAAGTCTGTTTTTACCACGCAGTGACAGTGTGCAGGCATCTGTAATCACCCCTCTCTCTGCTGCACTCCTCAACATCTTGTATACAGCTGTGAAGGGCTACATTAGTGCCAATTAATCTGGGGTAGGTTTACTGAAGGAGGGATTGGGTCCAGTTTGAAAGGAATGGTCCTCAAGTTTTCCAAGTGGCATTTTGAGAGAAGGAACTCTAATCGAAAGAAGCATTCATGTGAAGAGACTGCCAGCTTTAAGTCACAGTGAGACTGACGTCTCTGCTCCAATTCCTCTACGTTCTCCAGAAAGCATAGAGGCAGACTCCAAAACAGAGGACTGTATTTAATGCCTGTAACTCAAGGGATTCATATTTAAGAGAGTGAGTGAAAAGTTTACGGAGATGTGCTTTGGTTGAGTGGCATTTAAGTCGGTGACCAAGGAGAGTAAAGATGAATGGCCATTCTCGATGGAGGACTCCATCACTGTGAGAACTTGAGTCCTGGGGGTAGAGTGTGATTGAGTGTGGCAGGGAAAGCCTTCCCTTTCATTGTTAACGGATAGCACACAGTTTTAAAGTGTCATGAAATAAAATTATTTGAGCCTCTCCTTTAGAACTCAAAATTCAGTGTTACAAAGGAAAATTGACTTATTCTGTGTTCTTGTTTATCCCTCTCCTTCCTAATCATGCTGCATCAGTGTCTCAAAGTAACACATTGAAAACCAAGCATCTCATTTAGGGGGCTTGAAATTAAAGTATAATATTAATTCTGATATTTAAATATATACTTGACACAAAAGATTGGTTTTCAGACTCCTAAACATACCAGTATCAGAGGATACTCTTGTCTCGTCTATAAAGCGAGGTAGTATCACCATATGGCTTATACACAGTCTCCTGGCTAGTCAATACTATGTTTATTTATTTTTAAGAAATCTTATTTTTAATGTTTGAGTGTCTTGTGTGCCTGGTGCCTGAGGAAATCAGAATAGGATATTGGATATCTTCTGGAACTAGAATTATAGACAGTTGTGAGCTGTCAAGTAGGTCTGAGAATTGAACCCAAGAAAACATATGCTCCTAATCACTGAGCCATCTCTCCAGCCCCTCAGCACCACACTCAGATTAATTATAATTTCTACTACAGTTTAAAGGCTATGAAAGTAGTAGTTACACCATATTGCTTTGAGGATTATTATAAGAAAAAAGTTCAAACATGTTCTGTACAGGCAGAATTTTTAATCAAAAATACTTTCCACACATATTTAGTTGAACTCACAGATATAGAACAGCTAGATTTGGAAGGCTGACTCTATTTGGAAATACAAAGTGAGTTAAAACTCCAAGTTTCTTCCTTGGCATATCTGCCCTGGCCTGATCTGGTCACCTTTTAGTCACTTTTCCAGAATTCTCATTTTCATTTGATCAGCTTGGGTTTTTTTTTCGGTGTCTTGACCTTTAGGCAGGCCTTGTTTCTGCCTCCCTTTCCCTTCTCAAGTGATTCTCATTCCCAGGTCTTAGCTTCTTCCTCTTACCCATTCTGCTGGTTAGTTTTGTCAACGTGACACAAACTAGAGTCATCTGGGAAGGGGGACTCTCAATTGAGCAAGTGCCTCAATATGCTTTTGAGCATATCAGTGGGGGCATTTATTATTATTATTATTATTAATGATTGATGTGGGAGGGCTTAGCCCATTTTGGGCAGAGACATCCCTGGAAAGTCAGTCCTTAAATGCACAAGAAAGCTAGCTTAATATGAGCCTGAGAGCAAGTCAGTAGACAGAAGTTCTCCATGGTTCTGTTTCAGGTTCATGTTCTCCCTCCAGGTTCTTGCCTTGACTTCCCTCAGCAGCGGGCTGTGATGGGAATGTGTAAACCAAATAAGCCCTCTGCTCCCCAGATTATTAGTGATCATGGTGTTTTAATCATAGCAATAAAAACCAAACAAATAGGACACGTGGGAAAAGAGGCTTCAGTTGAGGAATTGCCCCCATCACATTGATATGGGGGTGGCACTCAACTATTCTGAGTACCACTTCCGGGCAGATGGAGAAAGCAAGATGAGCAGGCTGAAAAGAGCAAGCCAGTAAGCAGTGCACCTCCATTGGCTCTGCTTCAGTTCCTGCCTTCAGGTTGATGCTTGACTTCCTGCTCTGACTTCTCTCAGTGATGAACTGTGGTGTTGAAGTGTCAACCGAATAAACCCTCTTCCAAGTTGATTAAGGTCATGGTGTTTATCATAGCTATTATAGCATCAAAACACAAACTAGAACAGAAACTGGTACCATAAAAGCAGTGTAGTTATGTGAGAGATATAAACATGTCTAGAGGAAATTTGTGGAATCATTTGGAACTCGGGTTAGAAAGGCCAAAATTCAGAGCTTCCTGAGCTCTTATGGGGTTAATACACATGTTGGAGGAAGGGCAGACACTTGAACCTTGGTTTGTGAAATTTCAGAGAGAAGCAAAGATTCTATAAGGGCTATTAGTGTAATCTGTATTAAGAATCTGTAGCCCATGGCAGCTCAGGGTCCAAGTGGGTTCCTTACTAATGGGAACAGGGACTATCTCTGATATGAACTCAGTGGCTGGCTTTCTGATCACTTCCCCCTGAGAAGGGAACAGCCTTACCAGGCCACAGAGGAAGACAATGAAGCCAGTCCTGATGAGACCTGATAGATTAGGGTCAGATGGAAAGGGAGGAAGACTTCCCCTATCAGTGGATGGGGGGAGGGGACAGGGTAGAGAAGAGGGAGGGAGGGCAGAATTGGGAGGGGATGAGAGAGAAGGCTACAACTGAGATACAAAGTGAATAAACTGTAATTAACAAATCAATTAATTAATTAAAAAATAATTTGTGGTTTCTCAGGAAAGTATAAAGGGATCACTGTGGTCAGAAGAGGGGGGAGTGATAGAGAAGAGAAGTGATCAGTTCTGAATATACATACAAGTAACATTGCATAGACTGAGCAGGTTGTATTTATGTATTTAAGAATACACATATGTACGTAACAACAACTAATTAAAAAAAGAGGCCATGAATTTGAAACAAAGCAGGGAAGAATATATATTGCTGGGTTTGAAAGGACAAAGAGGAAGGGAAAATGATATATGTATTATAATCTCCAAAAATAAAATAAATAAGTTTATAAAAATCCATGGTCTCTGATATCTGGATCTGAAGAATTAGCTGCTATTTTAAAAAGACCATCATCTTTAGGTGTACAGATTTTAGTCTGATTATCCTTTATTATATGTCTAATATCCACTTATAAGTCAGTATATACCATATGCTTTTGGGATACCTCACTCAGGATGATCTTTTCTAGTTCCTACCATTTGCCTGCAAATTTCATGATTTCCTTGTTTTTATTTTTATTTTTTATTTTTTTTAAATTTATTTATTTTTATCTCAATCACAGGTTAG